>LPNX010763360.1:324159-442316 GCA_001517045.1 Pseudotsuga menziesii
CAAGCGCCCTTCTTCTTTTTCTGCTTTATTGACTGCTTTTTTCAGTGTTTTAAGGCACATAGGAAGGCAAGACTAGGTGAGGTGAACTTGTTTTTTGCCCCTTTCATCCTCCACTCTTTCCTCCATGCAAAAGCATGTATGAGCTGCCATTTCACCACTCATTAGCTTGCCCATGTGCCCTTGCCAATTCGTGAGCCTCATGACAGATTTGGGATCAACTTTTTACACCTATGGGAGATTTGCCTATTTTGGGTAAGCCTGCTTTATGCTAGTTTTGGATGCCTCCTTATGCATTTGATCTCTTGATGTATTCTATATATTCAGAAACCTATGTTATTATAGGGTTGGCTATTGTACACTGAGTTAATATAATTTTGTGTTACAGCTCCATATTCAGTCTCCATTGTTGACAATTTTGCATGATCAATTGTAATTTGTTGTGAGTGAAATTAATCTATTGCTGGTCAGAATTTCTACAGATCGATGACCTATTAGGCTCGACACCAGCACGTTCCACATCTCTTCCCATGGGATATCGTTCACTGGTAAATTCTATGAGACCCATTGAACCGATTATAGATTGTCCAATAACAACCCACAACCCAGGTCAAATTACCACCCCTATCACCTCTCATGTTATGTCTATTCCTAATCCTCCTAGGTCTTCTGCACCTGGGGCCTAACCTTCAATTCCCATTTTTTCAGTACCTTCTAGTGTCGGGGGGTAAACCCCAGCACAACCTACATTATCTGACACCGAAATTGTACCTAGTCAAGGGCAGACCTCTAGCATAGATCCATCTACAGTTTATGTCCCTCCCACTCATAATAATGTGGTTAATCCCCTATCTAGGTCAGGTCAGCCCTTGGGGGCACAACCTGTAATTGTTCAGTCTTCTGGAGGTTATGGTTATCAAATACCTATAGGTAATCATCCACCCAATCCTACAGGAATGCCTTATGCTAGAATTCCATACCCTAGTAACGATTTTACGCCATGGGGGAAACCCAAATGGTATTACATGCCAACCATGGGGGGGATACCCATACATACTGGGGGAGGTTCCGGAGGACTACCTTATGGAGGTCCTCCCCTTGGGGGACCTAATGGTCCTGGAGGATCTAGCAACTTTCCTCCTTACGGTCCTGGTGTTCCTAGTGGTCCTAGGGGACCTGGTGGCTTTCCTCCTTCTGGCCTAGGAGGGTCTGGTGGCCCTCCTCCTAGTGGTTCCCATGGATCTATAGGTTTACCACCTCCTCGGGGCTCCAGAGGGTCTGGTGGTGCACCTCCTGGTGGTCCTGGTGGTCTTGGTGGTCCTCCTCCTGGAGGCCCTAGTGGTCTTAGTGGTCCTAATCCTGGAAATAAACCCCTTGCGGGTGGATCTTCCAGTAGTTCTTCATCACAACAACATGTTTATCAGTATACTTATGGTCCTACTGGTAATTATATGCCATATCAATATTACTAGTATGTGCATCCCAACCAACAGTTACCTTTCCTAGCAACTTTGGGCTTACCTGATTTGTCCAAGTTGATCAATGACCCCATTCGACATAATCCCTTATGGCCTCCCATTCTGGCAAAGTTACCATCGGACATTCCTAAATTCGATGGGAAGCAAGGAGATGATCCAAAGAACCATTTTATGACGTTCCATTTACCGTGTTATTCGAACTCCCTCATGGATGACTCCATTCAGTTATGAGTCTTTCAGCGAACTTTGACCGGTACGACTGTGAAGTGGTACATTGAACTCCCACAACATTCGTTTGTGGATTTTGGCTCATTGGAAACCATATTTCTTACACTCTTTCAGCTCCCTATTTTTTATGAAATAGACATTGATATTTTAACTTCTCTGCGGTAGAACACAACCACCCACATTTTCGATCACATTCATGAGTGGAGAAGGTGGAGAAGGCTTATTCAGGCCCCTATTCCGGATCAGTTACTAGCTGATTGGTTCACTAAATCCTTGTTGCCTCCTATTGCTCGAGATGTGTCTGTGGGTGGTTTCGTTACTGAAGCGCAAGATATTAGTTGGGCTCAGTACCTAGACTTGGTCTATTCCTAGTCTAGAACTCTTTATGACCTGATTCCTCAAGCTCCTTGCCTCAGCATTGATCCTGTCAAGCCACCAGCAGAAGTACCTGTTGATGGGATTGTTGGTTCAATCTAGTACCCGTCCATAGCGAAACCTGCCAAGCAAAACCAAACTGCCACTCCTACTCCTTCGAATCCTAAGGTTTCTGTCGAGGTCAATTCTATTCAAAGTACTCAAACCTCAGGTAATAAAAAGAAAGGTAAAAATAGAAATAAAAAACCTGGAAACCAACAGCAGACTCCAAGACCAACCAACAATGATAACAAAAAAGGGAAAAGGAAGGAAAAATATCCCTGTCTGCTATGTGGTGGTGACCACTTTTCAAAGCAGTGTCCTCGTCGAGATGAATTCTCCCACTTTTTGAAGTCCAATCCCGCACCTGTAGTACTTACAGATCTTTTTCCCTCTCAACAAAAACTGATAGACCATATGTCT
The DNA here is from genome assembly GCA_001517045.1 of Pseudotsuga menziesii. NCBI lineage: Eukaryota > Viridiplantae > Streptophyta > Pinopsida > Pinales > Pinaceae > Pseudotsuga > Pseudotsuga menziesii. Next base: position 326,700 of record LPNX010763360.1, read on the forward strand.
AATCAGGGTAACTCTAGCTCGTTAGAGGAAATTCGTATGATGTCCTCAGATACCATCCATCTGCAAAATCGAAGTCATAATTATGATAAACCCATAGATAAGAAATAAGATCAATCTTCTTCAGGGAAAGTTCCCTCTACTAGTTCTCCGGAATCCTCATTTACTGTCTCCTTATCTATCAATAATCCTACTCTTGACATGATTTTGCGCCCACCTAAGAGTAATCTTCAGAAGGCTGTCTTTAATCCCAATTCCCGAGCTGCTCAATTTTATAATGTAGTTGAAGATCTCGCTCAGGCATCTTATGCTATGTCTACCCTAGAAGTGCTCCACAGTTGCCCCACACAGCGCAAGAAATTGTTGACTGCATTAGTAGCTTTAGACCTGGATAACACTAACTTGATTTGTTTCAATGTTGAGAACTACAAACCTAGATTACTGCATAAACTTGCTTTTTAGATCATTACAAAAGTAGTGGGAAATAAAGTCTTTCGAACGGTACTAGATGAAGGAGCTTCGACCTCGGTGTTATCTTTAACTTGTTGGAAAGTTGTTGGCTCTCCCGAGCTTGTCACATCACCTACGACCCTTAAAGCCTTTGATGGACGGACTTTCCAACCCCATGGTCTCATATCAGCCCTAGCGGTAGAGCTAAGGGGAAAAACCATTTCCATCCAAGTAGAAGTGGTAGATGCCCCTTTATATTACAACCTCCTTCTAGGAAGGAATTGGTTCTATGCCATGACTGCCGTTGCCTCAACAGTGTTTCAAACAGTCCAATTCCTGCATCTAGGGAGAATTTTTACTATTGATCAACTTGATTTCTGTACGTTGGATTTTACTTCCTCCATGGCTAATAACATCCCCATGTTAGGCTAGTCCCCTCCTCCTTACCAGTCGATTGGGGTAGGCATGTTGAAGGATTCATCCCTTATGGGGATTTTTCCATCCACTTCGCTTAGCACGGGTACCGCGACAGTCCATATGATCGCCCCATTTGATTATGAACCTAAGGGAAAAAATGTTGTTGAGTCCACATGAAGCTATGTATGACACCATTCAAAACTTTTCATGTGATAAAATTGATGACCTTCATCTAGTGGCTTCGGACCCTTACCATTTACCGTACTCATTAGAAACTTCTCTTTCGGTTCTAGACTATCTCTCTAAGACTTTTCCTTCTAATGAGTCCATTATATAGATCATGAATATGGATGAGCCCATTTGGGAGGATCACCATCATAGATCCATGTTCCTCCCCAACACCAGTTCAGTTAGCCCTGATTTTGCATCCTTGTTTCTTACTGATATTGTCAACGTTCCACAAAGTCCTATATTGTTGCAAGATATAGATTCTGAAGGAAACCTTTGCAACATTACTTAGACAAACCCGATCGACATATCAGCCAAACCTGATGTTATCGAGCATGTTCATGTTGGGCAGAACTGCTCGACAGATGAATCTGCAGCATATAAGCCACTTTTTAAGGAATTTTGTGATATTTTTTCCTAGTCTTATGAAGAGATTCCGGGGATTGAGCCTTCCATTGTGGTCCACGAGATTAAAACTTATCCCATGGCTAAACCTGCCAGGTAGAAACTTAGGTAGGTCCATCCTTGGAAGGCCACAGCTATTAAAGCTGAAATTGAAATTTTTTTGAAAGCTGGGTTTATTTATCTTGTACCCCTGACAAAATGGGTATTGAACGTTGTCTTTGTCAATAAAAAGCAGGGCACCATTAGAGTCTGCATCGAATTTATGGATTTAAATAAAGCTTGTCCGAAGGACAACTTTCCTACCCCGCATATGGATCGGATTATCGACAACTACGCTGGAAGTGTCATCTTTTCATTTATGGATGGCTTCTCTGGCTATAATCAGATTGAGATATTACCCTCTGATTAGCATAAGATGGCATTCATTTGCCCATGGGGAACCTTTGCATATAATAAGTTACCTTTTGGCTTGAAAAATGATGAAGCCACATTCTAGTGTGCGATGTCCTATGCATTTCATGATATTAAACATATTGTTGAACCGTACCTTGATGACCTCCCTGCTCATTCACAGCAATGGGAGGACCACCCTGGTCATCCTAGAGACATATTCTTGAGATTCCATCATTGTAATATATGGCTCAATCCACATAAATGTGTTTTTTGTGTTGAGACGGGACGTCTGCTAGACTTTGTGGTATCCAAAGATGGCATCTAGATTGATCCTTTGAAGATTTCCACTATTCTTGATCTACCAGCCCCAACCAACCTCCTTGAACTCAAAAGTTTGTAGGGGAAGGAAAAATTTCTTCACCATTTTGTGTGCAATTTCGTAGAGAAAACGCACGGTTATATGCGTCTCCTCAAGAAGAACACACCATTCTTCTGGGATGACCAGGCCCAATGCGCCTTTGATAATATTAAGCATGTTCTAACTCATTCACCCATGATACATCCCCTGGATTATTCAAAGGAATTTCTCTTGTATATTGCTGCTTCCACTACTACCATCGCCATGGTTTTAGCATAGGACAATCTCCACGGTCAGGAACACATGATTTATTACGCCAGTAAGAATCTTATGAGTTCTGAAACTCATTATTCACGTGTGGAGAAGTTAGCTTTGGCTACGGTCATTGTTGTATAAAAGTTTCGTCATTACATTCTGCTCTGCACTACCACCGTATTGGAAGACCAGAACCTGATGTACTACATACTGACTTGTTAGGTACTCGGGGGCAAGTACTCCCATTGGATCATCATCCTTCAGGAGTTTGATCCAAAGTTTGCCAAGGCCACATCAAATAAATCCTTGGTTTTTGCAGAGATTATGTGTGATGTTCCCTATGCTACAATGGAATTTGAGCCCAGTGATTCATTTTCGGATGAATTCCTATTCCTGATTAGCACTACTGATCCTTGGTATGGATATTTGCTGATTTATCTCCAGACGTAGCATTTTTAGCCACATTTATCTCACGATGATCACTTCCATATCCATCATCACACGAAATACTATCTAATCCTGAATAATACTTTATATAGACGTGGGATTGACTCTATTCTCCTGTGATGCCTCACCCATGAGGAAGCTGAACATGTGTTGAATGATTGCCACTCTGGAGCATGTGGCGGTCATTTATCTAGGATGGCTACAGCCCAAAAAATCCTTTGCGCTGGCTATTTCTAGCCTTCTATCTTCAAAGACTATCATGAGGCTATTAATAAATGCCCACCTTGTCAACATTTTTATCCTAAAAAGCGCACCCATCCTGCTCCGCTACACCCCGTCATTGCCATTGGCCCATTCACCAAACGGGGGATTGACTTCATGCATTATAAGCCTACCTCAGCCGAGGGGCATGGTTACATCATCGTAGTCGTTGATTATTTCACAAAATGGGCTGAGGCTATGCCTACATATGCAGAATATGGTAAGACCGCCAATCTCTTCTTGTTCAATCATATTATAGCTAGGTTTGGAGTTCCGTAGTCCATCATCACTGATCATGGATCCCATTTCCATAATCAAATGATGGAGGAACTGAATGCCAAGCTAGGGTTTTGTGATGAAAACTCTACGCCGTATTATCTACAAGCTAATGGCAAGGTAGAGGCCATTAACAAAGTTTTGAAAACTATGCTTCGTCGGATGGTTGGAGACCATAAATCCAACTGGCACCATGTTATTTTCTTCGCTCTTTGGGCTTATCGAAATTTTGTGAAAACAACTACTGGTTTCACACCATTTCAGCTTGTCTATGGACTCGAAGCTATCTTGTCGATTCAATGTCAGATTCCATATTTACAACTTGTCGTCGAACTTCTCCTAGACACTTCCGCAGAGGAAGAAAGATTTTTGTACTTGAGTAACCTTGACGAGACTCGCACAGATACTGCCTTGGCTAATGAGGCACATAAGAAATGCGTTAAGGTGCAGTAAGATAAATCTGTCCAACCTCATGTCTTTAACGAGGGTGACCTAGTCTTGACTTATGGCCAGAGATATGGCAAGCTAGGGAAGGGTAAGTTCGAGTCCATGTGGTATGGACCTTTCATTATTTCTAAGGTGTTAGTGAAAGGAGATTACAAGCTCATTGATTACGATTGAATCCCTGTGGGGAAACCTCGCAATGGGTTGTACCTGAAAAGGTACTATGCCTAGGTTTTCTGGGATAGTATCTTGTATATATGTATATTGATTGACTTTTAGTGTGCTTTTAGTATTTTCAAGATGGTTTTGAGTTTTAGTGTCTGCATCGGTTTATACCATGTTTTGGTCATTTAGATGGCTTTCTACGGCTTCACTGATGGTGCTTGCCACCACACCTTGAATCTCACCTCGTCTGCTTGGGTCCTCTATTCCCCAGCTGAAGATTTGGTCAGTTCAGTAGTGGTTTGCATAGGTCCCGCTACTAATAACATCGCCGAGTATGAAGCAGTCATTGGTATTTTGACTGAAGCTTCCTCCTAAGATGTTCATGATCTAGTAGTCTTGATGGACTCATAGCTTGTGGTTTGTCATTTAAACCATGTTTACACCATTAGGAACTTGGTGCTCCTTCATCTCTTCCAGAGGGTACGTTTGCTAGAAAGATCATTTGAAACTATTACTTATAGGCATATCCCTAGGGAACATAATGTAGTTGCTGACTCATTGGCTAATTACATCCTAGATTGGCATATTGTCCATTCACGACGTTAAATCAAACATGGTACATTGTGAATAAATATTTCGAGACACACAAAACTGATAGAAAATGCATTTTTCCATTTGAATCATATAAACACCGTGTAAAAGTCTCTCTCTATATATATACAAAATTTTTTACAAAAAATAGGTCCCAAGACCTCCTCTGAAGCACGTAGGATTTCAGGAAAAATCATCATACAAAATCCTGAAGCTATCAGCTTTCAGTACATGTCTCATACACTAGTGGTGCTCGTGATAGCACATCACTGCTTGAGCTACCCTACGTAGCAACCTACTGAATCGACCCGGTACTCCCACTATAGATCTCTGATATCTCATCGGGAGGTCATCTATGTCAGCATATGGGATATCCATAGTCAACCTCTCCAGGTTCTCCTCCAGCTCCCCGGTGATATCATCACCTTGTGGTACGAAGCAGGCTCCAGCTCGCCTATCCAACGGAGATGCTCCTCCAAGTATCGCTGCTCCAACATCTGCATGAGAATATACAGGTCTCATCACTTAACATAAAAAATATAAAACTTTGAAAAACATAAAAACATTTTTTCCATTTTAGGGTTTCTTGCTTCTTACTGATATCACCCCACTATCCTCCAGGTGGGAGTGGTAGGTTAGGATCTCCAGTGAAGTCCGTTCCTGCGTAAGCATAATCCTCAATCACGAGGATCTGATCTCGTAGCCATGTGAAGAACGGATCACCGAACTTCACCCTTCCCCTACCCACTCCTGTGCGAGCCATGACTAGGACCCACATCAACATATGGGGGTCTCATGCTCTCAGACTTCGGAAGACCACCTGAGGTCTGATCTGTGGAACCCGCTCGAAGAAGAAGCAGGCTAAAATGGAACCAAAGCCAAACTACTTTGTCTCTCCCTGCCAACACTTAGTCAGCTGATCCTTGAAGATTGGAAGCATGGATTCCACCCAATTGAAGACCGTGGGTGCCATGGCCTTTATGGCATACAACATGTGTGTCTTGGAATCCTGGTGCACACCCTGACTCCTGGCCATCCTCTGCATGGTGAACATAACAGTCTGTAGATCCCTATCCATCACTGCCTTGATGGGGATCTTCTTCCCCGATGTACCTATCCCTGGTGCACAATGTCGATATATAAGCTCTTTGGTAGTGATGTCCCCGCCACAGGAACCTGTCAGTGAGATGGGGGCACCTCGTCTTGATAGACCAGTCAAGAAGTAGATATCCTCTACCTCCACCGTAAGTATATGGGCCCCCACCTCGAAATACTACTTCTCTGGATTCCACATTTGCAGTATATGTTCTAGTAACCGTTCATGCGACACCATTCTTGGGGTCTGGAAGAACTTCAGGAGCCCACAGTCTTGTAGTGCGGCAATACAACCCGCATTTCTCTCAGCAACAGCATCCTCATTGTCATGCATTCTTTCTTTCCATATCACCATGTTTTGAGCAACCTAGACCTGCCAAAAACAATAATGGTATGCATTAGAATCATCCTCAAATCATTGAAAATCAAAAGAATGAAGTTATATTTCCAATAATATTAGTTTAGGTTATCCATGGTCGGTACCACCTGTGCACCATTGGATACAGGTGGTGGCACCGCTTGTCCGCTACATTATTGGCGTGGTTCTCGGGTGGTACTGCGTATCCCACAAGTGGTAGCCGCGGTGCCCGCATTTTGAGTTTTAGGGATTTCCATATGGGCCCAAAACCCCACCAAATCTAAAAATAAATGCTATGAAATTAAATATGAGGGTCTTATCTATTACCTGCAACTGACGATGCTGAAAACGGACGGTGGAAACTCCTGGTATTCGCTGTGGAAGATCTGTCTAAGAAAATGCTGCAAGTGCTCTCTGCTAGAGGTAAATAGTGAAATGATTTGATTTTTTACTATTTACTTGACTTATATAGGCATTTTTGGGTCCGAATTACTATAGTTTTGATATAAAATCATATTTTAGTCAAATTTTATCTGTCGTAATCCCTTAATGCTGGTCTTAAATGCATTTAACACTTGTTTTTGAGTCGTTTGCAGGATAAGAGAACTTTAGTAAGAATCTTTGAAAGCTTGTTTATGTATTTTTCGCACTTTCAAAAAATGGAAAAGTTAATTTAGCATTTATTATGACACTTTGTCATGCTCTTTAAAATCTAGTATCAAAGGTCCGAGTCCATTTCAAGTTTCTTTCCAGGCTTGTAAAAATATACGTTGTGTAAAGAAGCGTTATGGAGTCCTCTTTTCACCTCTTTTTCAGGATCCTTAAATACGAAAAGGTCGTTGAGTCCATTTCCGATTCCTTCCAAACTCGTAAAATACAACATTTTGTAAAGAAACCTCATGGAGTTCTCTTTAAACTCTTTTCAAGCTCCCTAAATACGAAAAGATCATCGAGCGATCTTGTCTTCTTCACACTCGTTAAAGTATTTGAAGAGTCATCCATCCGACAATAGGTTATCTCTTTTTCGGTTCGGATAGGACTACTTATGAAAAAGGAACACTCCAGCCAATAATGACTGGAAGAGTTCTCTAAGGTAAGGTTTTACACTTTTTCAGGCCTTAGAGACTAAATCATACAAAAAAGGACGCCTTTGGAGTCTTCTTCTATATTTGTTCAAACTCTCTAAACATGAACGATACCAAGTTTTCTTTCAGTGGACTCATTAAATCAAACATTGAGAGACCCATTTTGGGAATGAACCCCTCCTCTCTCAGGTTCGTAAAATATATGAATCTGGACTTGTCTTCCGGCAAGCTATATCGAGTGTTTGTTACGCTCTTTGAACTCATAAAACCGAAAAGAGGCACTGATCGATAATGATGGGGGAAATGGGAAGGGAATCATTTTGCAAATAATGGCAGTTGTTTGTCGTTACCTTTGAACATGTCACTTGTCTGCACAATCATGTCAGTCAATTAGGTATTCAACTGATCTCCGTGATGATCCACTTTCATGAGTCATGTCAATCCTTTGAGTCTTTCAAAAGAATGCATTGTCCACTGTCGCATTGTGTGTCTGTCCCATTTAGTCATGCTGCCAAGTCTTTTTGTCGTGCCGCCCAATGTTCAAAGGGAATTTGAAGAAGTTTTACCTCTACAGTCTACATAGTCTTTGTGTCAGTATCTTTGAGTCAGTCATATGGTTACTACATTCACATAATTCTAGAACTATGTTCCGAGTTTTGTGTCGTCGATGTGGGACTCATCATGGCCCTCCTTCGACGAGACTATTCCCATCGACATCAGCTCATCATCCAGGAAATGGTCTTAGAAACAATATTTAGTACCTTGAGATCTGTATTCCTTAATGACAAATTCTCTCACTTTTGACATAGGTTCACATCATTGACCTTTGATCGATATAATTGACTGGGTGTTTGACATCAGGACATCTATTCACACTCAGTAGATTGTACTAGAGTACCTTGGGATTCATTGACATTAATGGTGATCTCCCTCGCACTTGTTAACGGTTCTCATCATTGGCTGGTAATCAAGTGGTTTCTACCATGTTTGACTTCAGATCATTGTAATCACATGGATAGAATCGTACTTTGTGGAAGATGAGATGAAGACCCTGGGTATTTGTTTAAAAGCGCTCATTGCTTTTTCCCCTGGTTGTGATGGATTTTTGTGTATCTAGCATGGATCCACATTTGTATGGTCATGGCTATGCTCAAATTTGCGTCTGTATGACATAGATCTACATTGTATGTCTGGTAGCTATGTTCAAGTTTGAGTCCTCTATCACATGGATCTACACTGTATTCTAGTAGCCATGCTTGTTTATTCCTCTCATGGATCTGCCTTGTATTGGTCTGCAGCCATGAGTTTGGTTACTTGTGTCTATGAGTCAACATACTGATGTACTACAGATTCCTACTGGATGACATGCTCCAATCGATCCAACATTTTCATCTCATGGTGACGACTTGTTCTCTCAAAGCTCTCGTTTATCGTATCCCTCTAAGACTCATGCTTTGGGGGGCATCCTGTTATACCAAAATCCTGTCACCATCATGTGATAAGAACTTTGACATACTTACTTGCCCTGAATCCCAGCTCTTGGAGTGGAAACTTATGGTTATCATCAATCTTCTATGAAAATTCCCAGCACCGTGCTTGCCCCTTTATCCAGAAGCGGTACCCTTGTTTGCACTGCCCATTCCCTATTGCCCACAAGCGGTGCCACCGCTTATGGCCCTTGGTCCATAAGCGGTTATTACCAGAACCGCTCTATCATTGAAGGATAAATGAGGTACCCTGGGTAAAAAGGGAAAAAGAGAAGTTTCTCGAGGCTTCTAGATTCTAAGCCTCGTGTCCTCCCTTATCCCTACTGTTGTGGGTGAGTTGAGCTCTAGATCCCTCATCCTAGGATCTTAGAGGCCACCTCACCCACTAATCTCTCAACCTACCCTAACCATTAAGTATTATAAATATGAGCTCATGGCCATGGTTGAGGGGGAGATCTCTTAAGGTATTGTTATGCTGTTGTATTCATCACTTGAACTAAGATCATTTGGGAGAGCATAGAGAGCTAGAGTCGGAGCTTTTGGGGATGATGATGCTTGGTTTCATGGAGATGCATGTAAACACTAAGGCTTGGTTGTAAACTTCTAGATATTTCTTTAATGCAAGTTGATTTCTGTCCCACATATATTGTTGTTGTATGATGTCACATGTATGTTGTTAGATTCCTTAGTCACTAACATAGATTAATAGATTATATTCTGGTGGTTTTGATATGTTTGCATGTTGAAGCTTATTGCAGGTACACAGGGTAACAATCAAAGCATTACATTCCAGGTATCTATGGCATCTAGGGAGAGTCTTCAACCTTTATCCTCTATTTGTTTTGGATCGGAACCATTCAGACCAGTGGAACACCTTGCTGTCCGCAGGAGGTGAATATTCTAGCTAACACTAAATGATGGTTACAATCAATTAAATAAGGAAATGAAGTCACCTCCCTTCATTAAATTGATTATTTAATGAACTGGAGTCAACAGGGGAACCTCCAACCACTTATAATGGTCAGTTACACTTCAATTAACCTCATCGGGGTTCATTGGAGTCATTGATGCGCTACCACTTGTTGGTTGGCTTGCAGTGACATGTGTCTGATCTACTTTCAGTTAGACTCAGTCATTTATTGCACTTCAACTTCAGTTAGGGCTTAGTTGAGTCACTTAGGGTTTTGATTAGTGGTTAAATTGAGTGTTGACTATGGCTTACATTCAGTTAATCTAGACTCACTCATTCAATTTGAATGACCTCCTTGGGAATTTGAATTTTCTTGGCATTCATGCTTCCAGCATGATCATTGTATTGTATTATTCATTATTCATTTGATTATACAGAGCTTCGACTTCTATTGGAGCACCATTTTGCCAATTTTATGATTATTTGTTTGTATTCTTTGTGAGACTGTGTTTTTAGTTCCTAGACCACTGTGACAAATTAATATGGTATCAGAGCTCAGATCTCTCAAAAACAAGGTTTTTGACAGATCTTGCATGAAAAATTGGGCAATAGATCAGAAATCCAACACTGCACCAGAAGCCAAGGCTTACCACTTAATACCCCAAGTAAGGAAATTGTTGATCAAGCTTGCTTGATTGACTATGATGGGTGTGATGAAAGCCTAAAATGTGTAGGTTGTCTGACCTTACGGTGCCCCTTTTGTTGTGATTTTAAGGTTTTTAACAGGTGAAAGCATTCGCTCCAATAGATTCAGATGGCTTCTTCCATAGAAATCTTGACTCCGTTCAATTTCCAGTCATGGAAAGGAGACATGGAGATCCAACTACATGCCAGAGGACTCTATAGGGTCACTATGGACACTGAAGAAGAGCCTACTTCTGTGACAGACAAAGCTATATTCTTGAACAAGAAAGATGAAGCATTCAGATTCTTGTGCCTCTCTGTTTCCTGGGATCTTCTTTTCCATATTTCGGGATTGAATACTCCAAAGGAAATATGGGACAAATTGGAAAACCTATATGGAAAGAAGGATGATTTGAGAGTATACCAGCTTGAGAATGAGTTGATGTCTCTCCAGTCTTCCAATTTTGAGACCTTGAATGATTTTTTCACAAAGTTCAAGCACATTGTCTTACTATTGAAGTAATGCAAAGTGGAGAAGGAGGATGATTAGCTCATCCTCACCATACTCTACAAACTTGGAGCTGGTTATTCAATTTTTGTCTCTACATTCCGTGAGAAGAATCTCACAACCCCTAGATGGAAGATTCCTTAACTCAATGCCTTCATTGAGTCCTTAACAAGTGAACATGATAAGCTTGTCTAGATGGGGATCATTAGATCCTCCCATGATCAAGCCCTCCATGTCTCAAGGCCCAAATATCTAAAGAGTCAAGGGAAGCAGCAAAAGAATCCAAAAACTAAATTCGAAGCTCCTAAGCCTAAAGTTGAAAACCAGTAGCATGATGAATCTTCCGACTCAAACAAGAACAAAGGAAAAGGGCATCATGGAAAGGAAAAAGTCAAGTGTTCATACTGTGGGAAGGGCTTCCACCCTGAACATGCATGAATGAAGAAGAAACTTGATGAAGCTACCTCTCTCCTTGAGAGAAATCACATCAATCTTTCGAAAATATTTAGAAGGAGAGATCAGCAAGATCGAGAACCATAACATGAAAGAGGTCATGCCCTCATGGCAAGCACTTCGAAGTCCAAAGCACTCTTGATTGATTCTGGAGCTTTGAAATACATGATGGTTGAAAGATACTCCTTCTCATCTTTGGAGACCGGATAATACATCCCCATCCACATGGGAGATGACTCCACCATCATTTCAGAAGGACAAGGTACTATTGATCTTGAGAATGGCTATTTTTCAAATGTTTTGTATGTACCGTCTCTGGCATCAAATATTCTTAGTGTCTATCAAATGAAACATACAAGAGTTCCCAAGAGAGTATCCTTCAGCCCGAATGATGTAGAGATCACAGAACTTGCATCCGGGAAACTTGTTGCAAAAGGCCTTGCAAACCATAATGCAAAATCCTATGAGTTTTCCGGTTTTGTGGTGGATGCAAATCCCACCGCACTGCTGACTCATGGAAATGAAGTTAGTAGACCATGGCATGAGAGGTTCGGCCATCTCAACTTCATTATTTGCAGAAATTATAGAAAAACTCCATGGTTGAAGGCCTCCTAGTCATCAAGGCAACCACTGGAATTTGCAAGGGCTGTGTTGTTGGAAAGCACCCTGAGCACAAGTTTGATCGAGGGAAGGCAAGCTGAGCTACTTGCTTCTTGGGATTGATACATTTTAATATCAGTGTTCCCATGCCTATCACATCCATGAATGGATCAAGGTATGTTTTGACTTTTATTGATGATTTTTCCAGGTACACATGGGTCTTCTTTATCAAAAAGAAGTTTGAAGTTCTTGAAAAATTCACTGAATTGAAGGCCTTGCTTGAGAATGCATCTGGCCAAAAGATCAAGACCTTGAGATATGATAATGGCGGGGAGTATGCCAGTAATGAGTTGCTGCACATATGCTCCCAAAGTGGTATTCAAGTCCAGCATTTAATTCCCATACACTTCCTAGCAGAACGGTGTAGCGGAAAGGAAGAATCAGTCTCTCAAGGAGATGACCACCTGTATGTTGGAATCAAAGAAGTTGGCTGCAAATTTGTGGGCTAAATCCATGCATGCTATTATCACATATATAGTAGCGAGCATACAATATTCTATTTTTTAGACACAATACATTTTTCATCCAGATCTCTTACATATGAGATGTTGAGATGATCATTTTTGATGGATCATGTTTATATTAGTGGACTATTGTACTCTCCCATGTCAGGACTATCTCAGGATACTCAGATTTGAGGACCTATGTAGCCATTTATGTCATTACAGAGCAGTCGTTGATGCCCAGTTTTATATCAGTTCTTTCTCATTGGACAGATGGTGTCTCAGATGGATTATATTGCATGATTATGACTCAACATTTTATATTGTGTTATGGTTATTATTTCTCTTATACTGATTGTTGTGACATGTATTGACTTGTGGTATCATGATTTGGTGGTCATAATTATGTGGACTTGAATGTATTTCGTACTATGTATTGATGTCCCTACTTAGACTTGGAAGTTCTTGGTCTATACTCATTGATTTTAACCCTCCTTAGGAAGAATAGAGGTAGTCATTCCCACCATTCTCCACCCATCCATTACCTTCCAGTTTAGTTTTCAACCCGACTGACTTCTTGGCTTATGGCATGGAGGACCTTTTTCCTTGCTAGAACTTTTGTTGGACAAACCTCCATGTTTATATTGTGTCTCGGCTCTGAGTTGGTGACAAAACTTGTCTTTGGTAAGTTGGATTGTATGCCTAAATCATTCTGGCCGGTTGTCCTGATGTTTGGCACTGTGCAGAACTCCCCCTAGTCACTTGAGATGTTGTTGGCTAAAACTAAAAGCTCATGTACTACCTGTATTGGAAATATGGAATATGCGCCCATGGAAAATGAAAATTATAAATCTGTGTTTCTTAACATATGTAAAGAGGGCAAGAGCAATGAAATGCTAAAATACTCCTTGAAGAGTATAAGAAAAGGTCCAAAAAGGCAATGGTTAAAAAATATGCTATATCCAAAAAATTGCTAACCTTCTAAAAATAAATATGTCCCAGATGAAAGCTGCAATTAGCTGTGCTTTTAAGCATTGGTGAAGTCCCAAAGTGTCATATAGGCCAAAAAGGCCATGGAATAAAATGATTATCCTAATGAACTTGGATCAATCTTGATGTAGTCATGATGCCTAAGTTGAATAAGCACTCTCTAAACAGCTCACCCATTTGTGAGGCACTACCATTCCTTATGTTGTTGTTTGTCTGACATTGGTTATAGTGAGTATTCCCCTTCCATTATCCAAACTGTCATGATGTTGAGTAGGAATTCATCCTTTTCCTTAGCCTTGTCATTTTCACCCTTCACCCTTCACTCGCAAATTGGCTACAACTATGAAGTGAGTATAGTCTTGAAAGTCTAATTCTGAGTAATAATAAATAAAGCCTTATATATGTATTGGTTGATGTACTGTGAGTGAAATAAATGCTACTTGTTGTGATTGTTACTTGAATGAGTTGTAGAGCATGTCTTAGACTTTTACACTTGCACCAGATGGATGACAGTCTGAGTTATTATTGGTGTCTGATCAGTTTTAGATGGTTATATTGTTTATTGGATATGATTAATGATAAGATAGAGACCTGTGAGGGGTATGAGTATACACGTTAGATGGATTTGGACTCTCTGAGTCTAATGAGATAGTTTATTTTTAGTTCCGAGCACTTGTAGATATGATCAAGCTCATTCTACCCCTCTGATGTAGTTTTTCTTCACAGGTTAATCTGTCTGAGCAGGGAGATGTTTTAGTTGGATCTCCTAGGGAGTTGTATGGGAATAGGGGGTGCAGCCACTTATTTGTACCGTTTTACCCCCATTCGAGAGATCCTGGTGGGCTCCGTTTGACAACGCGGTCACACTAGGAGGCTGTTTTGGCAGGATCACGTTTCCCGAGGTAGATTAAAAAATGATTAAATGGCTATTGAAGAAATCGATTTGGGCTACTGAGACAAGGCAATGACATGGGATGAGTCACAAAGATGAGAGTGATGTCCTCCACACCTTCTCCAACAGTTGCAGCACCTGATTGGGCCCACACGTATTTTTGGGCATTTTTATATTATTTTTTGGAGCTTTTGGGAGGCTCATGATTTCCTCAAGGAGGCACAAAGTCAAAGAATTAAATTATTATATTATTTTATTGTGCCATGGGGACATCCATAGGGAGTTAGTAAAACACTCCTTGGACCCACCATGTGCTTCATTTATTTCTTGTTGAGTGGGTTACCCTCTTTATGGGTGTTTTAGTCCACTTCGGTACTTTATGGTTAGATTGATCCATGTATTGTATGTTGAGCTCATCTCAACCATTGATTAGAACATTTCGTCTTTTAATATTAGCCACTCATTTTGAAAGTGGTTAGGATTATATTATGATTGTGGTTCTCTCATTTCTATTTAAAGGAGAGAGCTTCTCATTTGTAAAGGGTCTTTGGCTCTGGGATCTGAATAATAAAAAGATTTTTTTGTTGATATTTTCGAGATCTGCTTTGCATATGATGTTCTCAAATGGTGATTGGATAGTATTCTACTTCCTATCATTTTGGAAATTCTTGTGAGATCTATATTCTTTTGCTATCATTGTTTTTCCTACAGGAGGGCGTTTTGGCTGGAGCGTTTTTGCAGGGGGACCTCAACTCGCTTGGTTTTCTTCATCTTGGATCAGGGGGTTTTCATTAGTTTCATTGTGATATATGATTAATTCATTTTAATTTCTTGTAGCATTTGGTTTCTTTATCTCATATTGGAAAATATGATATTGTTGACGTTCGCTCATGGAGGATAGGGGGCGCATTGGTGGCTTGTGGCTTACATCCTTCATAGAAATCTTTGGGATCCTCTAGAATTGATTGGGATAGAAAATATAATCATTGTTAAAGAATTACACAAGAATTTATAGGTA
Source organism: Pseudotsuga menziesii (assembly GCA_001517045.1). Classification (NCBI taxonomy): domain Eukaryota; kingdom Viridiplantae; phylum Streptophyta; class Pinopsida; order Pinales; family Pinaceae; genus Pseudotsuga; species Pseudotsuga menziesii. The sequence goes on from LPNX010763360.1 coordinate 341,970, forward strand.
ATATCTAATAGGTAAGTCTCTTATCTTTAGATATTATTCTATTGTACCTTGCTTTACTTCAATTTTTCTAAAACAACTCCTAAAATACTAAAAACCCTAAAAGCACTAAACCTGGGAATCGTCCGATATTTGGCCAAACCATTTTTGGGTTTCATAGATTGGGCCTCCCATTCACTAAATATACTTCAACACTGGTCAAAATCCTACTGGTTTGACATAGATATGATTTTTAGCCCGAAAACTGCATAACCCCCCACTGAAAATTTGACCTGCTAGCATTTTGTCTTTTTCTAAATTCTGACTTCACAGATGGGTAGATTGAGTCCCACACAGTCCAAATCACCCTCAATGCTGTCTAGATTCTTGGCAGTTTGACCTATATCTGAGTTTTTGACTGCAACAGCCCTAACACCCCCACTGAAAACTGGACTTTTCCAGAATTGACTTTTTTTGAAATCTGACAAGCTAGGCTGGTAGATCAAGGCATGAGAATTCCAAAACACCTCCAACACTGAGCTAGTTCCTTCTGGGTTTCCCTAGATTTGAAAAATTGACTTTCAACCCCCTAGCCCCCCTCATTAGATTTTGAATTTTCTAGATATGATTTTTACTGAAATTTGTTGACTTGGGTTTGTAGATCAGGCTACCCTGTTCTCATTTCCCCTTTAATGCTGAGTTGATAGCCTCCCGGTGACCCTAGAAATATAGATCTGCTTCTCCAAGCCCTAGCGCTAGCCCTCCATTGAACTGGTTTTCCTGTAACCTGATTTTTCTGGGCCAAATCGTTTTTGGGTCCATAGATCAAAGTATATCCCAGGAGGGTTCACTGAAATGTTGTGTTGATGTTGAATCCATTTCCCAATGAATTAAAGGCACTAGTGTCCTATCTCTAGCACTATCCCAAAATTGAGCTTACTCCCATTTTCTTTGCCAACATTCATTGATAACTCAAGTTACCTAACTTTCACTGACTCTGTCTCCTTAGTACTAGACAAGTCTGAACTGTATCATTGCTTACCCTGTCATAGTTATGTTTCCCAAGACACTGCTCATCTCCATCAGGTGCTAGTACCTAAACCCTAGAGCTAGAGTTTCCGTTTACCTTGCACCTTACATACCTTAAAGCCCAATTTGATATGTTTTGGTGTCTAGGTCTGATCTCTCTTGTTGGTAGTAGATCCGGGTCTCCCCCATTGTTGTCTTGGACTAGGATAACATAAAGTGAAGGCTGCCTTTATTGATGTGACAACAATCCATTTGGGAGTCTAGGGAGTCATGGTTCCACCCCCTAGTTGCTTGCCCCTCTACCATCCATCCTGGATCCACCTCACACAGGCAACTACAAGGGGGGTGATAACATTTTGGCACCGTTTCTAGGGAGGTATAGGCCTGCCTTGGTTCAACATACCTCACCTTTCCCTACAACATATCTTTATTTGGTGAATTACTTATGTGGTTCACCTGGTGACTCCACCCCGCGACTCCACTGAGGATCGTACCCAACATATCAATTTTAAAATTCATGTCATGCACCAAAGAGAGTGATTCAAAAAATGATATAATGTCAAAAATGATGGTTGAAATGAGCATGCTCATACAAAGCTTATATGCTTTGGTTTTAAGTCAGCAGAAACAGAATGCGAGACGTGATGAACATCTCCGCAAACTTTCCCAGAGAGTTTATACCAATAAATATCCCCAAACCATGTCAGCTAGGGAACTTTCGGATAATCAGGTCATGACAAGAAGTAACATAAGGAATTTAGACAGTAATAAGCCTGTCACATGAAATAATTTTCTTGAACAAAGGAGTATGAATGATAAGAATCCTTCATCAAGTATTCACCATAAGGGCATCCTGAAAAGGAATGAGCACCCTCAAGAATCCGAGAAGGTAGTAAGCCCAGACTTTATTAAACCGAACCATAAAGCAAACCTCCCTAGTAGAGTATATCCGCCTGTGATAGAAGGTAGTCGAAATATGAATATATTGAGAAAAATTTCTGAATATTTAGTTATGATGTCCTTGAAATACTTGATAACTATTCCTTCTATCAGAGTTCAGGTAATGTAGTTGATGGGATTAAAAGCAAGTGACAAAGATCAAGGGAAATTGTGTGACTTAAAGATTGACTTGAATCAGTTCATGTCTAAACCAAATATTCCTGTACCTCTTAATGAAGTGCTGAAGGTCCCCTCTTTCTTTAGAAAAGCTACTAAATTTCTAGGGATCAAGCCTAAGATGAGAGCTTTTGAGAGGGAAACACCTAAAAAGGACCCTCCTATAATGATCCAGAGTGTAACCAGTAGTGGTGATGATCATCCCCCATTCTACATAGCCCTAGAAATAAACCAGTTGATACTTCACAACTGCATGTTATATTCAGGAGCATAACTTAATGTCATGCCACTTAGGGTAATGGAGCAGCTAGAGCCAAGGCCTTCTCAGAAATTCAATAACGTATGTGGAATGGAATCTCGACCTATTAAGTCTAAAGGAGTAATTGAAAATCTAAATATGAAACTGGCGGCATACCCAGAGATCCAAATAAACATGAATGTTCTAGTTTTAGACATACCAGATACATGGGGAATTTTGTTGTCGAGAGAGTGGGATGCTAAGCTAGGAGGAAGCATCCAAATGAACCTTTCATACGCCACCATCCCTATTGGAGAAAATGGATTGTACAGATTAATGAATGAAAATCCTATGACTAAGCATGTGGAAGCACCTGAATACCTTTTTGAGGAAGCCATGCGGCCTACAGAGGAGGTTGGAAATTATATGGTAATTATATGGTAATGGAAAATTATTGGGAAGAGGATTGGAAGCATCCTTTCCCCCCCAACCATGTATGGAAGATGCATTTCGATGGAGCTAAGTCAAGACATGGTGCCAGAGTAGGAATTGTCCTTATTTCCCCTTCTGGAGAAGAAAAGTGTTTCTCTTTCCATCTAGATTTTGAAGCCACAAATAATGTAGCTGAGTATGAAGCTTTACTTCTAGGATTAGAGATTGCCCGAGATCAAAAAATCAAATGCCTGAGTGTCATAGGTGATTCTGATTTAATCGTGTCCTAGATGAAAAATCAATTTGCGGCAAAAAACAATAGTCTTAGAGATTATATAAATGTTGTGTGGGATACCATTGAAATGTTCTATGCCTTTGCAATCCAAGCATTTCCAAGAGAGCATAACACCTTGGCTGATGCACTATCAGTAATAGCGTGCACTTTTGAAGTCCCATATTAACTCAAAGAGAAGGAGTGTAAACTCGAAGTGTTATTTAGGCCATCAGTCCCCGATAATCAAGATCATTGGCAGGTATTTGACAATGGTGCTAAAATCATTGCTTTCTTACAACACAAAGATAATTTTCAGAATTACAATGTTAACCAGATGACAAAGTGAACAACCTGTTACTGCAGGATGTTGAGGTTATGAAATTGGAAATCCCGTTGGAGAAGAATTTCAATAGATATGATGAATATCGGGGTAAAAGAGCAGAACCAGTATATGAGATCCTAGAGATTAACATTGGAAGCTTCGTTTCTCCTAAAATGGTTAAAATTGGAAAGAATGCCTCCCCAAAGGAAAGGAAAGCCATAGAAGACCTAATTAGGGAGTACAAGGATGTTTTTGCTTGGACTTATGACGATCTCAAGACTTTTGATCCTGCCATCATCGAGCATACTATCTCTCTGAATGAAGGGGAAAATCCCTATAGGCAGAAGTTGTGAAATATTAACCCCAAGTTGGATCCATTGATAAAAAAGGAACCGGAGAAGATGCTAGCTGCTGGAATCATCCGACTAGTCCGACACACCACTTGGGTATCTAACTCGGTAATTGTGAGAAAGAAGAGCGGTGAAATCAGGATATGCATATATTTTAGAAATCTAAATCAACCATCTCTTAAGGATAATTACCCTTTGCAAAATATGGAGAACCTGCTGCAAAGTGTTACAGGCACAGGTATACTGTCAATGTTAGATGGATTCTCAGGGTACAATCAGGTAAGGATAAAGAAGGAAGATAGAGAGAAAACCACCTTCATGACTCCATGGGGAAATTTTGAGTACATAAGAATGCCTTTTGGATTATTAAATGCTGGTTCAACTTTTCAAAGGGCTATGTACTAGGAATTTGATGACCTCATTGGAAAAACTATCGCTATATATCAAGATGACTTAACTGTTTTCTCAAAAGAGCGAGATGATCATGTGAAGCATTTAAAGAAGGTTTTTGAGCGATTTCGGAAATTTGGTATATCATTAAACCCAAAGAAATCCACGTTTGGAATCGATGAAGGAAAAATATTAGGGCATATTGTATCAAAAGAAGGTATTAGGTTGGATCCTGAGTGTGCCCAAGCCATTAATGTTATTGATGCATCCCATAATATTGCTTCCCTGCAATCATTCTTTGGGAAAATAAACTTTGTCCGAAGATTTATTCCAAATTTAGCAGAGTTATCCAAACCCTTAAATTCCCTTCTCAAGAAAGATACAAAGTTCATCTAGGATGAAACCCGTGATCAAAACACATTCATGAAGCTCAAGAAAGCTATTTCAACCACTCCTGTTTTATTATGCCCTGATTATAGCAAGGAATTTATGGTCTGTTCATATGCCTCTGAGGATAGTATTGACGGGGTTCTGTTACAAAAGAATGATGAAAATCATGAGAAATCCATAGCTTTTATGAGTAAGAACTTGAGAGATGCTGAATTGAAATATACTACTATTAAAAAACAAGCCTATGCTCTAGTCAAAGCCTTAAAGCATTTCAAAACTTACATAGGATACTCTAAAATCAAAGAATTTGTGCCCTACCAAATAGTTAAAGATGTTTTATCACAAGCAGATGGTATAGGTGTTAGAGGAATCTGGATCCGATGTATCCAGGAGTATGATTTAGAGATCAAACCCATCAAAATTGGGAAAGGTCAAGGCTTAGCTCAATTATTGATCGAGAGAGGTAGCAGTCATGCTGTAAACCTGGTGGACGAGCAAGAATCTCATATTTTTCATATTGATGAAAATCATGAGTGGTATAGGGACATTATTTACTTTCTGATAAATCTGTCGTGCCCTGATCATCTGGTGGATCACCAGAGGAGAGATTTAAGGTTAAAGGAAGAGAAGTATACATTAACTCAGGATGGTATTGGTTGGAGAAATCCCGATGGAATAATTTTGAAATGTGTTAATGAGGAGGAATCCAAGATCATCATCAAGGAAATGCATGTAGGCATGTGCGGTGGACATTATGCACCAAGAACTACTGCTGCAAATATTATGAGAGCAGGATATTATTGGCCAACCCTTTTTAAAGATGTACACTCTTTTGTAAGAACATGTCAAGAATGTCAGTTTTTCTCAGGAAATCCAAGATTGTGAGAATTACCGCTAAACCCTGTTGTAGTTGAATATCCTTTTCAGCAGTGGGGTATGGACTTCATTGGGCCTTTTGATAAAAATTAAAGCAATGGATATAAATATATCCTAACTTGCACAGATTAATTTGCTCGATGGGTTGAATCTATACCAACTAAGAAGTGCACAACTGCTGTAGTTGTCAAGTTCCTAGAAGAAAACATTATGTCTCGGTATGGGTGACCTATAAAGATAACCACTGACAATCCTAAAGCCTTTAGTAAACTAGATATGTCAACATTTTGTATGAATTACGGTATTACATTATCCCATTCATCTAACTACTATCCCCAAGGAAATGGTCTTGCTGAATCCATTAATAAGAAGTTGATTAAGCTTTTGAAGATAATGGTGGGAGAAAACAAGAAAAGTTGGGATAGCAAACTAAAATATGCACTATGGGCTGACAGAACGACATTAAAGAGAATCACAGGGAAAGCCCCTTTCAAGTTGGTCTATGGACAAGATTGTAGGCTCCCAATTAATATGCAAATCCCAATATATGAGTTGTTGCAACAATGTACGTTAGATCAAGAAGCTTTTCAAGAAAGAATTAACAAGTTAGTTGAACTTGATGAAGCGAGAAGGATGACATTTGGCAAGATGGTCATTGAGCAAGAGAGAGTCAAAGGAAGTTTCGATCAAAGAACAAGAGATGTAAAGTTTGGGATAGGAGATATAGTTTTATTGTGGGATAAAGTAAAAGAAAAACCTGGAAAGCATGGAAATTTGGGAAAGATATGGATGGGTCCCTATCGAGTATCTAAGATAGCTGGAAAGGGATCAGTTTATTTGGAAACACTGGATGGGGATGAATTTGAACTTCCTGTGAATGGGATTTTGCTAAACATTATTTCCCACCCATTGCTTGAGTCCCACTTGGCCTGGTAGAGTAGAGTAGGTAGGCCCCAAATAATCCTTTCTCGACAGAAGTATAGAATCTTGCTTTGTTATCTGAAGCTTGCTTTTGAAGCTCTTAGTGTAATTCTGTTTTCCTGCAAAATAAAAAATCAAACTTTTATTAAAAGTTATGGTTATAGATTAGATTTATTTTATTCTTTTTCAGTTTCATGCATCTTTATTTTCAGTATTTTATATATTATCCACATATTGTTCTAACGACTGGTCTGTGAGTTTGGTATAGCTCTGGACATGTTGCAGGTAGTTAGGTACATTCTTGGTAGCGGTTGCAGAGATGGATGGATTGATCGAGGATGTGAGAAGCAGAGTGCGCGTACCAGAGATTCTGAGGTTCTCAAGCGCTCTTTTCAGCAGATCACTTGTCCCAGCTGGAGCCAGATGTTATCACATATATAGTAGCCATGCTACCATATTCTATTTTTCAGACACAGTACATTTTTCAGCCAGATCTCTTACATATGAGATGCTGAGATGAGCATTTTTGATGGATCATGTTTATATTAGTGGACTATTGTAATCTCCCATGTCAGGACTGAGTCTTAGGACACTTAGATTTGAGGACCGATGTAGCCATTTATGTCATTACAGAGCAGTCATTGATGCCCAGTTTTATATCAGTTCTTTCTCATTGGACAAATGGTGTCTCAGATGGATTATATTGTATGATTATGACTCAAAATTTTATATTGTGTTATGGTTATTATTGCTCTTATACTGATTGTTGTGACATGCATTGACTTGTGGTATCATGATCGGGCGGTCATAATTAGATGGACTTGAATGTATTTTGTACTATGTATTGATGTCCCTACTTAGGCTTGGAAGTTCTTGGTCTATACTCATTGGTTTTAACCCTCCTTAGGGAGAATAGAGGTAGTCATTCCCACCATTGTTTTGGCTTGCTAGTGTTGGCTCCATCATTCATTGTCTCCACCCATCCATTACCTTCCAGTTTAGTTTTTAACCCGATTGACTTCTCAGACTTATGGCATGGAGGACATTTTTCCCCGCTAGAATTTTTGTTGGACAAACCTCCCTATTTATATTGTGTCTCGGCTATGAGTTGGTGACAAAACTTGCCTTTGGTAAGTTGGATTGTAGGTCTAAGTTATTCTGGTCAGTTGTCCCAATGTTTGGCACTGTGCAGAACTCCCCCTAGTCACTTGAGATATTGTTGGCTAAAACTGAAAGCTCATGTACTACCTGTATTGAAAATATTAAATATGCGCCCATGGAAAATGAAAATTATAAAACTGTGTTTCCTAACATATGCAAAGAGGGAAAGAGCAATGAAATGCTAAAATACTTCTTGAAGAGTATAAGAAAAGGTCCAAAAAGGCAATGGTTAAAAAATATGCTATATCCAAAAAATTGTTGACCTTATAAAAATAAATATGTCCCAGATGAAAGCTATGATTAGCTGTGCTTTTAAGCACTGGTGAAGTCCCAAAGGGTCATATAGGCCAAAAAGGCCATGGAATAAAATTATGGTCCTAATGAACTTGGATCAATATTGATGTAGTCATGATGCCTAAGTTGAATAAGCACTCTCTAAACAACTCACCCATTTGTGAGGCACTGCCATTCCTTGTGTTGTTGTTTGTCCGACATTGGTTATAGTGAGTATTCCCTTTCCATTATCCAAAGTGTCATGATGTTGAGTAGGAAGTCATCCTTTGCATTAGCCTTGTCATTTTCACCCTTCACCCTACACTGGCAAATTGGCTACAACTATGAAGTGAGTATAGTCTTGAAAGTCTAAGTCCGAGTAATAATAAATAAAGCCTTATATATGTATTGGTTGATGCACCACTAGTGAAATGAATGCTACTTGTTGTGATTATTACTTGAATGAGTTGTAGAGCATGAATTAGCCTTTTACACTTGCACCAGATGGATGATAGTCTGAGTTATTATTGGTGTTTGATCAGTTTTAGATGGTTATATTGTTTATTGGATATGATTGATGATAAGATAAAGACCTGTGAGGGGTATGAGTATACAACTTAGATGGATTTGGACTCTCTGAGTCTAATGAGATAGTTTATTTCCAGTTTCGGGCACTTGTAGATATGATCAGGCTCATTCTTCCCCTCTGATGTAGTTTTTCTTCACAAGTTGATCTGTCTGAGCAGGGAGATGTTTTAGTTGGATCTCCTAGGGAGTTGTATAGGAATAGGGGGTGCATCCACTTGTTTGTACCATTGTATCCCCATCCCAAAGAGCTTGGTGGGCTCAGTTTGACAACACAGGCACGCTAGGAGGCTGTTTTGGTAGGATCATGTTTCCCAAGGCAGATTAAAAAATGATTAAATGGCTATTAAAGAAATTTATTTGGGCTACTGAGACAAGGAAATGACATGGGATAAGTCACAATGATGATAGTGATGTCATCCACACCTTCTCCATCAGTTGTAGCAACTGATTGGGCCTACACCTATTTTTGGGCATTTTTATATTATTTTCTGGAGCTTTTGGGAGGCTCATGATTTCCTCAAGGAGGCACAAAGTCAAAGAATTAAATTATTATATTATTTTATTGTGCCATGGGGACACCAAAAGGGAGTTAGTGAAACACTCCTTTGACCCACCATGTGCTTCATTTATTTCTTGTTGTGTGGGTTACCCTCTTTATGGGTGTTTTAGTCCACTTTGGTACTTTATGGTTAGATTGATCCATGTATTGTATGTTGAGCTCATCTCAACCATTGATTAGAACATTTCATATTTTAATCTTAGCCACTTGTTTTGAAAGTGGTTAGGATTGGGTTATGATTGTGGTTCTCTCATTTCTATTTAAAGGAGAGAGCTTCTCATTTGTAAAGGGTCTTTGGCTATGGGATCTGAATAATAGAAATATTTTTTTGTGGATATTTTCGAGATCTGCTTTGCATATGATGTTCTCAAATGGTGATTGGATAGTCTTTTGCTTCCTATCATTGTGGAAATTCTTGTGAGATCTATATTTTTCTGCTATCATTGTTTTTCCTACAGGAGGGTGTTTTTGGTAGGAGCGTTTTTGCAGGGGGACCTCAACTCACTTGGTTTTCTTCATCTTGGATCAGGGGGTTTTCATTAGTTTCATTGTGATCTATGATTACTTTATTTTAATTTCTTGTAGCATTTTATTTCTTTATCTCGTATTGGAAAATATGATATTGTTGACGTTTGCTCATGCAGGATAGGGGGCACATTGGTGGCTTTTGGCTTACATCCTTCATAGAAATCATTGGGATCTTCCAGAATTGATTGAGATAGAAAAGATCATCACTATTAAAGAATTATAAAAGAATTTCCAGGCAATATCTAACAGGTAAGTCTCTTCTCTTCAAATATTATTCCATTGTACCTTGCTTTACTTCAAATTTTCTGAAAAACTCCTAAAATACTAAAGACCCTAAAAAGCACTAAATATGGGAATCATTCGATATTTGGCCAAACCATTTATGGGTTTCATAGATTGGGCCTACCCTTCACTAAATCTACTACAACGACGGTCAAACTCCAGCTGGTTTGATCTAGATCTGATTTTTAGCCAGAAAACTGCATAACCCCCCCATTGGAAATTTGACCTGCTAGGGTTTTGAATTTTTCTAAATTCTGACTTCATAGATAGATAGATTGAGTCCCACAAAGTCCAAATCACCCTCCATGCTATCCAAATTCTTGGTAGTTTGACCTAGATCTGATTTTTTGACTGAAACAACCCTAACACCCCCACTGAAAACTAGACTTTTTTGGAATTGACTTTTTTTATTTTTTTATTTTTGAAATTTGACAAGCTAGTCTAGTAAATTAGGGCATGATAATTCCAGAACACCTCCAATTCTGAGCTAGTTCCTTCTATGTTTCCCTAGATTTGAAAAATTGACTTTCAACCCCCTAGCCCCCCTCATCATATTTTTACTTTTCTAGATCTGATTTTTATTGAAATTTGTGACTTGGTTTTGTAGATCAGGCTACCCTGATCTCATTTCCCCTTCAATTCTGAGTTGATAGTTTCCTGGTGACCCTAGAAATACAGATCTGCTTCTCCAAGCGCTAGCGCTAGCCCTCCATTGAGATAGTTTTCCTGTAACCTGATTTTTCTGAGCCAAATCCTTTTTGGGTCCATAGATCAAAGTATATCCCAGGTGGGTTCACTGAAACATTGTGTTGATGTTGAATCCATTTCCCAATGCATTAAAGTAACTAGTCTCCTATCTCTAGTGCTAGCCCCAAATTGAGCTTACTCCCATTTTCTTTGCCAACATTCATTGAAAACTCAAGTTACCTAAATTTCACCAAGTCTGTCTCCTTGGTACTAGACAAGTCCCAGCTTTGTCGTTGCTTACCCTGTCACATTTACGTTTCCCAAGACAGTGGTCATCTCCATCATTTTCTAGTACCTAAACCCTAGAGCTAGGGTTTCCTTTTACCTTGCACCTTACATACCTTAAAGCCCTATTTGATCTGTTCTGGTGTCTAGGTAGAATATCTCCAGTCGAGAGCAGATCTGGGTCTCCCCCATTGTTGTCTTGGACTAGGATAACATAAAGTGAAGGCTTCCTTGATTGACATGACAACCATCCATTTGGGAGTCTAGGCAGTCGTCGTTCCACCCCCTAGTTGCTTGCCCCTCTACCATCCATCCTGGATCCACCTCACACAGGAAACTACAAGGCGAGCGATAACACATGCTAACACATACATTCTGAATAGAGTGCCACACTCATCCATGAAATGGAAGACCCATTTCGAATCATACCTTGGACACAAGCCGGATGTGTCGAACTTGTGGGTATTTGGGTCCACTGCATGGGCGCAAATTCCACTTGATAAAAGGAGGGATTTGCAACTGCAAAGCATAGAATGTATTTTTATTGGGTATCCTAATGAATCAAAATGTTTCAAGCTACTGGATATAAAAAAAAAAAACAGATCATCATCGAAAGGAGTGTCAAGTTCGATGAGCCTCTTTAGGAGGTGGAACTAGTGAAGGAGAAAACTGCTGAATTTCCTTCCTATTCTACTGAATATTTGGATGATGAAATTGGGGGTGATGACCCTGATTTGGATCCTCTAATTTCTGATATCAGTGTACAGAAAACATCAGATTCTGAATCAGAACCTGAAGTACAAAATCATCTCGCAACATGGGCTTGACAGACACTCTCCTCCGCAGGAGATAACATTGGAGATCCGGATGATCCAAGGAGAACCCGGTCTGATTTCCAAAGAGAAGGTATTGTGCTTTCTTGTCCTGATTAATTTCTGTTTGAATATTTTTATTTGATGATAATTTTAGACCCAAATTCCTACTACCATGCTCGGAAGGATCCGAGATGGCAAGTTTCCATGGATGAAGAGATGAATTCTCTTCAGAAAAAACACTACTTGGGAGCTAGTTTCTCTTCCTTCGGGGAGGAAATTGGTTCAATGCAAGTGGGTGTTTTGGACTAAGGTTGCTGCAGATGGAAGCACCTGCAAATATAAGGCAAGGCTGGTGGAAAAAGGTTTCTCCTAGGTGCAAGGTGTGGACTACCATGAGACTTTTGCACCGGTTGCAAAAATGGATTCCATCCACCTAGTTTTGGCAATTTCAGCATCTAAGCACTGAGAAGTGCATCATATGGATGTTAAGTCAGCATTTCTGTATGGAGATATTCATGAGGAGATATAAATTAAGCATCCTGAGGGCTACATCTCTGATCCATATTTGGTTTTCAAGCTATAGAATTCACTATATGGGTTAAAACAAGCCCCCCAAGAGAGTGGTATTCCAAGATGGATGCCTTCCTTCTCTTGCAAAACTTCCAAAGGTGTAGATCAGATACAAATGTGTATATACAACAGTATGATGGTCATTTGGTTATTATTTTTTTATATGTTGATGACTTACTGATCACAGGTAGCACAGTTGTTTCTATTTGAGTCATCAAAACTGCTCTCCACAATGCATTTGAAATGAGCGATTTGGGGCTCTTAAAACAATTTTTGGGGCTCAAAATTGAGCAAAATTCTGATGGGATAATGGTCACTCAGTACAAATACATATTATACCTATTAGTCAAGTTTAACATGTCTGAATGTAGGCCTACACCATTTCCTTTCCTTTCAGGGATCAACCTTGAAGAAGGAAAAAACAAACCTCCCATGGACTGCACTATTTATCGACATCTGAATGGTAGCTTGTTGTAATTGAAACATTCTCGGACTGATATCTGTTATGCCATGAATTTTGTATCAATATACATGTAGCATCCACATGATATTAATTGGAAGGAATCCAAGAGATTCCTCCAGTATATTCAGGGAACCCAGACCTACGACATTCGCTATGCTACAGACTCCGAGCTAGAGCTAGTTGGATACAAAGATTTTGATTGGGTGGGTGATTCCATTGATCAGAAGTCAACTTATGGATATGTCTTCATGTTTGGTGGTGGCCCCATTTTTGGTCTAGAAAAAAGTAGGCCGCCATCACATTTTCTTCAGCAGAGGTCGAGTATCAAGGAGAGGTGAATGCTTGCATCCAAGTTGTTTGGTTGCAAGGCATTCTTTCAGAGCTTGATTTGGGTAGTAGTTTGTCCACTGTCCTCTTTTGTGACAATAAAAGTGCTATTAAGATATCCATAGATCCAGTTACCAGGAAGAGGACCAAGCATGCAGAAATACACATGCACTATATCAGGGAGCTAGTGTATGACAGGACCATCATTCTACAATACTGCTCGACTGATGAGCAGATTGTAGACATATTCACCAAGAGATTTTTAGAAAAGAAGTTCACTTATCTCCGTTCACTTTTGAGGGTGAGTTCATCAGGGTGATCCAACTACTTTCAATGTTCAGCTTGAGGGGGGGTTTTTCCCACTGGGTTTTCCCTCTTTTCCTCGGTTAGTTTGTTTTGAGCATTGTTTTTAGTTCATTATTGTATAGGGTGACCTATGGCCTTTGTTGCTGGGGCCCTAGCATTCTTATGCACTTTATGTTTTCTACTCCTCTTGAGTATATCTTAAGGGGAGGTGTTGGAGACTTTACCACCATACACACTCATTTTGGTCAATTTTTCCTAGTTAAACCACTATCCTAAGTTTTATTGACCTAATTGACATTAGAGGAGCAGTGTATGACATCAGCATGATCACACCCATGCCCATGTTCAGTCAAGGAGGCTAACTTAGCCTTCTCCTACATTCAGGGAGGCTAACTGGAGCACTCCGGGGGTGATCTGAGTGTCATAAATGCACTTTATTGCTAACTGATGGTTACAATCAGTTAAATAGGGAAATGAAGGAACCTCCCTCCATTAAATTGATTATTTAATGAACTTGAGTCAACAAGGGCGCCTCCAACCACTTCTGATGGTCAGTTACACTTCAACTAACCTCATCGGGGTTCATTGGAGTCATTGATGCACTACCACTTGTTGGTTGGCTTGCAGTGACATGTGTCTAAGCTACTTTTTGTAATGTCCCCGACCCTATCACCGGTGAAGAGGACACTACTAACACCAAACATATGGGAAAACAACCCCATGAACATGAACATGCATATAATGCTAAAATAAAAAGCTTAAACATAATACATACTAAGATGCATAATCCTTCATATACATAGCGGAAGCAAACATACATTCATTTAAGCATGCCACATGTTCATCATATTCATTAATTAGTAAATATAATTGTAGAAGTAAAATGTACAAGAATACTCATCTTATAGGAACTCATCCCGCAACCAGCTACGTCGCTGCAATGTTCCACCCAACCATAGGCCAGCGTGCTCATCAATCTCTCAGAAACACTACCACCCCTGAGCTGGGCATGATTTCTCAAGGAATAAGGTTCAAAGCAGGCTTACACATAGCCAAGGTACACCAATCAGCCAAGCCCACACAGTAGGGTTTATCGGGCCGTCAAGGATCTAGGAAAGGATAAATGCTAAGCTGGTGACCTCAAACACCAGTTTTCTCAAGCATACCCAGCCTTTAATCCTACTCTCAATAGTCCGAAGACCAGCCACTGCATACCGCAATAAAACAAATAGTTGACAGCTCTATGAAGAAGATGAAGACCACAGGGTGACAACCCCAAACAAAAGGATGAACACAGCTCAAGTCCTCAAGACAACTTAGAGTTGTTATTGGCCCTAGCATGGCCAAAAAAACTCAGTACCAACCCAAAAAGGCACTTGCACACACAACAACTCGAAACCAGGGAAAGAAAACAACCCCAATATCACAATGAAACGATGGAAACATTACCCAGTCTGCAAAAAGGAAAAAAGCCACACTCCCAGCATGGACAGGGGAAAACTCAGCCAACGAATGTGGAAAACAATAGCCAGCCAACATCCACAAGCCCACAACACACACAATCCCCAATGCAATTGCTGGAGAACTTACACAGGTAGAAAAGGGTGAAGAACAGACTCTCAACCTATATGCAAGGGAAAAATACATAGCCAAAGCAAAATGTGGAATAAAACACATGCAGCAATGATGGGAAACAAAGATCCTCCCTCAATAATGAAGCCATGACATGCTTTCACAGCAACCACCACTCAGTGAAGAACCACAACCAGGATTCCATGACGAAGTGACAGGACACTACACTATCCAGACCTAACCAACAACGTTGGAGAACAATGGTCCTTTCTCAACAAGGAACCCCGGCACATTTTCACAGTCGGCACGGGTGGATTAAACATAGGCTCTCTCTCTGCGTGAATAGGAGGGAAAAACCTCACGATGGAAACCATGGAAACATCTCGCTATATGGAAAAAGACACAGTTAACTGAAACTAGAAAAGAAACCACCACCCACACAGTGTAGAGACTCACAACACCCAAATGAACAAATAGAGAACAACAACCACGGTTCAGTGATGAAGTAACCAAACATCTCATAGTCTGACAAAAGGAAAAAGGAAATGATCTTCTGCATGAGAGTGAATATCTCACAGACTAACAATCCCTGAGAAAAAGGGAGAACGAACCCCCAACAATGAATTGCGGCCCCCTTTTAACTCTGCTCAGCGTGAGGGAAGATGAACAGACTCACGATCTGGTTAGTGGACAGGCCATCAAGAGGCACGTCGTGGAGAGAGTGCAGGCATGAGCGTGGTGGTAATTTTCCCTTCCAACAAATAGATGCCCCCAACTAACAAAAAAACAACAGGGTGGTGACACATGGCTAACTCCCAATGGCCCCCACAGTTAGACAACCCCCCCTTAACCTTAGGAATCACGACCTTTTCATTTAACATTGCACTATTGTAGCTGGATGTAGGTTTATTTTAAATTGATGTGCATACTTACATGATGCCAAAACTATAATGTGCCGGATAGCATGATATACCATCGACAACGATCCGAATTGCCGAAACATACACAGCCAAATCGATGGTGGGGTTTTTGCCTTTAGCTCCACACCATGATTAATTACAAGATATACATCATGTATCTTTAAATGCAAGAAAGGTCAAAGCCAAGGTATTACAATCCCCTCCCCCTTGGAATAACATCATCCTTGGTGTTTCAATACATATACCATTTGCACATCAAATTTTAAAATTTTGTAGACCTGTCCCATGTTCAATTATTTGCTTGAACTTTCAGGACCAAGCCCCTCAGCTTCCATGAGCTTCTCTTGCTGGTTTTTAGCTTTCAGCTTATGCCAAATCCTAGGAACCTTGTGGTTGCTGCCCTCTTTATGTTCCCTCGTTGGACAGTCCCGGCGTAAATGATGTCCTCCGCATTCCCAGCATTTCGCTGGCTGCTTCATCTTTACTTGCTCAATTTCCTTTGAGTCTTTATTCCTGGACCGTTTCTTAACAGATCACTTGGAAGAATGTCCCATCATTGATCCACCTTCCTTTCCTTTGCCGATTGCTCCCAGAAGGCTTTTCACCTCCCTTTGCAAACCAATAGAGTCTTGCAAAATCTAGTGGTTCATTTCATTCTGCGTTTTCTGTATCTTGAGCATCTCTCCAAGATTCTCTTGGGTCTTGGAAATCGTTTGAAGGAGACTTCCAGCCAAGTCCAACAACTTTTGGTCTGCTTCCATGATCAATGTGCACCACTGGATTTCACCTTTCTCACCTGTGAAATGCATCATTGAAATTCTGTTAGACCAAGCATAATATAGGCATTAATATCAGTCAATGAATTGCCCAATTGGCATGACAGTCTAAGTATTATCAAGGATACTTTCATATTTTTCTTGCCTTCCCAATAGGCACATGAGCTCATTCATGTCCATTCTTGGGCATGGAATTAACCATTCCAACTTTCATAATTTACTTTAAGTAAATACACACATTCTATTTCTAGTCATACATGCATTCAACAATCTTTTGTTTTCACAATGCATATATATATATAAAATCAAAAGGCAAGGGAGAGAAGCAATAGTTTTTCCCCTCTTTGTCTTGTTCCATCCTGGAACCCACACCACCGCTGTGGCTTTTCATGCTCTCAGCCTCTTTCAATTCTCTATGAATGCTGGACCAATCCCTCTTGGTCATGACACTTAGTGTCTCTGGTCTATTTCAGACCTCTCAACCATGGGACCTCCCCTCATGGTTCATATTGGCTTCTAGGAACTTCACGGTCTCACTAGTACCTTTTCATTACTACTCATTCTGAGCTCTTTAGGACAATCACATGTCCACATGAACCCCTAGGATGCTCTCATAGTCCTTGCTTCCAGCGATACCTATATTCAAACATTGAATGAATTCACATGTTTAGTTTATCCTCATCAATTTTTATTTCTTAAACAAGAGCTTCAAATATCATAACCAAATCATATACACATGCATATTCATAAGCAAGAATTGCAAAAATAATCTAATACTTATCTGTATTGTGCGTTTCCTCGTTGGTCCACAGGATCTTGCTTCGCTTTGCAAGCCTTGAGATCTCCTATGGACTTGGATGTTAGGCCAGCACACAGGCTGCTTCACAACATCTTTTTATACATATATCAAGTACATTCAAGCCAACCTTTAGTTGGGTTTATCAGACCGTCAACAAATTTCTTCTACTTATCTCAACAATACACTTATATCAACAACCAATCATCAACCAAGTCAACAATAACACATGCACTTATATCAACAATAAATGACCATTTCCAGGTCTTATTTTCGGTAGTGAGCTCTAATTCCACTACCCCATATCACACAAGAGACCAATCCTTTCTCTGAGTTTATAGCCCCTTAGGAATGTCTCCTTCTCTATGTTATTTAGAGAGACCACTCCCTTCTCTGAGTTGACAGTCCCTCAGGAGTGTCTCCTTCTCTGTGCTCTTAAGTAGAAGGTAGAATAAGCTCAAGCCATTGTCCATTAAGTGTACAATACCAAACTATATCTGTTTATCCTGACAACACAAACAATATAAGCATATTAGTTAGCGTTATTGCTCTAAAATTGTAACCACATCTCACACCATTCACTATCAAGTATTGAGACACCAGGAGTGCGTCCACTCCCTAGGGTGTAATCAATATTGAAAAACCCTTCCATGATATGAGATAGGAAAAGTGTGCACCCTTGTCTGGTGTGTATCATGTAGGCCCTATTCATACTCAAGCAATTGGTCAAATGGAAATAAAATCAAAACATGTGTTGCATATGGAATTTTAACAATCTAACATGCATATTCCTAGCTAGGGTCACATAACACTTATCCATTTTCCGAGGCAATATTCCTTTGTTAAGGAGGAATGGGGGCTCCCTTCTCTGAGTTGATAGTCCCTCGGTTTTCCATCCCAATTCCTCTTTACATTTTGTATCCACACATGTCTTACCGACATAATCCATACCATCTCACTCATGTTGCTTATCAAACATGTAGTGCAGATGAGACACTTCCAAAATGTCCAATGGAGTTTCACCCGAAACCCATTTCCAAGATAAGGGAAAACCTTCCCATGAATTTTGGCTCCTGCAGGTCATCACACATGATTTTCCTGCAGTGTGTACCCCTGGCACATTCATAAAATAGCCAACAATCAATCATTATCTCATAATACAATCCAAATTGATTGTTCCATAACCAAGCAATAACATTATTAATTAAATTCAATGAGAATTTGCAACTCTGTTTACTACAGAAGCTGATTTACTTGGCAATAAGGTGATCCTCATTTGTGGGTCTCTTGTAAGCAGCACCACTATGCCCATTATAATTTTAAGCTTACTAGCAAATCATGAATACCCACTTACAATGCATCCACCTGACACAATCTTATGCAAGCCAATAGTGATTAGTAGTTGTTATCAATTTCTCAAATCTGAAATTCACAAATTCAAATTTAACAACTCATTATGCATACAAACTATTTTCACAGCCATGAGACTTTTCTCATAAGGTTTGGCTCTTTCACATGGTAGACCCCAGTCCTTGTCATGGTCTTACCCACTTTTCCATGCCCCAAACAATCTACCTGAAACTTGAATCTCAGTCAACCAAACACTTAGTAAGTCTCAATGCATATAACTTTTCATTGCTGCAACAATCACTGGAGCATTTCCAGAATTTATAAAATTGAAATACTTCCCGCTGTTAATCTCATTAATATTACCAAAACTCATTTACTTCATGCAATCATTATCATACTAACATTTGCAAGGTATAGTCACATCATTTATGTAATTTAAATGAATTGTTTAGATACTCCTTCACAAACGTATCATTGTACCACCTAGCCTGTCCATAGAGGATTTCTGGCAGCCAGTTGATCATGGCTATCCTCTTTACGCACTTACTATCCTACATTCATAACAGCTCCTGAAATGGTTCCAGAATTGTCATCAATTCATCATTTTAGCCATTAGTTATTCATAACATCACATGCACTATCTCAATGCATCCATGCAATGCATCACAACATTTGCACTCATACTTACGTAATCAGTTACTCACACCCTTCATATGCATCCATTCAATGAATAACTACAAGATTTATAGAATCTTTTAATGCATATCCACCCAATGCTACCTTGCATTGACTCAGGAATACTATGCATTCATGATTACAAGATCATCAGTGCTTACCTTCCTTGGGCTACTAAACACATAACAACATAGTGCAGGCATGACACATTTCTCTATGAATGTAGTGTGAAATTCAAATACCCACATGGTGTTAGATCGCTTACCTCTACCACTCCATGCAATTTGTCATAATAAAACTCTTACCTTCATGGATCCTACTTAGACCCTTGACATTACTAGTTTAGTTGGTCCCTTGTAGGAGATTGCAGAATTTGCTCACCAACTTTTGATCATGGACTTATTGCCTTATCCCTTTCTCCAGAGGTTTGCTAGTGACCTTCGTCAGCATCAACAACATATTCAGCCATGTCCATGTTGTCATTGGTTTTCCACTAATGCCAGCACCAATGAAATAACTATCATTAGTGGTTTATTATAAATGTATAATCCTCAATCTCCTATGCATGCAAAGCATATCCTCATACATTTCAAGTATTAAACTAATAAAAGGTAGTTATAATCAGCAAGATAGGGTTTAAGGGAAACTTCTCTTTTTAAGTCCCTCATCCTTGCATGGAACTCCTCTTCAACACAACAGCTGGTTTGAATTCATGGTCTTGCTACCTCTAGGTGTGCAATTCCCCAGAGTTGTCTATATTGACAGTAGCACATTTATCTTTCAAGCAATTACTAGAACTTTGCTGCTCCATACTCAGATTCTGGTGACTTTCCCTTGTTCCTGGCTGGATAAGCTTTCTAACGCCTATCCACATGATTCATTCTGACCTCGGGTGTGATAACCACACTACTTCTAGAATGATGGAAAACATACAACTGTATTTTGGTCAGGAATGCTAACTTCAGTAACCTAGGTTTTTCTCCCTTTTCAGCCTTGTGACCACTGATAGTCTGCTGAAAACATACTGAAAGACAGTTGAAAACTATTTTCAAAATCACTGAGAAATTCCTTCGAAAAACCTAAATATTCTTAGGCCCAATCGGACCTCCTCCCAACTAGCTTTCCGACATTGTGGTGGTCA
Organism: Pseudotsuga menziesii; assembly: GCA_001517045.1. Classification (NCBI taxonomy): domain Eukaryota; kingdom Viridiplantae; phylum Streptophyta; class Pinopsida; order Pinales; family Pinaceae; genus Pseudotsuga; species Pseudotsuga menziesii. The sequence continues at coordinate 362,358 of LPNX010763360.1, forward strand.
AAATGCCTATCTCCTCGACAGACTGTTGCTTATTTCTTTTCGGTGTTTCAGTGGGAAAAACGACTAAACCCCCGATCTGCATCGGTGAGAAAACCAACTGTTGATTGGGTGAACAGTTCCTTGAGCAGCCGCAACGGCGAAAAGTTATCTTACTACAATTTTCATGGGCAACCGACTAGGCTTCTGATCGACAATGTCAACTACTGCTCATTGGGAATTTTGGTGGTCAAAACTTCTAAATTCTACCGCTGTATCGATGAGTTACTCATCTGATTCCTTCCGCCGCATCAGGCCTGCAGTGGTCAATTATCCCGCGTTTGATCGATGATTCGTTGGTCTATTTTTGTCCGCAGTACCAGGTCCGCAATCGTCTATCGTTCTGAACTTAATCGGTGATGGCATAGACTAACCATGTTGCATCGATGGTCGGGTGTCCTACGCATCAGATGGTTTGTCCCTTCAGCTTCCACAATGGTGGAACACAATAGAACTACATCTTCCGCAGCCATGGGTCTATCAGCGGTCGGAGCCTCTAGAAGCTATGGCATCGATGCTTGGATGCTCTCCTCATTGGGTGGTTAGTCCTTTAGATCTCCACAATGGCGGACATTTGGTCAAAAAACTTTACCCGACGTAGCTCATTGGAAACGGAATCACCTAATCATTGATGATGTCATCAAATAACCATCGCCAATGGTCGATGATTCTATGACTTAGAATTTTTTTTGAAATCTTTCTCTTTAGTATTCCTCTTCCTTCTGCCAATTCCGTGGGCTCCATCTCCCTTATCCTTCGCCGATGAAAGTAACTACTTGTCATCACTACTGTTCACTAAAAACTGTGGCATCAGTGATTGGAGAGACTCCTGCATCGGTTAGATAGTTGTCAAGGATTCCACAATGGCGGGTGCTCGATCAACTAATTTCTACCGACATCCATCGGTGGTCTCATCAACTAATTTCTGCTGATGATTCCAACACTTACACAAAATTTTGAAACTTCTTCTTCTGTCGGAGGTCAGAACCACTAAGCGCTATGCGTAGGGGTTTTAGTCCACATGGTATCCGCAACGATGGGCTGACAAAAAACTAAATTCTTCCGCGGTGTTTGCCGTTGCATCAGCGGTTCCGTCATGTAAATTTCGCTGACGATTTTATGACTTAGAATAATTTTCAAAAATTTTCTCTTTTCTCTTTCTTCCGTTGCGTCAGCTGTCGAAATGACTAGCAACCACTGCATCGGACTATTAGTTCCCTAGTCACCCAAAATGGCAGCAATCCATTCAACTAATTCCTTCCATTGTTCATCGCCAATGAATACCACTAACATGATCCGATGGCTGACGAAGTCAACACTTAGAAAAAATTTGGAATTTCTGTGCCATCAACGATCAGAGGCTCTACCCATCAAAAGTAGAGTGGTCTAGCCATCCAAAATGGTGGAACTCAATCAAATAAGCATTGACGATCCATCTGTCTAAGTGTTTCGATGTGCTGACGTTCAAAACACTTAGAAAATTTTGTGAATTTTCTTGTCTTCACCCATGTTCCTGGTTTCTTCTGGGCAGTAGGAAACCTGCCACTGTTAATTGTTCTCATGGCCCTCTGAGGCCCAATACTACAACATAACTCTGTCACTGCATCCTCATGGCCCATTCAGGCCCATGCTGCAACCAGAGCTCTAATACCACACTTTAACGTTCCCGACCCTCTGACCGGTGAAGAGGACTCTAGTAACACCAAACATACGGGAAAACAACCCCATGAACATGAACATGAATATAATGCTGAAATAAAAAGCTTAAACATAATACATACTAAGATGTATAATCCTTCATATACATAGCGGAAGAAAACATACATTCATTCAAGCATGTTGCATGTTCATCATATTAATTAATCAATAAATATAATTGTAGAAGTAAAATGGACAAGAATACTCATCTGATAGGAACTTGTCCTGCAACCAGCTACGTCGCTGCATCGTTCCACCCAACCATAGGCTAGCATGCTCATAAATCTCTTAGCAACACTGCCACCACCAAGCTGGGCATGATTCCTCAAGGAATAAGGGTCAAAGCAGGCTTACACATAGCCAAGGTACACCAATCAGCCAAGCCCACACAGTAGGGTTTATCAGGATGTCAAGGAGCTAGGAAAGGATAAATGCTAAGTTGGTGACCTCAAACACCAGTTTTCTCAAGCATACGCAACCTCTAATCCTACTCTCAATAGTCCGAAGACCAACCACTGAATATCACAGCAAAACAAACACTTCACAGCTCTGTGAAGAAGATGAAGACCACAGGGTGACAACCCCAAACAAAAGGATGAACACGGCTCAAGTCCTCAAGACAACTTAGAGTTGTTCTTGGCCCTAGTGTGGCCAAAACAACTCAGTATCAACCCAAAAAGGCACTTGCACACACAACAACCAGAAACCAGGGAAAGACAACAGCCCCAATATCACATTGAAATGATCGAAACATTTCCCAGTCCACAAAAAGATAAGAATCCGCACTCCCAGCATGGACAGGGGAAAACTCAGCCAACGAATGTGGAAAAAAACAACCAACCAACATCCACAAGCCCACAGCACACACAATCCCTAATGTAATTGCTGGAGAACTTACACAGGTAGAAAAGGGGAAAGAATAGACTCTCAAATAGTACACAAGGGAAAAAGACACAGCCAAAGCAAAATGTGGAAGAAAACATAGGAAACAACGATGGGAAACAAAGATCCTCCCTCAACAATGAAGCCACGAAACGCTTTCACAGCAACCACCGCTCAGTGAAGAACCACAGACAGGATTCCACGGTGAAGTCATAGGACACTACATCGTCTAGACCTAACCAGCAACGTTGGAGAACAATGGTCCTTTCTTAACAAGGAACCCCAGCACATTTTCACAGTCGACACGGGTGGATTAAAAATAGGCTTTCTCTCTGCGTGAACAGGAGGGAAACACCTCACAATGGAAACCGTGAAAACATCCTACTGTCTGGAAAAAGACACAGTTAACTGAAATTGGAAAATAAACCACCACCTACACAATGTAGGGACTCACAGCACCCAAATGAACAGAGAGAGAACAACAACCAGTGTTCAGCGATGCAGTAATAGAACATCTCACAGTCCGGCAAAGGGAAAAAGGAAACGATCTTCTACACAAGAATGAATATCTCACAGACTAACAATCCCTAAGAAAAAGGGAGAACAAACCCCAAACAATGAATGGTGCCCCCCTTTTAACTCAGCTCAGCATGAGGGAAGATGAATAGACTCACGATCCGGTTAGTGTGCAGGCCATCAAGATGCACGTCATGGAGAGAGTGCAGGTGTGAGCATGGTGGTGGTTCTCCCTACCAGCAAATAGATGCCCCCAACTAATAATAGAAAAACAGGGTGGTGACACATGGCTAACTCCCAATGGCCCCCACGGGTTAGACAACCCCCCCTTAACCTTAGGAATTATGCCCTTTTCATTTAACGTTGCACCCTTGTAGCTAGTTGTAGGTTTATTTTAAATTGAGGTGCATACTTACATGATGCCAAAGCTATAATGTGCTGGATAGCATGATATACCATCAGCAATGATCCCAATTTCCAAAACATACACAACCAAATCGATGGTGGGGCTTTTGCCTTTAGATCCACACCACGATTAATTACAAAATATACATCATGTATCTTTAAATGCAAATGGGGCCAAAGCCGGGGTATTACAATCCCCTAGTTAAACCATTATCCTAAGTTTTATTGACCTAATTGACATCAAAGGAGCACTGTATGACATCAGCATGAGCAGACCCACGCCTACCTTCAGTCAAGGAGGCTAACTCAGCCTTCTCCTACATTTGGGGAGGCTAACTGGAGGACTCCAGGGGTGATCTGAGTGTCATAAATGCACTTTATTGCTAACTGATGGTTACAATCAGTTAAAGAGGGCAGTGAAGGTGCATCCCTCCATTAAATTTATTGGTTAATGATTATTTAATGAACTTGAGTCAACAAGGGCTCCTCCAACCACTTCCGATGGTTATTTACACTTCAGTAAACCTCATCGGGGTTCATTGGAGTCATTGATGCACTACCACTTGTTGGTTGGCTTGCAATGGCATGTGTCTAAGCTACTTTCAGTTAGACTCATTCATTTATTGTAGTCCAACTTCACTTAGGGCTCAGTTGAGTCAATTAGGGTTTTGATCAGTGGTTAACTTGAGTCTTAACTATGGATTACATTCAGTTAATCTAGACTTACTCATTCAATTCGAATGAACTCCTTGGGAATTCAATTTGTCTTGGCATTCATGCTTCTAGCATGATCATTGTATTGTATTATTCATTATTCATTTGATTATACAGAGTTGCTACTTCCATTGCTACACCATTTTGCGAATTTTATGATTATCTGTTTGTATTCTTTGTGAGACTGTATTTTCAGTTCCTAGAGCACTGTGGAAAATTAATAGGGTTCTCCTGAGTTGTCTCAATCCACTACTATGTTGACAGCTTTTGATGGTATATCTTTTCGGTCACACGAGATCCTTCCTTCTCTTAAGGTCCAATTGGGAGGGAAGACCATCGCGATCGAGGTCGAGGTGGTTGATGCACCCCTTGACTACAATATTTTGCTGGGATAGAATTGGATGTATAGTATGCAAGCTGTAGCGTCTTCTCTCTTTCAAGTTGTATGATTTCCATTTAATGGGAAGATCATTACGATTGATCAGACATCATTCCATAATCCGAGTATCAATGCATCATCAGGAACTTCTATCCTGATTATCGATCATTCTCAACCGATAACTGGGAGTGTGGGTGTGGGTATGTATCTGTCTCTTATGGGAACATTTATCTTTCCTGTGCGCGTTCTTATGATCGGATCTAGTTTTGGTGGGGCTTCATCCTCATTGAATTCGATGTATTTTCACACTACCCATATGGAAGATCCTTGGATTCCTCCTTCATCGAGTCCTTCGAATAGACTTATCGAAACATATGTGCCGTTTCCTGCAACGATAGTAGCATATCAAGCAAATCTTGATCAAGTTGTAGAGCCTAGTCCTTCCTCTTCGCAGACAGAGGAGGAGGACCCTTATGTGCTACCTGCATGGGCAGTTGAGTCTTCTCATGCACATGATTTCCTCGACGATGTTTTTCCATCGGATGAAGCCATTATTGAGGCCATGTTTGGGGTTGAGCCACCTTGGAAAGAGTTACATAATTGACCATATTTTATTCCTGAGCTCGATTGTATGGAGCATGATGACTTTAGGGAGATTCTTAGTGAGAATATTGGTAGTCCCGTGGTTCCATTGATCTCTCCTGGTTAGATGGCCAATGCGAACATGGCGAATTTCTCACCTACTATTCCTTTCAATATTTCTGACAATCCTGGTAAAGTTGAGAACGTATACATTGGGATGAGTTGTTCCCCTGATGAGATCAAGGAGTATACCAAGCTATTTAAATAATTTCATGATATCTTTGCTTGGTCATACGATGAAATGCCAGGTATTGACCCTCATATTGTCAAACATGAGATCAAGACCTATCTGGATGCGAAGTCGGTTCAACAACATTTGCGTGCAGTGAATCCTAGAAAATCACCCGCCATTAAGGCTGAGATAAAGAAACTATTGAAAGCCTATTTTATCTATCCCATTCCCTTGACAGAATGGGTTTCAAATCCCATTCCGGTTGATAAGAAGTAGGGAGCGATCCGTATATGCACTGATTTCCATGATTTAAATCGTGCTTGTCCTAAGGATAATTTTCCCACACCATTTATTGATTAGATTTTGGATGAGTATGTGGGAAGTGAGGTATTCTCCTTCATGGATGGTTTTTTTGAATATAATCAGATTCAGATCAAACCCGAGGATCAACAGAAGACTGCATTTATTTGTCCTTGGGGTACTTTTGCATATCGGAAGATGCCTTTCGGCATTAAAAATGCCGGAGCTACTTTTTAGCAAGCTATGACCTTAATTTTTCATGATATCAAAATGATTATTGAAGTGGATTTGGATGACCTCACTACTCATTCTCGTTTGAGAGTGCATCATCCATACCATTTGAGATTAGTATTCGAAAGATGTCGTCATTACCAGGTTCGTTTAAATACTCATAAGTGCATCTTTTGTGTGATTGTTGGTCGCTTGCTTGGGTTCATCATATCGAGGGAGGGTATAAGAGTCGATCCCTTAAAGGTTGAGGCAATACTTCAATTGTCTCCCCCACATAATATTAGACATCTTCAGTGTTTGCAAGGCATGGAAAATTTGTTGCGGAGATTCGTGGTTAATTTTTCCAATTTGACTAAAGGATTTATGCGTCTTTTAAAGAAGGACACTCCTTTTTTCTAGGATGAGCGAGCCCAAGAGTCATTTGATGCTCTTAAGCAAACCTTAGCATCGACCCCCATGCTTAGTCCACCTTACTATAGCCGTGATTTCTTGATTTATGTGGCTGCGTCCATGGAGACAGTTGGTATAGTTTTGGTTTAGGAGGATGAGTAGTTCCAAGAGCATGTCATATATTATTTGAGCTGAAACCTTATTGATGTAGAAATCCATTATTCCCATGTGGACAAACTTGCCTTGGCCACCGTTCATGTAGTTCAAAGATTGAGACATTACATTCTACTTCGCCGTACTTTGGTTGTAGCTCATATCAATCCATTTAAGTTCATCCTCACTAGAAGGATGATTGGGGGAAAATACAATAAATGGATTGTTATTTTGCAAGAGTTCGATCTCGAATTCGTTTTGGCGAAATCGAAGAAATCATTGATCTTTGCGGAGATCATGTTTGATTTTCCAAGTTTGGAGGAGGAGGAGGTTTATGAGGATATGTTTTTCGATGAGAATATTTTCCTTATGTCAACTTTGGACCCATGGTATGGGGATATCATTGTATATTTGGAAATGTTGAAGGTCCCTACTCACCTTTCACAGGATGAGCAACGACGATTACGTCATGTAGCTAAGAACTACCTTATAGTGGATAACACTTTGTACCGCCATGGGGTAAATTTGATTTTGCGTCGTTGTTTAACCCTTGATGAGGCTAAGGTTGCTGAATGATTGCCACGGAGGGGCATGTGGTGGTCATTTATCTGGGCTTTCTACAACCCAAAAAATATTGATAACATGATATTTTTGGCCGTCGATCTTCAAATATTGTGTTAATGCGGTCAAGAAGTGCCACCCTTGCTAGGTGTTTGCACGCAATATGCACTCGCATCCTGCCCCATTACATCCTATTATTAGCGTCGGTCCCTTCACCAAGTGGGGGCTTGACTTTATGGATTGCAACCTAGCTTCGGCTTGGGGGAATCATCACATTATAGTGGCTGTCGATTATTTCATGAAATTGGTAGAGGCTATGCCCACTATTAAATCCGATGGTGAGACAGCTGCACATTTCATTTTCAACCAAATTATTACTCAGGTCGTCATTCCGAAAGATCTTGTCATTGACCATGGTAGGCACTTTCAGAATAAAATGATGGAAGAGTTGGCTTCAAAGTTAGGGTATAAGCAGGAGAATTCCTCTTCTTATTACCCTCAGGTGAATGGACAGGTTAAAGCAGTGAACAAATCACTTAATTCTATTCTACAACAAACCATCGCAAAAAGAAAGACAAATTGGCATATCATGTTATATCCTACTTTGTGGGCCTATAGAACCGTGGTTAATACTGCCACCAATTTCTCTCCATATCAGCTTGTGCATGGGGTGGAGTCTGTCTTGCCGGTTGAATATGAAATCCCTTCGTTAAAGTTATCTATAGAGATTTTACCAGACACTTCTGCATTGGAGGAACGTTTGGTCCACTTAGAGCAGCTTGATGAGCACCACCGAGATGCCTTAGTGGCTATAGAAGTAACTAAGCATTGCGTTAAGGTCCAATATGATAAGTCTGTCTGTCCGAGGAAGTTTAGTGAAGGTGATTTGGTCCTTTTGTAGGATCAAGCTAAAGAACCCTTGGGGGTAGGGAAGTTTAATCCCATGTGGAATGGTCCTTACGTGGTCAAACATGTGTTAGAGAAGGGAGCCTATAAGCTAGTGGATTATGAAGGGACAGCCTTGGCAGAGCCTAGAAATTGGATCTATATTAAAAATACTATGCATGATCTTCAACCAGGGATGATTGTTGTATATTATTGTATAGTTTTTGAGTTGCATAGTTAGGTTTTCTTATGGTGATTGGGTTTGTTTATTAGCTTTCATTTCTTATGGTAGATGTCGATGGAGTCTTCCGTTTACATAGGATTCACTGATGGTGCTAGACGTCACAATCAAAACTTAGCTTCAGCTGCTTGGGTGATTTATACTCCTACGGGTCAAGTATTGTCTTTAGAAGGCATCTGTTTATGTCCTTCTTCGAACAATGTTGCTGAATATAGTGCCATTATTGAGTTATTACGCGGTGCCATTTCACATGGTTTTCTCTCTCTTGAGGTACGTCTTGATTCACAGTTAGTGGTAACACAACTTAATGGCTCGTATCATGTTAGGGATCTAGTTTTATTACGAAGATTCTTACATGTGAGATTGTTAGAACGACAATTTGAGAATATAACATACATTCATGTTTCAAGAATTTTTAATCAAGTTGTTGACTCATATGCTAACTATGTGTTAGATTGGCATTTATTTCATAGACCATAATCATATCACAAACATACATTTTTACACCCATGTAAATAAATAAAATCAATCATCACAAATTTTTTTCATTAACATCCAAAATGTGACATCATAATACATAAGTGTCATAATACAAAATTGGGGCTTTCGAGCCACCAAAATATAATACATGGTCGTACAAAAAGAAGTACTCTCAGGTCTCTAAGCCTGTGGAGGACGAGGGGGGTTCTGATCATGGTAACACACCACAACTTTAGCTAGTCGTCAAAATAATCAAACCCATGCCCATGGTACACCAACCACCTGGTGCTGTATGGCCTCAGGAAAGTCCTTGACTTGCGCCATGGGTACCCTATGTGTCAAGTGTATGAAGTTTGTGTGGATGCTTTGGAGCGTCCGCTCTGCATCCACACCCATGATGTCATCTCCTTTTCCTTTCTGTCTATGACAAGGGAACCCATCTTGTTACCATAGTCCAATATATGCATACACATGATAGATTGTCACTATGTGTTGTCACACCAAAACATCTCTTTTGAGTCAATATATATCAAAAAACACAAAAAAAATTAATAATTCAAAGAAAAACTTAAAGTGGGTTTGGGATTCATTACCTATGTCGCCATATTCCTCTCCTGGTGGTAGGGGCATGTCTGGATCTCCATGAAAATATATCCCTGCATAGGGATAGTCATCGATGGCTATGATCTGCTTCCGCCACCATGGAAATAAGTCCATTGGGTAGGGGTTAGCCACCCTACCTCCGCCCAGTCTGCACATAACATTTTCCCAAATTCATTGGGTCGGATATCGAACTCTGTGTGGAGGAATTTCCACACTAGGGCTTAGGTCCGGTACACACTCAAAGAAGAACATGCTCAATATGCTGCCAAAACCAAAGTTTCTCACCATGCCCATCTTGCACTCACTGAGCTACTGCTTCATGTTTATCAACAATGCAGTTCTCTAATCATACACTGTCGGTCTCATACACTCCACCGCATAGAACATCAATGGTTGAGAGGCCTGGCGGAGTGAAGCTAAGCTGTCTATCCTGCCAAGTGCCAATAGTAGGGCCTTTAGTCCCAACATCTGGATCGAGTTTGTTAGGATTTGACTCCCAACCTTTTATTTATCTGAAAAGCAGTACACCGCAATGTACTCATCGATAGTCAATCCACCTCCTGGCCCACGAGATCATATATTTACCACCTCTCCTCGTCGGGATAATCTAGTGATGAAGTATATGTCCTCAATCTCTATACTGAGCGACATCCCATCAATGTGAAAAGATTCAGAGTCTGGATCCCATTAATACACTAGCTTCTGCAGGAGTCTTGGTTTGGCCCTCAGGCTGCCAAGACACCAAAACTTATACAAACCGCATGCACGTAAAGCTTGTTAGGCCATTAAGTCACCTTCTATATCCTCTTCTACATCACCATGTTCCCCCTCTCTCCATTCTAGAACCATCCTGCACAGAAAAAAATATTTTTGCTTAGTATTTTCCTTATAAACCCTTATTCGCGGCCGCATACACGACTGTTTGAAAAATAACTGCGTATGTACGCAGTTTTGGGCGGTTTTTCCGTGTATGGCTAGCCCTATATGCAAAAAAACCCTCAATACCTGTGTGGGCCAAAACACATACTTTAGAATGGCATAAAAAATGAATTAGACTGTGAAAACTGAAAAAATTTGCATGAAATAGAAAGAGGAGGACATGAGGAGTTACCTGGAACAAACAGTGTCGAATTTTGCCGGACGATGCTCCTGAAATTTGCGTTGGAAGTTTTGAGCTCAAATGGGTAAAAATTTCAAATGATATGGAATTTTTGAATTTTTTACTATTTATAGATTTTTTTGAAAATTTTTACCCCCTTTTTATTGTTTTGACCGTTTCTGACCATTTTGGACCGTTTTGGACTAATTGGATGACGTAGGAGTCCATTTTGAGCACGGTTTGATCATGGTTTTGAGCCGTTCATGCTGATTTTAGGTATTATGTCTAAACTAGAATATTGGTTAGGTTTCACATCCATTTGCACTTTGCATGACCTTATGACTGTTTCATTATAACCTTAGGTATGAACCCATTCTATCTTGTCACAGAACCTTCTTGTTGCTTTTAGAAGTGACATGATGTGAATGGTAGAGATTGACCATACATGGGTACCGTAGTTAGCTCCTATTTTGCATTTGGTTCCCATGCCAAAATTTCTCCTTTAGGGTGTGGGCGTCCTTTGTATAGTATCGCCATGACTTTGCGCAAGAGCCTCGTACTCCTCTTGATCTTTTTGTGGCCTTTTCCCTGGGACTCCCTTATGTCAAGTTGTAATTGCATTATCATGAGTTTTTATTTCCTTATTGAGTCTATGAGGACTTCCCTGACTTTGATTACCAGCCATATAGCCCAAGCTTGTCTCATGTCTAGCCACATAGAGCCATTTTATATATCTTTTGTAGCTTGATTCCCCATTTTTTCTGGGAGGGGACTTTTCCCCGAGTGTCGTTATCCTACACATGTGTCCTTGCATTGAGCATAGGTATGTTCCACTACCTGGAACTAGTTTGTTTTTCCCTTGACACTCGTCTCCTCCTAGTTTGTAACTATAAAGCACTTTTATTCTTTTTCAAGCTTTTCAAAATATTTGAAAAATTCCAAAAAAAACCAGAAAACCAAAAATCTGGATAGGAAAAGATGTTATCTTTGGTAGCACTTGAGTCATGTCGCCTTCGAATAGAGCACTGTATATCACATCCATTGGTTGGGTTAATAGTTTGTCTTTAGGAGCTGTACTCGTTTCTCTAAGTTTATCTCCACCTATTGGTTAAGCTTCCAGTCCCTATGGAGCCTCTATCGATGCCTCTTTTGTCGCAGAGATGTCCTAGTTTTTTATATCAAGTCTATGCTACCTACATTTAGTCACCATTCACCTTTATGCTCTTGTTCGAAGGAAGTTGAATCCTAAGTCGACCATTCCTCAGTTTTCTTGACTTTGCATGTCGGCCATTCCCAGTACTGGTAATGGTTTGTGCACATTATGATCGATTCCTTCCACATTATACAACTTTGCTGAGTACCTCGTGTTGGATGATGGGGGGTGCCTTAATTCCCTCCTTCTAGCGGATTTCATCCCATCGAATTCAGATCATTTATTTTGGGATATGAGTCTAGAGTCACTTTGAGTGCCTTGAGACTTGCAGTCATCAGTGGTAGGTTCTCTTGCCATCGAAAGTTTTGAGAATACATCAATGTCCCTTGATCGATGGATTCTTTCAAGTGTTCGACCTCAACACATATATTCACACTTGTTAGTTTGCACTCTAGTACCTTGATTCCCATTTTCATTATTGGTGGGTGATCTCACATCTGTTAACGGTATACATCAATGATCGGTAATCAAATGATGGAATACTATGTTCGACCTTAACACCTCTATTCACATAGTAGGACATGTACTCATAGCAGATTGTGTAGAATACTTTCCAGATTGGTGGCATTTATGATATGCTACCTCCTTGATCGTGCCAGTGTTCATGAGATTTCAGCTCTCGTGAATTGATTCCAGTGTATGTTAGACATCTTCAACCATTATGGAGATCTGGATCCATTATATATCTTCAACTTTCATGGAGATCATGATCCTTTGTATATCTTCATCATGGATATTCTCATCTATTTATATTTTATGTGGCGATGACCACACATGTCAAATTTTGTATCATGCCTATTCATGGCCATTGTACTCTTATGTATCCGCGACTGCTGTATGTACTTGCAGTCATATGCAGAGATATTTGTACTATATTGTTGGATGGATGGTTCTTCCACTTGGTTCTTCATCACTCCACTTCTAGGATGGAATTATAATGTATTTCGGCCATCGGATCACCCCTTTTCCCTCACACCATAGAGGGCATCTGTTACAACTGATTTTACCACACATGGTAGATCAGATATTTATGGCATTCCTTGTCCCTCTGCAGACTCTTTGGACCCCATGGACCATTTTTGTACCTTTTATGTTTCCAATATCATCCCTAAAAACATGCATTATTTTCCATACATGACTTTTAAACCCATTCTCACGTATATACGTGGATATGACCCTTAAACCCGCATACACCCGGATGTGTGCAAAAGGCCAAATAGTTTTGGAGTTTTCCTTGATGTGGATCTGAGTCACTTGTCTCTTGGCTTCCATATGCCTTGAGATTGCTCAGATTTGACCTTCCATTACCCCATTGAAGCACTATATAAGGAACCCTTTGGATACATTGAAAGGGGAGGAATTGAAGAGCAAGAAAACTATAGTCCATTGTTGCCGGAGCTTGATTATACTTGAGTCTGCATCCCTTTGTCCCTTGGAGCACTTTGTGTTCTTCCCAATATTGCCTTTGCTTCTAAGCTTGCTATTGAGAGATGGAGGATTGAGGTGGTGGAGGCCCAGATGGAGAACTCAGTTTCTCGAGTTTGCAGACGTGCCGACAGAGGTTGTCATTCTTGTAATCTCTGATTTATATTAATAGAAATATCTTTTCCTGTCCAATGATGTGCATTTAAATGAATATTGAATCCATGGATACTTTTAATTGTTTCTACATTATTGATTATATATGCTAGAGTAGGTCTAACACCATTATATAGCATGCTTGTCTTGTTTTCTGATTGTTGAGAAAGCAAATTGCTAACACAAGCGGGATTGGAAAATCTCAACAAGGATCTACATCAACCATCTGGAATAAGATATGTTTCGAGATCCTTTAGTGTTAGATTTTTTATTTATCTTGCATATGGGAAGGGATTGATTTCTGTGGTTACTCTGTCTGTTGTGGTACCCCAAGCCATAGGAAGTTTTCTCCGTAACACCGTGACTCACGTGGCCTATCGTGGATGCAGTTTTTTAATGGATTTATGTCATACCCCTCTCTCTCCTTTGCATGATGGTGATCTAGTGGAGGGAAAGAGAACACGATGATGTGGATAGACAATTGCATGGAAATTTTCCTTCCAAACAAGTATTGTAAAGATGTGGGTTCTATAAAATTTGGAATCTTGGAAGCATGAGGGCACAACCACGACTGCTCCAAATGATTATGAATTATTGGGCCCCTAATGCAGAGGATTTCAACCTTGATGGACATCTATTAAATATAGATGTGGTTGAAATTTACTTTATCACTGGATTATCTTGCTGAGGCGAGGTAGTAAACCTTAGATGTCATGGAGCAGGTGAGGGAATGACCATAGAAGAGTACATTTCCACATATTTCCTTCTTGACACAGAGAAAGTTGGAAGTCAAGTTCCCATCAGGGCCATCCAAAGTCTAATCCTAAAGTTCATCATCCTAGTCCTTACAAGGATATCTGGTTTGGCTACGTTACATCAAAATTCACTACCTATCATGTTCTATCTGGTTCAATGTATGAATTCCACCATATATGATTGGAGCACATATTTGTTATGGAACATGAAACATCAATTGACTGAGTGTAAACTTGAATGAGGAAAGAACTTTGGACTTTCCAACATACTGTTCACTTTATTTTTTAAGAAGGTATCAAGTCTCATCCCGAGAGTAGAGGTTCCTTCCCATGGTCTATGGGATCTATCCCAAACATGCTGGATTAAGGAGATGAGGTGGTTAGGAGGTGGAAAAGTGCTCTCTCCATATTCAGATGAATTATTACACCGATGGCGGTGACATGTGATCACCATAGATGAATACTCCTATTAGGGATATACTTTCATGGAGATAGGGACATGTTGTCACCACTAGGGTCTGACTTTTGGGACGGTAAGATCAATTTTATTTTTCAAATATTTATTTATTTTTGGACTTAAGGAAAGCAAAAAACATGTTTTTGGGGTGGTGTCATGTAATAATATTAGAATCATTTTCACAGACATTGGTATGCAATGAATGGAAGGATACCCACAAAATGGACGTAGAGGCTGAGGAGTGGAGTTAGATGGCAGGGATGACGATAACAGATTACATAATGTGTAGAGCAACTTGGTTTGGTTGACCTAGAGGATTCCCATGGTGAAAATAGAGGACCTACCAGAGGCTATGTTGAGGAAGGTAATTGGAGTTCCCCATGTATAGGTGAGGCTTTTTAGGTGTCTATCCAACTCCATAGTGTGTTAGCATGATACTCATCAAAGACCTCAGGAATAAATGGTACGATTATATTTTGTATCGGCTGTGTATATTTTGAGGGATAGAAGCCCAGTTTTGTACTGTGACACCATTTTTTGGAACTTTCATTTGGAAATGAAAAACTTATGGCTATGGTTTGATAAATATATATGTGTGAATGGATGAATGTGATTGTGAATTCTTATTATATTTATTTATTGGAAAAATTCCAGTCTAAAATGTAATTTGCATATGCATTAGCAACTTGATTATAATTCCTAGGTATATGAAAGCATGGAATGAAATCAAAGTGATGCTCTAACAATCATACCCTTAATAATGTTCTTAACAATGTGGGATCTCTAACCTGGTACCGACCATTCAATTGAGACACAACAAAATTTGAATCTAGGATAACCTATAAACATCGAATACCATTATATATGGAATCACGTAATATCTCGATGATGGTTCTATAATCAACCACATTATTTGATGATGGCTCAAGACATATGCCTCGTGAAGACACCAATTGACCCTCAGATGAGTAAATGGAATAAGAGGAAGAAGCCAAGTGTTGTGTATGGAATTTGGAACCATCCATGAATCCTAAGTATGTTGAATACTTTGTTGACATGTTCCAACCAATAGGAAGCATATAATAAAAATGGTGTCACTAAAATAAAAACAAAAAATGTGCAAAAATATGCACTAATATACAAGTTAGTAACCCAAGCTGGAGACTCAGGCATAATAGTTCTTGAGGTAGAGCCCATTTTTTGGATCCTTCTGGAAATTCCCCTCATAGTCTTATGACTCGTAAGATCATTTCTCCAAGACAAGCCTCATGATGTAAAAACCGTGCCACACGGGTTTGAACTTGCCTACCCCCAACAATTCACTAGCATGGTCGTACAAGAGAACTAGGTCACACTTAACATATTGGTGGGAAAGGACAGACTTATCATATTGAGCGTTAAGATGACATTTATTGAATTGTATTCCCACAATGGCATCTCTATTTCACTCGAGGTGGAATAATCCTTGTTCCAATTATGAACTATCAAGTAGAAACTCGATGACTAGTTCCAACGAAGGCATTTTTCATTCAACGAGAATAAATAACTCCACACCATGAACCAATTAAAATGGTGAGGAACCAGTGGAATTCTTAATCACAGTTTGGTAATCCCACAAATCAGGATATAAC
Organism: Pseudotsuga menziesii; assembly: GCA_001517045.1. Lineage (NCBI taxonomy): Eukaryota > Viridiplantae > Streptophyta > Pinopsida > Pinales > Pinaceae > Pseudotsuga > Pseudotsuga menziesii. The sequence continues at coordinate 378,379 of LPNX010763360.1, forward strand.
ATAATATGCCAATTAGACTTGGTTTTTATGACAATTTTATGTAGAATGGCCTTAAGGTATTTATTGACCACCACCACTTGGCCATTAACTTGGGGATAGTAGGACGATGAATGATATTATTTAAGCCCTAAATTTAAGGCTAAATATTTGATCATTTTGTTCTGAAAGTGACTTCCATGTTCAGTGACAATATCTCTCGAAATCCCGAACTAAGACATAATCTAGTTGAACATGAAATGGGTGGTTGTCTCACCATCGTATTTAATGGTTGACATGGCCTATGCCCACTTAATAAAGTAATATACGACCATAATAATATGATGATTCCCCCTATATGAAGTTGAGTTTTAGTCCATGAAATCCACCCCCCACTTGGTTAAGGGAGCAATGGTGATGATGGGATGCAATAGAGCAGGATGCGAGCACATATTGCAAGAAAATAATTGGCAAGGGTGACATTTCTTGACTACATTAACACAATATTTAAAGCTAAATGAAAAATAGTAACCCGATTGCAATATTTTCTATGCTGTAGCAAGCTCGGATAAGTGACCACCACACACCACACATTGGTAGTCATTAAGCATGACCTCAACTTCTTCGTGGGTCAAATAACAATGCATGATAGAATCTATGCCATGATGATACAAAGTGTCACTGATAATGTTGTAGTTTTTATCTTGGTGACATATAAGCCATCTTTCATCCCTCTAAAGTTGTGAAGGGAATTTTAGAGTCCTAAGATAAATCATAATATCACCATACCAAGGGTCCAAAGATGAGATAATGAATATGTTCTCATCCACAAAATAGTCATCATAAACCGTGTCCTCATTAACCCTATGGAAATCCGACATCAACTTTGCAAAGAATAAATATTTAGATTTTTTAGATACAAAATCAAGGTCAAATTCTTGCAAAATTACAATCCATTTATTGTATTCCCCACCTATCATTCATCTTGTCAAAAAAAATTGATACATATTGATATGAGCCATGACAGTAGTCTAGAGGAGTAAAATGTAATGTCACAATATCTAAACTGTGTGAATAGTTGCTAAGACCGATTTTTCTACATGAGTATATCTAAGTTCACCATTGATAATAGATAATGTGCTCATAGAGATCTTCATCCTCTTTAACTAGGACCATGCCAACCATATCTTGAGACATGTCTGCATAAATCAAGAAATATCTAATATAGTTTGGTGGATGAAGAAAAAGTGTTGATGCCAAGGATTTATTAAGAGAGTGAAAGGACTCCTAGGATATATTATCCCATATGAACAGAATGTCCTTATGCAGCAATAACATGAAACCCTTGATTATATTGTTATAGTTCACTATGAACTGATGTAGAAAATTATCCATCCCTTGGAGAATCCAAATCTGAAAAATCATGCATGAGGGAGGAAACCAAATAATTTCCTCAACCTTTAATGGGTTGACCATAATTCCCTCTTTCAACATGATTAATCCTAAAAGGTGATAAGTCCTAACACAAAATATGCACTTTTAAGGGTTTAAACAAATTTCATAGCATCTACATTTTTCGAATACCATTCGAAGGTGAGATGGATGATCCACTCTGTAGCAAGTGTGAGTAGAAAGGTCATCCAGATAAAATTCTATTATACGTTTAAGGTCATGAAAGACGAAGGTCATTTCCCAGTGAATGGCTGCTCCAAAGTTTTTAAAGCTGAAAGGAATCTTTTGATATGAAAAATTTACCCAAGTACAAATAAATGCATTCTTATGTTGGTCCTCGGGTTTGATTTGTATATGATTATAGCCAAAAAATCCATCCAAGAATGAGAAAATATTTCTTCCCACACATTCATAGAGAATATGATTAATAAACGACCTGGGAAAGTTATCTTCCTAGCGATATTTATTCATATCTCTAAATTTTGTGCACAGTTAGATGGTTCCTTGAATTTTGTCTACATGAAAAGGGTTGGATACCCATTAAGTTAACGAAATTGGGTAAATCAATCCAACTTTGAGAAGATTCTCTACCTCTTTCTTAATAGTGGGTTCCTTGTGGGGATTGATCGGTCTTAAGAACTGTCGAACATGTTTAACTTTTAGATAAGTTTTAATTTCATGTTCAACAATGTGGGAATCTATTCCCGACATTTCCTCGTAAGACCAATCAAACACATCACAAATTTATTTGAATAAATCAGTGTAAGTATGAATTTCTTTAGGTGAATAATATGCATGGATATACCCATTTTCCACTTTTCCAGGGGTCTGATAAATGTTGATCAAAAACATGAGAGTGATAGTTTCTATGTTCCCTTTGCCATATATAGCATGCATATATAAAGAACCACAAGGTGAACAACTTTCTCATGTAAATCCAACTGAAACTCACCATGCTCAATCTGTTCAATCTATGGGAGGAAGTAATATCTATGATACATGTATTCCCAAGGTCGTTCCGAACCATTCATGGCCTCAATAATGGATTCATATTAAGGTAAAGTGTTGTTAGGGAAATCATCTGAGTGTGACGAGTGGAACTCCCAAGCAGGCGATAAAGAGATATCTTCATCTTCCATCCGCAAAGAGGAAAGATCAGGGTCTTTAGTAGTTTCTGTTACAAATTGGTAAGCCATCTCAACTGCATACAATGGCATATTCAATTTGATGGGTGGGTTCCCTTCCCTAGATTCAATTAGAGAAAGGAGAATTCATGGATCACTCAAATATGAAGTAGGAAATGATACCAGACTCAACGATGGAAAATCACCATAGAAAGTGGAATTAATAGACAATATTGGTGTCGAAATGTTAAAGGTTCCCATAAGAAAAGGATACATACTGACACCAATGTTAGTTGTTGGCTAATAATTTTTGATTAACAAGACCATATATCCTAAAGATGCAAAGGAACCAGAATTAGTAAAATATAGCCAATCGACAATCTTGATTCCTCCTTCATGGGGAAAATATAATACATAAAATACATACAAAGGAATAACCTTCATGGAATAAATCCAATTCCTACCCAATAAAATATTGGAGTCAAGGGTTGGATCAACCACCTAGACTTCGACTGGAACAAACTTCTCCCCCAACTATACCTCAACAGAAGAAATAATTCCTTATGGCCTAAATGAACGTCAATCAAATGTAGTCAATATAGTCATACATTGGGACAACTGGGAAGAGCCAAGGGCCTTCCAACAAGAAAAAGACATCATAGATGTCAAAGAACTTTCATTAACAACTGTATGTTTGATGGTATTTTGCAGACATTTCACATGGACTTGAAAATACACAAGGTAAGGAAAATGAGGCTGAACATTAGCGGTCTCAAACTTGATCACACTAGGGCTAGTTAAATCTAGAGATCCCACTGTAAATAACAGTTCTTTCTCTATGAAGGTGTTGCAGCTACAACAATTCCCCTATAAAATATTATTTTTAGGGTCCCCCATTTTTGTTTGTTTGAGTTTCAAACTAGCCTAGGAGTGTTTTATTATTGCTAAAGTTTTCCCTGAGTTTAGAAAATTCTCTTAAAAACTTGGTCTTTTTACTTTTCTGTATCGGATGACTAGTCAACTATCCTTCCGATATCGGAAGCGTAGTGGACTAGAATTTTGACGTTGTGGAAGTAGATTCATCTAGTACACCGAGTGGTATATAGAAATACTTTGGAACCCTTCACTGATACATCGGAGTAAGTCTCTTCATCCTCTCGGACCTTGTTTTCCGAAGTTTCGGCTCCTTAGTGCCAGACATATCCGATATTATAAGACTTTTCGCGGTCGGGTTGGTTGATCGAAACAGGTCGGAGTGTAGTGTTTATCCCACCCGATGTTTCAAAGGGCTAGTCCTGAAATGATCCAAAAACTTTATGTTCTCTCTGCCGAATCCAAAGAATCTAACTCCACCGAGGCCCGCTACCCATTTCCAAAAGTGATCACTGGGATGGCAGAGCAGTCTATAGCTGACATTGCAAAAAGCTAGTAGTAAGTGGTTCCAAGAATAATGAGTAGTGTCTTTGACGTATGAGGTTGTTTTTTATGTAATGTTGGGTCCATAGTTCTTTTCGCACCCGCTATTACGGTTATCCTCCAGACTATTTTTTTTCGATGGTTTTAAGGTTTTTCCTGTCGATGGATTCCCGATCAGTCATAGGTATATATATATATATGTTATATTATGCCATGTGACTTGTCATTTTCCCATTAAAGCGATCCAAAGAAGTTGTGCGTGGGTAGTTTCCAGGATCTGATTTGTCCTCCTCTGCACCTGTGGAAAGCTTTGCCTCATTCGGGTCACCCACGTCGCCATTTCCAGGTAGGCTTACCCATGATTTTGTCTTTTGGGTGGCGTTTGTTACTATTTGAACCATTTAATGGATTGAGGTTAGGTTTTCGCATAGAGGTTAGGGTTTTTGCTTTCTTACGGTTTGTTCTTGTGAATATTTTACTCCATTAAGGGCCTAGCCCATTGCTTGAGATTTCATTTGGTGGGAGTATGTCTGTTGTTAAGCGTTATGAGTACGCTTGCATCTCTTTCATGAGGTTTTAGGGGATGGTGTAGACATGAGTTTCACCATCTACACCACCCTTTTCTTGATCGTTTTATGGTCGGCCTAAGGTTAGGAAGTCATTTTCCCTATAGCCATAGTTTCCTATGGGATTCAGTAGGGAATTCAATCGACTAGGGTTGTTTGAAAGAGGATTTTGTGCGTTGGTTTAAGAAGTACGTGGAAACTGAGTAATTTGGAGTATGGGAGTTTTTGTTGATTTTCATCGGTGGAATAGGTTTGATACAAATCAAAATACCTGTATGAGATGAAGAAGAATTTCTAGACTAGGGTTTTGAGACAAGTGAATCTCGGGCAGGTTTCAGAGGCAACATTTTGCAGGGTTTTTTCTCATTAAATTTGTCATTCATAAAGACTGTATTTTTTGGCATAAATCTACTAGCATGCATATCGAAGAGGTGAATAAGTCTGTATGTTTTCTTGTTTATTTCTATATCAACTGCTAGAGTTAGTTAGACTAAAACATGTTGCATGATTGTTACAGGCTGATTTACATTACAACAATATGCCAAAGAGACAGAAGAAGAAATCCCAGGTGGCTGAAGAGGAACCTGAAGTAGAAGAGATAACCAAGGTAGAATTCATTTATGAAGACACAAAAGCGACTACTGGAGTTGAACCAGAATACAAGTCGGGAGAAGTGTATAGAATGATTTCAAGCCAAAGTGTGCTTGATGCTGGTTTTGAAGACATGTACATATACACAAATATTGAGAGGTCAACCTTGATGAAAGTAGCTACCAGGCCTGATCTTTTTCCATGCTTTGAAGTAATAAGTTGGATCCTGCCCAGGGCAGATGTGACGAGGATGATTCTAGAAAATATTGAGAAACAAGGCTATGCTGCATACAACCCCATTTATGTGTCCATAGCATATCATCTACCATCACCACAGACTTATCTAACTGAAGGTTGGCTAAAAGAGTTAGGTCTAGACTTGGTAGAAACTGTGAAGAAAATGATGATCCTGGGGAAAAAACTTTAGGACCAAAATTTCTGGGGAATATGAGATATCAACTCTCCATGCCCCATATAGATTCATTGTTTTAATGCTTAACAAAATATTCAGGAGAGATAATGGGAAAAGTTTCAAGTTTGGATGGATACCCGTTATTTATCATGTTTCTACACAGGGAACTATTTTTAACTAGGCAAGCATAGTGTCAAATAGCCTGTCAGCTCGCATCAACGCAAAAATGGGAGGAGTATCCCAAATGAAATATGAATTCTATATGAGTTCCATCCTAATTTATTGCATATTGTGCACTCAGCCCTTCCCTGTATTAAAATGCAATTGGGAGAACACTAGTAGAAAATGAGAAATTAATGACTAAAAAAATGACTAAAATCAGGCTATAAACGACTATTTTTGAGTCGATGACTAATAGTAGCAAATTTCCACTATCTTATAGCTAGTCATATTTCACTAGTCATTAATAGCTTGACTTAGTAGTCATTGATTTATTCATTGATAGACAATGATTTAGTCATTGATATTCAATGATTTAGTCATTTATAGTTAATGATTTAGTCATGGATTTAGTCATTGATTTAGTCACTAAGTGAGTCATTGATTTAGTCGCTGATTTAGTCACTAATTGCAACCATTAATGACCAAATAAACTACTAGATGTTAACATATTAATTAATAAGATAAATACGACTAAGATACGGGAAATTAGCTACTAATAGTCGTATATATGTGAATTTAGTTGTTTTTGTAGTCACAAATTTATGATAGGGCATGGAGGAATCGAACCACCAACCTCCTGCCTATAATTAGGCAGGCGATATACCATTGAGCTAGCACCCTATAAGAAGTTGTTATTACTTGACAATGATGATATTCAAACAAATTTATGATAGATATCAATATACAAACTACATAATTATTACTATTACAACTTACGAGTAACTAGTATTTATGATAAACTAATTCCTGAGAGCTATGTACAATTTTCCCTGTAACTAAAGCTAATAAAAATACCACAAATACTCTTAACAACAAGATTTAGTGATGAGTACCTCTTCCCATTCTTCATCACTATCATTCTCATAGTCCAAAGAAGAGTCCTTCCTGAAAGGATTTCGAAGCCCAATGCCATCACTGCATCAAAAAGAAAGAGTCAGAAACAAAATTTTCCCTCTTGTCTACTGCAATATTAAGAATCCATGAGCTTCAAGGTGTTTCAGATGTTCCTCATCACGGGCTATCAAAATTAAACACAACCTATTGATTTGATAATTAATAAACTTAAAATAATGCAAAGTATATTCACCTTTTCTTTGAGAAGGTTCCATAATAAGCAGGTCTATGGTTGTGATCAAACTGCAAAAGGTTTCTTCTCTTATTGTGAATCCTATTTTATTGTGAAGCCTATTTTAGCTTTAAATCAAGTGATAAACATTCTAAGAGCCAGGAAGATTCAGAAACTTATTGCTAATGGAGACTTGACGATTATCATTTGCAAAATTAGAGACTTGACTCCCTATGCACCGTAATGTCTTGCCAAAATGATCTCTGGACCTAGAATTCAAAGAATTGCAAGTATTTTGACTTGGGGAATTGCAAGTATTGCAAGTAGCATTGAATCATTTACTATTTCAAAGGTACCATTTTGTATGGAGGAGTTATGCTTTGTGAATCATTATTCCTTGGCTATAAGGGCACCTAATAGTGGATTCAATAATTAAAGAGTCATGTTGCAAATATAAAGAGAAATACCCTGCTCCTACAACGTTGTGTCTTTAGAGAAACCTTTAAAGGGTTGTATATTTGGATTCTAGGTGATGATACTAGTTATTTGAAAGGCAGGAAAACTGGTTAAGCATGAATTAAACTTGAAAAACTTGCAAATTATTAGGTATAAGAAAATATATATCAGCTCTGTGTTGAGATGTACAGGATCTGAAACAACTTCCATGATGATTGGACAATAGTCCACAGAGAGAAATAAACATTGATAAGAACTGAACTTTCCTTAGAATATATGGTCACCTAAAATAAGACTACACTAAAATTTAGATTCTAGTAAGCTTTTAAGATTGACTAAACCTATCGAAAAGGTTGGAGAGACTGGTATTATACAGTGTTCTTATAATGCACATTTGCATAAAGGCATATTCTTATCAAGATTTATGAATTTCAAAAGGAAGGAGTTTACTTGACCATGAAATGCACATTTATGATGAATCAAAGGATAGAGAAAATCATGATGAGGTTCATATTCCCCATTTGAACTGCCTACAAGAAACTATTTCTTCGTAAGGGTAATAAAGCATGTCTCCATCTTGCTTGAGTGAAATGTGAAAGTGCCCTGCCCTGATTATATGATTATGAATTAGTTTTAAGTTCCAATTCCCTTCAGGCCCTATGGCATGTTTACGCCTTCCACTCTGACTCCCCACGTGGGATGCATTGCTTCTTCAATGGAATATAAGAGCCTCACTAAGACCTGGGTCTTGTATTTTGGTGTGGAGTTATATTTAAAAGTACAAAGTTTAAGGTTCATGAAGAATTGTTCAAAACCTACCATTAGTACAACATTATAACATAGGGTATGTTTTCGCGGGAGGATAGAGGCAAGGCAGAGCAGACGGTAAGAGTAAGAGAGGGTCTAACCTCCCCAATTACGTTTTTTACTTCCCAAGTGGAAGAAGTTTAGTGCAGAAGTCAACTTCGGCACTATGGACATTGAAGAACTCAGAGCAAGGGCTATGGCTTCCATGCCCAACAAGAAGAGGAGGACAAAGAAGTCACTGCCACATCCACTCTCATCTGGGAAATTTATTTCCACAAATAATTTGTTCAACAGAAATGGGGCAGAACTACAAGTTTCTAGTGCACTATGAGTTCCATTATGTGATCGTAACGAAAATTATGTCTTCTTATCCACTTTACAATATCTACATCCTTCTATTAGATCTCCTGCAACAGAAGAGAAAGATGATAACCTTGTGATTAGATTCTTTGATGGAGATAGTGACAGTGAGGGTGAAGAACAGAGCTAGATAGTGGATCGAAGTGAGAAAGATGGATCATCAAGGGAAAATACAAGTGGGACTTCTGCAATCCAATAACTTGCAGCTTCTTCACAGATGGCTACAACAACAGTTAAGGTTGCACATATTGAATATGGTCTTCACAATTCTAAGTCAGGTGTTGAGTGAATAGTTGGGAGTGACTTGATGGATGCTAAAGAATGCATGGACAAAACTGGTGGTCATCCATTCACTCAAGAGGTTAGCTTCAATATCTCTCATAGCATGTAGTTAACTCCCACAGAACCTATTTGTCAAAATAAAAATGTTGTGGAAACCTCTGGTGATGTTGTGGAAACCTCTGCTGATGTTCTTAGTCAAATGGTATCTTAGCTAGGGATATTGTGTTGATGAAAGCAAGGAATTAGGGTTGGGGTTTTCCCTAAGAAGAAAATGGAAGCTAGGATTTCAGAGAAACCATAGAAAAGCAAAGGGAGCACTTGTTCCAATCCTATTTTTATCAAATTATAATAATTTTTATTATCTTATTTGTTTTTGATTGATCCGTGGGGAGTTACCCAATAAAAAACCAAACCCACAGTCACTTTTAGCTTTTCCATACATCAGATATTGTCATTGTTTGCTCTAGGAGGACATCATGGATAGTCCTAACTTGTGCCCATAACTACCTCACATCCACAAAAATGGCCCGAATTGAATGCCGAGGCTACTAGAAGGTGAAACACACCCAATAATGTTAAAAACAATACCCATATTGGCTTAATTATTGTTGTAACTTGCTGTTATAGGGCCCAAAAATGCCCATATATGAGGTACATGGGATGTTCATTTCCTTTCATTATCCACAGGTGGCATGGCTTTCCCAGAATTCATTTTACAACTAAGAAAAAGACAGCATCATACTTTAGACTTGCCTAGAAAACTCAGAAACCAACCCATAAACCCTCATGAAAAATTAAGTGAACACCTTATGGGAAACAATGTGCATGATTCCTCAATGTCAAAACTAAATATCCATTCAGTTGATGATATGATCCATTTAGGGCATAGTGAGACAAATACAGTCCACAAGGTCACAGATCAATACTGTCAACCTCAAAACATATATAAAAAACAAAAAAATCTATTTTCATTTGTAGCAACTGACACAAACTAGCTCGTTCATCTTAGCCTCAAGGTATTAATTGGAATAGAATATATATGCTTTTATCATATTTTTATAGGAGTTGTCTTTGCACTCCCATTTTTCACTCCTCACTATTGTACTTAACAGTCACATTGACCTATTTGCAGCCATCTTTGCAGCCATCTGTTGGAAACTAATGTGTCTCATCTTATCTTATCTTATGGTGTATATTGTATTTAGTGAATGCACATGTGATCGGCATATGTGTTATGACACAATCATTTTATTACTGTGTGGGTCATGAAAAATGAGTTAAGACATGTATTAGTCATTACGAAGACATCATTAGGAAGTTCTTGTCAGCTGGGTACATGGACCTCATGATTTATGGCACTATTTCCCTATTTGGAATTTGACAATAAAAGGATCCCAATGTGCTTGACAACATTGCTAAGAAAAAAGAGTAGGAAAACATATGAATATGTGTTTTTTATAACTTTATACCCCTTGAACCTAGGAAAGTGAATCAAATAGAAAGAAAATATACTTGGTTACTTCAAAAGATTTAGAACACATGAATCACTCATCTATGTGGGGATGATTTATAAATTAGAATTTAGAAGGTATCCAAACCTTGTATTGGACAAGGACATCATTATCTTTCATAGTCTATCTAACAATATTTCCATTCTCATCTTCTACAATCAAAACCTATTCTGTCTTATCCATACAACAAATCACCAGCATCTTGAGTTTTGATATTGGTCCATCATATAACTGCCTTAGTTGCATAAGTTGAGAACCTATCCCATCAACCATGCCTAAAAGTAATGGAACCTGCATGGGAAAGAAATTGATAAGCCACTTTAATATTTTTGAAATATCACAACAAATAAAATAATCAAACTTCTATCAATGTTTTCATACAATTTAAGATCATATAATTAGATAATCATTAGTGAAGTACTTAACCATTAGAAACTAGCAATTAGTGAAGTACTTCCCTCGTAGCAATGAAATGTTTTTCCCAGCTGCTTACAATATGACAAACACTAGAAACAGTTTGGACTTTTAACTTGCTTGCAATTGTGGCAGAGTGTAATTCTCCAGAGAAGTAGAACCACTGGATGTTTAATTGTATAATAATTCATATAAACTCATTTGGACCTTTCTCTTTTTCTTTCCCATTTTTCATCATCCAAGTTGATTTGTTAGTTACATGGTCATCAAGAAAATAAATACAGTAGTTCAATAATATTAAACCACTGTTTGGAGCATATATATATTTGAAGGAAAACAACCCAATGGACTAAAATACCTCAAAACTGTGGCCCCACCCTCGAGAATGTTTTATTAGTGAAGATCAGGTCGTGGGTATTAAGACAACACAAATTACAAATTAACTTCCCACATCCTACATCAATGATCTAGCACAAAGCCCAACAAGGTACGTATTCTGGTGACATATTATAAGGCATGTGCCCAAAAAGAGATGGCCCAGCTGTAAGCCACAACCACAGATCCCATGCAAGGGAGGAGAAAGCTTGCCATGGTTTGAACCTGGGTCTTCTTCACAGCAACCACACCAAGTAGCCACTAGAAAATAGCTTGATGGACATGTATATGTGTGTTTGTGTGATGCAAGGGAGGACTCCACACTATGTAGCTGGAGAACACATGTGTCCTCAAAATTTGAGGACACCCAATGTGCATTGAGGACTGGGACTAACTCATGTCATTGATGCAAAAGGGAATATAACCTTCAACAATCATATTGATTATCACTTAGGGACTAGAATCTTACTGCACCTTAGAGCAAATAGGTCAACAAAACAATGAAGATCAACTTGTAGTCCAGGATTCAACCCAGAGAGGATAGTTCACTTGAAATCTGTCATTGGGGATGTGAAATGTAGCCTTGAGGGCTAAGACATGTGCTACCTAAAATATTCCAAGTGACATATTGAAGCACATGTCAAACAATAGAGTCACAGTTAAACAGAGGGCACATGCATATAGATCTGAGATCCTAATATGAAATCAATTAGATCCCCTTAGCTTCTCGGTTCAAAATACACAATTTATTGAATGTGTCCTCATCAAGAAGTTTGCACAAAAAGTAAAATATAATTCCTCTAAGCCCAAGAGTCTTCCTTTTTTGTCCATATTCCTTATTGTTGTTCATGAAAAAAAATTAAAGTCTCTTTGGGGTTCAGGCTGAGTTTTACAATTTTCTGTCCCTGATTTAGCAGGGGATTTGCATGGGGTATTATAGGGCGACAGAGCCATGTTTGAACACAACGCTTGAGTCCCAAGTCCAGGATCAAGTTACTAACTTACTACATAAGGCTTTCATCACATGCATGCATAGGATAGTGAGTCTTGGATTGAACGCCATTGAACACAATTGAAATACCATCTTCCATTGGCTTTAGTTGAGACACACCCCTTGAAGGCAACATATCGACAGTTTGAATAGAAAGGACATATTTTATCCTTGAGGGATAAAACATGTGCTACCTACAATATTCCAAGTGACATATTGAAGCACGTGTCAAACAATAGAGTCACAGTTAAATAGAGGGCATAGGTATTTAGATCCGAGATCCTGATATGAATTAAATGAGACCCCCTTAGCTTCCCATTTCAAAAAGAAAAATTTATTATATGTTTCCTCATTAGGAGGTTTGCACAAAAAGTAAAATATAATTCATTGAATCCCAAGAATCTTCCTTTTTTGTCCATATTCCTTATTGTTGTTCATGAAAAAAAATTAAAGTCTCTCTAGGGTTCAGGCTAAGTTTTACAATTTTCTATCGTTGATTTAGAAGGGGATCTACATGGGGTATTAGAAGGTGGCATAGCCATGTTTGAAGACAATGCTCGTGTCCCAAGTCTAGGATCAGGTTACTAACTTACTACATAAGGCTTTCATCACATGCATGCACATGATAGTCAGTCTTGGGTTGAACCCCACTGAACACAGTTGAAAAACCATCTTCCATTGGCTTCAGCTGAGACACACCCCTTCCAAAAAGTCATGGATCTTTGTATCATATCTAAGATACATGAAAAACCTGCCTGCTGTTATCACCTAAGTTGTACTTAGTGGTTTTTTATCAAGTGAGCCTGGTGAACCGAACAAGGATAACTTGTTCGGACTTCAGAGAACCTTCAGTCTTCCTTCTGGGGAGATTTGTTGTACTATGCCACATGTTCATACCCCTTGGGGAATTCACAATAAATGTTTTAGCATGATAGTGTCTGTAAAAGACTCGGTCTCTCAGAATTTATTTGTCAATCCGATCAGCCCAGGGTGTTTTTTTCCTTGGTTATTATTGGTTGTTGAATAAACGACTGATAATTTCTGAGTTTTTCACTCCATACCTCCAAAGTTGGGGTGGTCAACTTGGCATTTAGGCCTATTGAGGTTATTAGATTGTATGTGTCAATGTATAAACATGATAGACATCATGGTCGAGTCATATGAACATGTCTAAGTCCCCCTAGGTTTTTTCATTTTTTAAATTTTTTCAGTGTTTTTTATTAAATTTTAATTTTTCCAAAACTTAGGCTATTTTTTAATAATTTACTTGGAAAAAATGATTTTGTAATAAAAGTGGGCCAAATAATCAGTTTCAGTCATGTAGGTGCTCATTTTCAAGCTAAGAACACTATGTAAACCCATGGACCCACTATTTCCTAGTTTTGAGTGATTTTCCATCACTCAGGTCAGAAAGCCCCAAAAATCAATTATTGATTATTTTAATTAATAAATTGATGAATAATGGAGAAAATCTAAAATCATAGATCAGTGGATTCTCAGCCGATTTGATTGAAATCAGTCAGATCTGAACCAGATTGACTGGATCTAACAAATCCTTGACTGAAGGAGGTGATCAAATCAGATCCAGAGTTGATCTTTAGCAATATTTATGGGGAATTGCACCCTCTCTCTCTCCTCCACACGTGTGGACTCTCCTGGATGCTCTGTGGACTAATGTGTCGGTTTATGGGTTGATGTGTTAGCTCAATCAGCCCCCCGGTTGACAAGTAGGCTCAGTTTAGCTTCAGATCTGCATTAATTGACTCTCCATCAGCTGATTTGATCTGTCTCCTTGGGATTTGTGCCCCCCCTGGGCTGGATCTCCTGGTTTTTGTATAAATCAAAGCATAAGCCTCCTCTTCCAAGCTAGTTAGATTTGGATTAAAGGGCTTGCTATTGTAATACTGTTGTAATCTTTTGATTGTTGAAATAAAGAATCTTTTGAGTCCAAATGGTGTAATGCTCTCATATGTGTGGATTAAGCATTGTGTTACGGCTATTGATGTTGTCGGTTTTTCTCTCAAATTCTGCATCTAAACCCTGTCTGGCTTGAACGATTCAGCTGAATCGATAGGAGTATAGTTGGGAAAGTAAGGTTACTTCTTTTTATTATATCTCATAGCATATATGTTAGAAGACCTAGATTATACATGTTTAATAAGTTTATTTGCATGTAATTCTGGTCTCTTTTTCATATATATATCCAAATCTCATGAGGTTTCATGCAGGATTGTGTGTTTAGATTTCAGGTAGAAAGTATTGGACGAGCTATGGATCTAGTTTGAGTCCACTATACATCCAAAATATTTGTGAATACATTGCCCCTCTTTATTCCACTAACAAGTTTCCATTGTAGATCTGCTTTAGCAACAAACACTTCTCTTCTCCTTTTCCTCCTTCAAAATCAATTTTTTTTTTACCTGGTTACTTTGTTCACATCTTTGATATTGTTTAGATATATTATCTTAAATTAAATTTAACATAGATCTATCTTCTCAAATCCCATAATCTAGATCTTGTTCTTAAAAGGTTTCATAAGCATTCTAGATCTAGCTTTAGGGAAATCGTCCTTTTTGCATGGAATTTTAAAGAGAATTTGTAGCTTGCATGCATTAGATTTCTGTTTTCTGTTATAAAAGATAAATATATAAATTAGTGCAGATCATATTGGCTGCCTAAAAGGCAAGCCAATATCCCAAGGAAATCTTGCTTTCCTTGGTTCCCTTTTTACCTTTTTTAACTAGTTTTAACTTAGCTTTTTTTTGGTTAAAAGTAAGCTGACCCAAAGGTACTTTTAGAGTGCTTTTGGGCATATTTCAGTCTAATAAGCTTGCTTTTTTTTATCAGGTATAACAGAAAATAGGAGGATCTTCTGTTCAAAAGTGACTTTTGGGCCTTCTGAATCCCCCCAGGGGTCTCCCTTTTTTACTGAAATCTTTAATTTTTGCACTTTGTAATCTCTTGGTTTCATTCTGTATAAGAATCAAGAGGTTTCTGGTATTTTAGTTTGCTAATATTGTAACCAATAATAATAAAGAAAATATTTTTTGAGTAGGCTCTTTCGAGCCCGCTCCCCATCCCCCCTGGGGGGATTTGCGTCTGTGTCTTTTTTTTTTCTTTTCGTTCTTTTTTTTTGAAATCTAGCGTAGTTCTAATATGAAGGGTAGTATACTTTGATTTATTATCAATTCCATATTCCATATCTAAGGTTTCAAAGTAACTTTAATACTTACCCCCAGGGATGATTTTAAGGAACCATACTTATTTAAAAGTGTATAAATGTTGGCGAATATTACCAATTCTTAAAACGCCAACTATAAAATGATTAGTGATATTTTTCAAAAAATATTTTTATTTCCAGGGATTTTATATCGTTTATATAATAATTTGGCGATTTTTATTGTGAAAACATTTTACCCCATCAAAATTGGGAAAAACAGGGCTTCAAAAAATGCAAAATGGAGAATGTTTTTTGGGAGAAAAACATGGAAAAATAGCCCACTGGGCTAAAATTCGCCCCTAAAATTATCCTTGCTTACCCCATGAGCCTCCTTTTGAGCCGAAAGGTGAAGAAAGGTTCGTGGTAGTCTAATTAGAAAATTGTGGTTTGCTTATCTTTTTATGTTTCATTTGCTATCATCATTTGTTTCAGTAACCATAATAAAATCAACCCCTCCTTGATTCCCCAATTGAGGTCCACTTGGACAGAAAGAGGTTCCTGGAGGGTTTTCTTTTTAATAAGAACATCCATCTCAAAATTTACTAAAATTGACAAGACTCCGGTGTGTATGCTCTGCACTTGGCTGCGGTTCGTCTGATTAGTCAAGCTGTATCAAAAGCACTTGAGTGAATAGTATAATTAAAATTCACTCTCCCAAATTGACAAACCATCAGGTGAAAATCCAACACCTAGATCAAACCATTACGGTGGCAAAATACCCAAAGGAAGCAGGAACTTCTGAAAAGTGACCTCGGGGCGCCGATCTCTGTCACACCCTAATGGGTGCGTTATGAACAATATCCCTAGAGACTCCATTCATCCCACATATTCCTTTTGGGTAGCTGTGAAGGTTTAATCTTGGACATACTCCAAGTACTCTCGTATATCTGGAGTCCACCCCTTCGCCTAATTTTAATCAACTCATATTTCACATTAACTTAAAACGTACCAAGAGGCAATTGCAAAACATTCACTCCAAGCACATGCAATTACATTGATTTTCTTTTGACTCCATTTAAGGCACTAGTTATTTTCTTGCTATATATATATATTGTGTCTCAGCATTGTGCTTTCGTGTGCTCATTTTGTATCTTGTCATCTATGGTTGTGTATGGTTAAATTTCAAACTCCTAAGTAATTCATTTAGTTTAACATCACCATACTAAGTAATTAGCCTTAGTAACTTAATAGGGTCTACCCCCCTTGGCTTCATTAGGAGTTGAGCCTAAATGGAGGAATCAAGAATAAGGTGACAACCTTGACTCGAGACTTTCCCCCAAGGACACACCGAGTGGATTGAAGATTTCTGCCACGTGACCCAGGTATGTGAAAGGCGGAAACACTTTTTTTTTTCTGGCTCCAACTGTGGGACGTGTGCTCGATCTGGTCTTTAAGGCAAGGAGAGGATACGAGAACACCAGAATCTCTGGTTTATATACTCTGTAAAAACATATCAAATTGAAAAAAAAACCTCAGTAGCACAAGATTTATATAAAAACCAAATGAACCATTAAGCTGATTTATTTAAACAAAATAAATGTAATTAACTAATGATTTTTTTTTTCTTCTTATAGCTAAGTACAAAACATAGATGTAGAAAGTAAATGCTCTCTTTTAGGAGCTTATTTTCCTACTCTAAGCATGATACAAAAAGGTTAGGTGTAATAAAAAATCCAATGTAACCACCTAAGCATTTTATTAACATGAAATTTTTTTTCCTTGGCTTTGGTTACCAGCCAAAGTAAGGATACCTTATTCAGAAATTGCAAACCTACGTGATGATTCAGAATGGGCGGGATGGATGGGAGATCATAGGCATGAATAATTTCATAAAAATTCTTCCCAAACTTGTATGTGCTCATGCAGGATGCTTCTATCCATGACTGGATAGGACTGATATACCAATCAGAATGATGAGGTAGACTGACTACATCATCATACTGATCATCGGGGCTTATCAAATGATAACTTGTTGCACAAGCCCCAAGTAGCTCCAAATCATAAGGAACCTCTATATGTGAAAAAGATGGCTGAGACTGATATTCCACTGACTGCATCACATCTGAATTTTTACAACACTGCTTCTCAATGTCTTCATTACTGATACCCTTGTGTTGTTCTGCATGACATGAATCTAAATGATCACATGAAAATTCTGAATGCTCCTCTTTCATACTAAAGTTCTCCTAGACATCCAGATCCATGCTCCCCTCTATGGACATATCTTATATTGGACTTCCACAAAATTTTGAATCGACACTCCCCTTGTTGGACATATCCTGGATGGGATTCTCCATAAGATTTTCACAATTTGGATTATCTATGAAATTCCAATAGTCATCACTCCCATCCCTGTCATATGTGGGGGACTGTTCATCCATGGCATCATGCTCTTGCCTATCCATGTCTTCCTTGTATTCATAACAATCTTCTTCAGATAAAATGTTACAAGGTAATAAAATTTCCAAACCTTCATCAACATGAGGAGAACAAGGTCTAGTGTCACCACACACTATACTGATCTTATCATAGGTTTCTATATAGGCTTCTGTTATGATATCATGAAGAGGATCTTCAATATTATCTTCAATCAAGGAAATTTTTTGGACATGTTCAATGGGATCACTTGGGGTGTGTTGCTCAGTGGGTTTCTCTAGAGGGATTTCTAGAAAAATATCAGCATTGCAACACAGTTGAGAATATCTCAAATTTTCAATGTTTTCAGCTATGGTGACATGAGGTGAGTCTTCAACAATGCGTTCCATCATGGGATCCTCCTGAATCTCTTCAATAGGATCATCCTGGATTTTCCCTTCCTTAGAATATTGCTGTGTATTGGGAGATACCTCATATTCTTTAATAAGCTGCTTAATTACTTCCTTTCTTGAATAACTATGAGGAAACTCTTTGATGGGAGTATCATGGACCTCCTCTTTACTTAAATGTTCAAGAAGTGATTCCAATTCTTCAATACTTTGAATCATGGAAAAAGGTCCATCATATGTTTCCATGTGATACTCTGTCCTAGATAGGTAGAAGGTACAACTCTTTTCAAGGAACTTTTTTAAACCATTCATACTACCCCTACCATCATGCCACTGCTCTAAAAACATCCAAAGGAAGCTTGGAAAAGAAGTTATACATTTATTAGGAAGGCCCTGATAGAACCAACAACAGGCCTCACCCCGAAAATTACTAGCAAACATTTCCATCATATTGTCTTCATGAAGAATATTGGTGTCAGTAATCAACTGAAGGAAAGATGTGACATGCCAGATGGCCGTATCACCATAATTTCCATGAAATGCTGGAATCTAGTTATATGCATCCCCCAAACCATTACAACAATTAGGAAAACCTAGGATGTTTGAGAAATCGATAGGTTGAAACATTACGGTTAACTGGGCATCATATTTCTCCTTTAATTCATCCAAAAAATTAATAGTATGCATTTGATATAACGATTAAACCTTGTACTGAAAAAGTGGAGCTGTCAAGTGATGAGCTTTAAAGGTTTTAACATGTTGCATGGGTTCATCTACACACAACAAAACTTCACAAGTTTATGAGACAACAGGTTTTTATCCCTTCAATGAAGTCGCCATGTGAAAAAGAAAAATAAGCATTTATAAATCTTTTCACAAAAAATATTTTTTGCTTTTCTTTGAAAAAATAAAAACTAAACAAAAGGTCAGTGGAGTCGCCAGATGAAAATTAAAGATCTACTCTAAGCATTCATCAAACAAAGCAAAAACAAAAAGGAAGAAAAAAAAATCGTACTCAAGAATAAAAAGATTTATCACCGGCAACGGCACCAAAAAAGGGTTGCCTCCTTTCACACACCTGGGTCACATGGCAGAAATCTTCAAGCCACTCGGTATGTCCTTGGGGGCAAGTCTCAAGTCAAGGATATCACCTTGTTCTTGACTCCTCTGTTTAGGCTCAACTCCTAACGAAGCCAAGTGGGGTAGACCCTATTAAGTTACCAAGGCTAATTTCTTAGTATGGTGATTTTAAACTGAATGAATTACTTAGGAGTTTGAAATTTAACCATACACAACCACAGATGACAAGATACAAAATGAGTGCACGAAAGCACAATGCTGAGACACTATATCTATATATCTATATCTATATCTATATCTATATCTATATCTATATCTATATCTATATATATATATATATATATATATATATAGCAAGAAAATAACCAGTGCCTTAAATGGAGTCAAAAGAAAATCAATGTACTTGCATTTGCTTGGAGTGAATGTTTCGCAATTGCCTCTTGGTATGTTTTAAGTTAATGTGAAATATGAGTTGATTAAAATTAGGCGAAGGGGTGGACTCTAGATATACCCGAGAGTACTTGGAGTATGTCCAAAACTAAACCTTCATGGCTACCTGCAAGGAATATGTGGGCTGAATGGAGTCTCTGGGGCTATTGTTCATAACGCACCTATTAGGGTGTGACATAGATCGACGCCCCGAGGTCACTTTTCAGAAGTTCCCGCTTCCTTTGGGTATTTTGCCACCGTAATGGTTTGATCTAGGTGTTGGATTTTCACTTGATGGTTTGTCAATTTGGGAGAGTGAATCCTAATTATACTAGTCACTCAAGTGCTTTTGATACAGCTTTACTGATCGGATGAACTGCAACCAAGTGCAGAGGATACACACCGGAGTCTTGTCAATTTTAGTAAATTTTGAGATGGATGTTCTTGTTAAAAAGAAAACCCTCTAGGAACCTCTTTCGGTCCAAGTGGACCTCAATAGGGGAATCAAGGAGGGTTTGATTTTATTATGGTTACTAAAACAAATGATGATATCAAATGAAACATAAAAATATAAGCAAACCACAATTTTCTAATTAGACTACCACAAACCTTTCTTCACCTTTTGGCTCAAAAGGAGGTTCATGGGGTAAGTATTAAAGTTAATTTGAAACCTTAGATATGGAATATGGAATTTATAATAAAACAAAGTATACTACCCTACAGATTAGAACTACGCTAGATTGCAAAAAAAAAGAACGAAAAACAAAAAAAAAAGACACGGACACAAATCCCCCCAGGGGGGATGGAGAGTGGGCTCGAAAGAGCCTACTCAAAAAATATTTTCTTTATTATTATTGGTTACAATATTAGCAAACTGAAATATTAGAAACCTCTTGATTCTTATACAGAATGAAACCAAGAGCTTACAAAGTGCAAAAATTAAAGATTTCAGTAAAAAAGGGAGACCCCTGGGGGGATTCAGAAGGCCCAAAAGTCACTTTAGAACAGCAGGTCCTCCTCTTTTCTAATATACCTACTAAAAACCAGCAATATTATTATACTTACATATGCCCAAAAGCACTCTGAAAGTACCTTGGGTCAGCTTACTTTTAACCAAAAAAAAGCTAAGTTAAAACTATTTAAAAAAGGTAAAAAGGGAACCAAGGAAAGAAAGATTTCCTTGGGATCTTAGCTTGCCTTTTAGGAATCCAATATGATGTGCAATTATTTCTATATTTATCTTTTATAACAGAAAATAGAAATCTAATGCATGCAAGCTACAAATTCTCTTTAAAATTCCATGCAAAAAGGACGATTTCCCTAAAGCTAGATCTAGAATGCTTATGAAACCTTTTAAGAACAAGACCTAGATTATAGGATTTGAGAAGATAGATATATGTTAAATTTAATTTAAGATAATATATCTAAACAATATTAAATCCGTGAACAAAGTAACCAGGTAAAAAAAAATGATTTTGAAGGAGGAAAAGGAGAAGAGAAGTGCTTGTTGCTGAAGCAGATCTGCAATGGAAACTTGTTAGTGGAATACAGAAGGGAAATGTATTCACAAAGATTTTGGATGCACATTGGAGTAAAACTAGATCCATAGCTCGTCCAATCCTTGCTACCTGAAATCTAAACACACAATCCTGCACGAAACCTCATGAGATCTGGATATATATATGAAAAAGAGACAAGAATTACATGCAAATAAACTTATTAAACATGTATAATATAGATCTTCTAACATATATGTTATGCGATATAAGAAAAACAAGTAACCTTACTTGCCCAACTATACTCCTATTGATTCAGCTAAATCGTTCAAGCCAGACAGGGTTCAGATGTAGAATTTGAGAGAAAAATCGACAACATCAATAGACGTAAGACAATGCTTAATCCACACATATGAGAGCATTACACCATTTGGACTCCAAATCTTCTTTATTTCAACAATAAAAATATTACAACAGTATTACAATAGCAAGCCCTTCAATCCAACTCTAACTAGCTTGGAAGAGGAGGCTTATGCTTTGATTTACACAAAAACCAGGAGATCTAGCCTAGGGAGGTGCAAATCCCAAGGAGACAGATTAAATCAGCTGTTGGAGAGTCAATCAATGCATATATGAAGCTGAACTGAGCGTACTTGTCAATCGGGGGGATGATTGAGCTGACACATCAACCCATAAACCAACACATCAGTCCATAGAGCATCCAGGAGAGTCCACACATGTGGAGGAGAGAGAGAGGGGGCAATTCCCCATAAAGACTGCTGAAGATCAACTCTGGATCTGATTTGATCACCTCCTTCAGTCAAGGATTTGTCAGATCCAGTCAATCTGGTTCAGATCTGACTGATTTCAATCAAATCGGCTGAGAATCCACTGATCTATGATTTTGGATTTGCTCCATTATTCATCAATTTATTAATTAAAATAATCAATAATTGATTTTTGGGGCTTTCTGACCTGAGTGATGGAAAATCACTCAAAACTAGGAAATAGTGGATCCATGGGTTTACATAGTGTTCTTAGCTTGAAAATGAGCACCTACATGACTGAAACTGATTATTTCGCCCACTTTTATTACAAAATCAATTTTTCCAAGTAAACTATTAAAAAATAGCCTAAGTTTTGGAAAAATTAAAATTTAATAAAAAACACTGAAAAAATTAAAAAAATGAAAAAACCTAGGGGGACTTAGACATGTTCATATGACTTGACCATGATGTCTAGCATGTTTATACATTAACGCATAGAATCTAATAACCTCAATAGGCCTAAATTCCAAGCTGACCACCCCAACTTTGGAGGTATGGAGTGAAAAACTCAGAAATGATCAGTCATTTATTCAACAACCAATAATAACCAAGGGAAAAAACACTCTGGGCTGATCATATTGACAAATAAAGTCTAGGAGACTGAGTCTTTTACAGACACTATCATGCTAGAACATTTATTACAAATCCCCTAAGGGGTATGAACATGTGGCATAGTACAACAAAGCTCCCCAGAAGCAAGACTGAAGGTTCTTTGAAGTCCGAACAAGTTATCCTTGTCCGGTTCACCAGACTCACTTGATAAAAAACCACTAAGTACAACATAGGTGGTAACACCTGCATAACTTTATCTACCAGCAGCAGATATTCGTCGTTGGTAGAGGCTGGCACATCTTCTTGGATCATGGTAGAACTGTCAATAGATATTAGAAACAATAGTCTCTTCCAGAACTAGAATGAGGAAAATCATGTGATTTCCTAGTGTGGAAAAGAATCTTTGTGGACCGGCTCTATGACTATCTGAAGCCAAAAAGGAATGAGCATTGAAATACCGTCAAGCTAATGTTAGTGGGGAAATGAAAAAAAAATGAACTTGAGCTTTCACACATCCTATATATAATGACATCCAAAAAATTACATGAGAATGCTAACAATAAATTGCATCCCTATTCTTGACCTTATGAAACCATATTATTTAATTCATCTTTCATAAATTGGAAAAACTATTCCAAATTAAATACAAAAATTGTTGAAAGAACTATATTTTTTTATTCTTATTCTTTTCATATTTTGAAATAATGGAAGATATCTCTCAATCTTAGCTGGAAAAGAAATAAGATAGATATGACCCACTAGATTTACAACATCCTACTCTCAATAAACAAAATTGGACAAGAATATTGACCAAAACGTATATCAATACTCTTGCAGTAACAGAACATTATGTCAACCAACATTCATACTTCAAATATATGTGAAAATAAAGAATGAAATGATGGTACGAATTTTGCATAAATCAGTTCATAAATATTAATTCAATCCATACAAATCTTGATCTAGGAAGTCATCAACTTACCAAATTCATCAACTGTAGAATAGATACTACCAGAGGAAAGAAGCCTCGCACTAATTGTCATATACCTTGATCTCAATATTGTATCCACAGCACTATTACTGCAAATGCATACACAATGTCCTACCTATAAAATGGTTCAAACTTTCCCAAACTATTACCGCAAATGCATACACAATGTCCTGCCTATAAAATGGTTCAAAATTTCCCAAATTTGGGAAATATTTGTAGATATCTTGAAAAATCAAACCCTCCAATCCCCAATAAGACTAAAGGCTTGAACTGCATCTTTCCACATACAAGACCCATTTTGATGATTTTGTCCCTTTTCTGAATCCTTTCTTCTACAGTGAGAGGCTGTATGAGTTTATGAGTAATCAATTTTTCCCATAGACCCACCCCTTTTATAAGTCTCCAAATACCTTTGGTTGCTGGTGCTTTGGCAAAGCAATGTGGATTCTTTACACCCCATCCTCCCATGTCTTTGGGTAAAGATATTTTCTGCCATACAACCTAAGGGAAATCCTTACCACC
The DNA here is from genome assembly GCA_001517045.1 of Pseudotsuga menziesii. Taxonomy (NCBI): domain Eukaryota; kingdom Viridiplantae; phylum Streptophyta; class Pinopsida; order Pinales; family Pinaceae; genus Pseudotsuga; species Pseudotsuga menziesii. Next base: position 402,282 of record LPNX010763360.1, read on the forward strand.
AACTCATAAGAATATGAAGCTGGCATGAGTAATTCTGTAAGTTATCCTAAGGGCCATAATTCCTTTACTATATGATGTGCCACAAACCACTCCCAACTATAAAACAACTCTCTTTGCTGTTTTGGATCATGTTAAATTGTAAATGTCATTGCTTATTGTTGCTCATTTTGATATTAGTTTTGAAATTGGGTGTCATGTATGAGAATACCTCTTCTTTTATGATACCTGCTTCATTAATGGTGTTCAATTTATATTTTATTTTCTGTTGAAACATATATATTCTCACTTGTCCTGCAGAGATGCAGTAGATGCAATGGCAAAGAGACATATAGATAATTCCTTTCAAGTTGATGACTTCAACATTGAACTTGAGAATCAAAGAGGAGGCAAGATGAAAGTTGGTACCGAGACAGATCAAAGGTGTGATTTTACTTTTGATTTTTTGGTTCTTTAACTTTCAATGCTCTCGTTTTTTTTTTCAAGAAATTTTTTTAAATAGTTGATATTTCAGAGTTTGAAATCAATATATACATTTAGCTGTCCTGGGCAAACTCAAAACTAGGGATCAAGAGTTATATATGCACTGTCTGCAATAGAAATAGTATACTGCAATTTCATTACGCCCTTCACTAGTTTACATGTTAGTACTTCTGGTCTTAGTTGAAATAATATGGTCAGGGCACTGCAACTAATCTAATCATATGAACTTTATTACTTTTTGGAGCTTAAAATGAGGACGAAATTGAATCAAAAGCAGGGATGATTTTAAGGAACCATACTTATTTAAAAGTGTATAAATGTTGGCGAATATTACCAATTCTTAAAACGCCAACTATAAAATGATTAGTGATATTTTTCAAAAAATATTTTGATTTCCAGGGATTTTATATCGTTTATATAATAATTTGGCGATTTTTATTGTGAAAACATTTTACCCCATCAAAATTGGGAAAAACAGGGCTTCAAAAAATGCAAAATGGAGAATGTTTTTTGGGAGAAAAACATGGAAAAATAGCCCACTGGGCTAAAATTCGCCCCTAAAATTATCCTTGATCAAAAGGATGCTTTTAATGTGAAAGGGCCCTTGTTATGGGTTTGATGCTTCATGCAAATGGGCGACATCTCATTAAAAATGGACAATTTAAAGATGCTCTTGATATTCTTTGCATGGGAGAGGTAACATGCAGGTTTCTCATTGTTGATGTTTTAATAGCCCTCATACAGCTCTCATATGGATGTCCACTTGCTGATTTTTACTGAATAGACTTCGGGCCTCTGTTCTCTGATTACCTTCGTTATTTTAAACTAGGAAATGAAGGTCTTGGAACAAATTATGAATTTTTCTATTAATAGTGCAGAAAAGGAAAACTAATGGTCTTGTAGCTATATTTTAAAAATTATGCTTGCTATATCATCAATCCTACTATTGGAGGACAAGTTATGATGGACATTGTGAAAATTAGTTTGTGGGATTTGCTGACAATTGCTTTTCTTGTAGGAGGCATTTTCTGTTTGTGATTGGAAAGTAATCGAGGTGAGTTATCTATTTGGTTCTCAAATTTTCCAACTTTATATGTAGGCTTCCTATTTCTGTTGCTCCTCAATTTAGTTGTACACAAACTTTTCCCTTCCTATCTAATTAGAGGGTGGATAATGCATCGCTACTGCAAATAGACACAGTGTGGTGTTATTTCATGCAGTGTGACATATCCTGTTTGGCTGTGGCTAGAATGTGGTTAACAGAGGCCCGCAAAGGGCTTGAACATTTCTATGGTGGAAATATGGAGAGAGCTAGGGTTCTACAAGGAGGATTTTGTCCAGAAATTGCCACGTAAACTCTCTTTCAAGCTTGATCCTATCCTAAAGGAATATGTTCATACAAATCATTTGTTTTGGTAGAATTTACTAGAGATTTATTCTAAACGTCAGGTAGCTTATGGTTTTTGGATTCTAGGAGTTTAAATTTGTTCACCTTACAGCTAGGAACCGTGTCATACTAAGACTATACTTTGAACATGCCATATATGTTATGAGTGGACCTAAATGTTGTTAGTATAGATTTGTTCTTTTCCACATTTGGATTGCATTAGAAGGTGTCCTTCATAGATTTAATTGCTAAATAATAATGATTGGACAGATACACATAATTGGAGCTTCTGGAAGGTGTTGTGGCTTACCACACAGGATTATTGGAAGAGTCTTGCAAAGCACTAACAACAACTCAAGCCAAATATCAGCAGGTATTTAGTCCAAACTTTGAATTTACGTTAACAGTGAAATTCATTTTATTTGTGGACTATGTTGTTTAATTGCAAACTTTTCCTTGTATATTTTGTTCATAATTATCTTTTATTCTTACAAATATATAGTTAAATATAATGGAACTTCTATGTTCACTATGCTGACTTTGTCTGTTTTTGTGGATAGCTTCAAGTCTCAGTTGAATCTTTGTCAACACTTCTTAATATAGGTTTTACGACAAAGCAGTTAAGAGGGGATTTAAGAATCTATGGCCAGATATTAAACGTGCAGTAGAGTTTTCCATTGAAGAAAGACAAAGAATTGCAAAGAAAGAAGAGGAAGATAGACAACAGTATAGAAACATCAGGTGGGTACTCAATTTTGGAGGAAATTAAATTTAATGACCAGGGACAACTAAATTAAATTTAAGGAGGATTATATTGGAATGCCAGATAGGTATTCTGTTCTATGAGGAGTCCGGTAGCACCCAGGTCCTCTGTTTTTGAACTGAAGACAAAGAAAACTTATAGGAAAAACCATGTCTTTACTGCTGCTTTACCTGATGTTTATAAGATAATAATAAATTGGTCATTTCCAGGGAGCAAAATTCTTATGGCAGAACACCATTGGGAAAGTTTGTGGGCATGACAAGTCACAAAAATTATTACCCTACTCATTACCCTACAAGAATTGGGGGTAGTACCAGAGTGACTACTCTCAAAGATAACCAAATTGAAGATAAGGAACCAGGGGAATCCTCCAAAATTGTTGGACGCCCCTCAAGCAGCAAGTCACTATTGCCAAAGTTAGTATCAACAATTCCTAAACTGGGTGCTTCCAGCTCATCAAAATTGAAGAAGACATGCAAGGTGCAGCCAAATTATGCTGCATCAGGGCAGCCAAGTTCAACTCACAATATCTCTGCTGGATTGGGTCAGATTGGGTAGGTTAGAGCGACATTGCATAAGGGAGAACCGAGCAATAACAGTAGACTTGGTCTATCAGAAATATCGAATTTGACAAGCTCTGAAGGATCAACCTTTGATGTGGACTTTTTTTAGGAAACACCAACTTCTTCTATGAGCAGCAGAAGCCTCTTTCATGGTGGTTCTAGTGTGGGAAGGACAGATAAAAGACTTGTTCCTAGTAGGTTTCTAAATATACAGGGAAGTTGGAATGACATGGAGTTATTGAATGTAAACAATGGTTTATCAGATTTGACATATGGGGAATAAAAACATAATTGGACTGGCATACAAGATCCCCAATACTTTCTCTTATTAAAACCCCTGGATCTCAGCTTCTAGATATAACTCAACTAAAATGTACATTAAGAAATCCATTGACAGACATATTTAGAATGAACAACTTAGTGAGGAGTTCATGATAATGTAACCAAACCTCACTGGTATAATATCAGAGATTGGCTTCCAAACATTGACATCTGATCATTTAAAGGGGACTAAATTCGAAAACTATACATCCTCTCACCACTATAACCTACCCAAAGTATCCTCGATCTCTAAAGAAATCCCATACAATCCAAAATATTCAAATTCACAAGTTCACTCAATCTTGGATCTAGGAATGAAAACACTGGCCATATTTTTTGCTAAAAATGCATTTCCAGATGAGAGGACAATAAATCTAAGGTGTCTGGTTTGGTTTTACACCCCTCCAATGCTTGGGAAATATAAGGGATATAATAGTGTTAAGTCTTTTTTTCCAAGAATAAAAGAAACATTTTCAAGTCGTATAATTAAATTTGATTAGAAGGAATGCCTCCCTACTCCGGTAAACAGTGATAGATGTGGATCATCATTAATGTTGATATAATTACAAGTGAATTAGTGCAGCTTGTAACTCTTCATTACATAGTTAAGTACAAGGAAGTGGTGACCATGTCTTTATGATGTAGCTACAATTTAAGAAAATGGTATCCTAGTTACTAGGAAGTCAGGAGGGACACGTGCTGTGTTTGCCAAGAAATACACTTCTTTCACTTTGATGTGTTGATCAATTCTCCAAAGCACTTAAGCATACATAAGGAACTGACCTGTGATTTGAGCAGGTTGACATAGGAGACTATCCTGTCTGGAATAGGTGCAAGTATTTAAGGAATTCTCATCCCTACCAGAACACGATTAAGTTGATAGTATGTGGAGGTATAGGCTGCTATGCGTAAAAATATAGCTTCAAAGATCTGTATTTGTGATTTGCTCATCCTTTGGCAGGAGAAATTGCTACCAAGCAGACTAGAAGAAGAGGAAAAGACATAAATAGGTGGACTTCTTAACATTTTGGAGCTCTCTAATTTTACAAAAACATTTCCCAATGAGGATATTATCTTGGAAAATATTCCACTCGAAAATCATGGCTTACATTGAAATTTACAACTCAAAACTTAGGGGGGGTATCTTGTCAAAATTATCTGCCATAATCACAGCCTCAACACATATGTGAACACAGAGTACCACAAAATATCATTGATTAGTTTGCTACTCATTCAACTTACTGTCCCCAATAATCCCTGTAGGAACAAACTCCATCCTCGAAATGATGGAAACGATTTGTATCCCTTACCACAATTTCTCTCTTGACAACCTTGGATATGAACTAAAACCAATATTAGAATCATATACCACTTCCAAATATGATTTCAAACCTAATGGTCAATCATTAGATCAGGTTTTGGGTGTTTCTACATTTCAAAATATTGTGAAAGGCTACATTCATTAGTCATATTCTAGGTGAAACCTGTAGCATAATGGATTTGCGCTAGCCATTTTTCAGGCATGTCTTGTCACTTTAAACAACCACTAGAGGTGGAATTTTCTGGGCTTAACGTTTGTTGTTATAGAGTAGGAAATGGAGGGAATTTTCAGTAGTCAATATTTTCTCTGTTCCAAAATGACAACTAATAGACTAAATGCTAGTCAAATGAATATTTGAAGAGATATAACCATTAGTTAAATTGGACCCTAAACGTTTCCTACTACACTGATACAATTAACATAATATATTCTCTAGGTTGCAGCACTGTTTGTGATCTGTTTAGACAACATGCATAATACCAGACTTGAAGAGTGTTAAACCCAGGATGTCACCACATGTCAGTAAAATTCCTTATAGATGGGATACCCAGGCTAAAAGGAAAGTATATGTGACAACAAAGGCTACTTTAAAGCCTCTTTTTTTATAAACCACCTCTTCCACATTCATGAACAAAAACACCTAAAACATCAATAAATATTGGAGTGAGATGGATTCATTATGCACCCTGGACTTTGAGACCAAACTGAAACCAAATTCAAACCTAGCGTGAAATTATCATTCTTGGATGCTGACAATAAACCCAATGTATGAGTTCTCTAAGGAAAGCACTCTGGTGATGTGCCTAGACTCGACTAAGAAGGGAAAAGGCTCTGCAGTGTTTATGTTGGAACTTGGAATTAATGTGAAGATGAACCATGGTGCAATGAATGCACAATCTAGGGTGCACCTAGGACTACATTATTTTTTGAAATTCCAAAGGAAGGTGCACCTAGGACTACATAATTAGAGAAAAAAAGGGAACCTTCTTGGCACATATTGTGTGTAATTGTTTAATGGAATGGCTGGTACATAGAAATTGGAATCCACTCTTATGTCATTTCTTGTATTGGATGATACAATAGAGAAATGGAACAACATACCAGAATGGAAATATTGAGTTGGCATGAACAAAGTGCAAGGTCCATATCATCATTCACACCTGAGATCTGGAAGAAAGATAATGGGTATCCTAAGAAATGAACACTATAAGTGGGAATGAATGCCACACCTCATCCAAATTCGGTGAACTTCTCCAAGGAAGTCCCCAATATTACTTATGCATTGTGTTTATCTCAGTATCTATTTGAAAGAAATCATTACCAACTATAAATTGTGTAACTTAGTGGAGATAGAAGAAGGATAACCGAATCCTTCCAAATTGATTACATAAAAAAGAAGTAAGGTTTTGACTGAATGAGGGTGAGTCAAGTAAGGATTTTCATTCTCACTCATTTTTCTGGAGTTACCTACTTCACTTGCTTATTCAGATCACTAGAATTCCAAGTGTGTCAAACACCGATAAAGGAGGAATTGATTGCAGTAAAATGTGGCAGTTGAACATTGGATCAAGTACTAGTGTTGCCGGTACAAATTCAACAAAAAATTAGGTTGCACGAAGGTATTGTGGAAGCAATGAAAAAAAAAGTTCCAAAAGTCACGAAGAAACAAACCAATATTAGAATCATATACCACTTCCAAAGCCGATCTCAGACCTAATGGTCAATCCTTAGATGAGGTTTTGGGTGTTTCTACATTTCACAGGATTGTGAAAGGCTACATTCATTAGTCATATTCTAGGTGCAACATGTAGCATAATGGATTTGTGGCAGCCATTTTTTAGGCATGTCTTGGCACTTTAAACAACCACTAGAGGAGGAATTTTTTGGTCTTAACTGTTGTTGTTCTAGAGTAGGAAATGGAGGGAATTTTCAGTAGTCAATATTCCCTCTGGTCCAACATGACAACCAATAGACTGAATGCTAGTCAAATGAATATTTTAAGAGATATAACCATTAGTTAAATTAGACACTAAACATTTCCTACTATACTGATACAAGCAACATAATATATTCTATAGGTTGCAGCACTATTTGTGATCTATTTAGACAACATGCATAAGACCAGACTTGAAGAGTGTTAAACCCAGGATGTCACCACATGTCAGTTAAATTCCTTATAGACGGGATACCCAGGCTAAAAGGAAAGGATACGTGACAAAAAAGGCTACTTTAAAGCCTATTTTGTTTTAAAACACCTCTTACACATTCATGAACAAAAACAAATAAAACATCAATAAATATTGGAGTGAGTTGGATTCATTATGCGCCTTGGACTTTGAGACCAAACTGAGGCCAAATTCAAACCTAGAGTGAAATTATCATTCTTGGATGTTGACAATAAACCCAATGTATGAGTTATGTAAGGAAAGCACTCTGGTGATGTGCCTAGACTCAACCAAGAAGGGAAAAGGCTCTGCAGTGTTTATGTTGGAACTTGGAATTAATGTGAACATGAACCATGGTGCAATGAATGCACAATCTAGGGCGCACCTAGGACTACATTAGTTTTTGAAATTCCAAGGGAAGGTGCACCTAGGACTACATAATTAGACAAAAAAAGGGAACCTTCTTGGCACATATTGTGTGTAATTGTTTAATGGAATGGCTGGTACATAGAAATTGGAATCCCTTCTTATGTCATTTCTTGTATTGGATGATACAATAGAGAAATGGAACAGCATACCAAAATGGAAAGATTGAGTTGGCATGTACAAAGTGCAAGGTCCATATCGTCATTCACATGTGAGATCTAGAAGAAATACAATGGGTAACCTAAGAAATGAACACTATAGGTGGGAATGAATGCCACGCCTCATCCAAATTTGGTGAACTTCTCCCAGGCATGTCCCCAATCTTACTTACGCATTGTGTTTATCTAAGTATCTATTTGAAAGAAATCATTACCAACTATAAATTATGTAAATTAGTGGAGATAGAAGAAGGATAAACAAATCCTTCCAAATTCATTACATAAAAAAATAATCAAGGTTTTGACTGAATGAGGGTGAGTGAAGTAAGGATTTTCATTCTGACTCATTTTTCTGGAGTTACCTACTTCACTTACTTATTCAGATCACTAGAATTCTAAGTGTGTCAAATGCTGATAAAGGAGGAATTGATTGCAGTAAAATGTGGTAGTTGAACATTGGATCAAGTAGTAGTGTTGTTGGTACAAATTCAGCAAAAAATTAGGTTGCACAAAGGTATTGTGGAAGCAATGAAAAAAAAAGTTCCAAAAGCCACAAAGAAACAAACCAATAGTAGAATCATATACCACTTCCAAAGATGATCTCAGACCTAATGGTCAATACTTATATGAGGTTTTGGGTGTTTCTACATTTCACAGGATTGTGAAAGGATACATTCATTAGTCATATTCTAGGTGCAACTTGTAGCATAATGGATTTGTGGTAGCCATTTTTCAGGCATGTCTTGGCACTTTAAACAACCACTAGAGGAGGCATTTTCTGGGCTTAATTGTTGTTGTTCTAGAGTAGGAAATGGAGGGAATTTTCAGTATTCAATATCCCCTCTGTTCCAACATGACAGCCAATAGACTGAATGCTAGTCAAATGAATATTTGAAGAGATATAACCATTAGTTAAATTAGACCCTAAACGTTTCCTACTACACTGATACAAGCAACATAATATATTCTATAGGTTGCAGCACTGTTTGTGATCTATTTAGACAACATGCATAAGACCAGACTTGAAGAGTGTTAAACCCAGGATGTCACCACATGTTAGTAAAATTCATTATAGATGGGATACCCAGGCTAAAAGGAAAGTATATGTGACAACAAAGGCTACTTTATAGCCTCTTTTTTAATAAACCACCTCTTCCACATTCATGAACAAAAACACCTAAAACATCAATAAATATTGGAGTGAGCTGGATTCATTATGCACCCTGGACTTTGAGACCAAACTGAAACCAGATTCAAACCTAGAGTGAAATTATCATTCTTGGATGCTGACAATATACCCAATGTATGAGTTATGTAAGGAAAGCACTCTGGTGATGTGCCTAGAATCGACTAAGAAGGGAAAATGCTCTGCAGTCTTTATGTTGGAACTTGGAATTAATGTGAAGATGAACCATGGTGCAATGAATGCACAATCTAGGGTGCACCTAGGACTTAGTAATTTTTTGAAATTCCAAAGGAAGGTGCACCTAGGACTTAGTAATTTTTTGAAATTCCAAAGGAAGGTGCACCTAGGACTACATAATTAGACAAAAAAAGGGAACCTTCTTGGTGCATATTGTGTGTAATTGTTTAATGGAATGGCTGGTACATAGAAATTGGAATCCCTTCTTCCATCATTTCTTTTATTGGATGATACAATAGAGAAATGGAACAGTATACCAGAATGGAAAGATTGAGTTGGCATGTACAAAGTGCAAGGTCCATATCATCATTCACATGTGAGATCTGGGAGAAATACAATGGGTATCCTAAGCAATGAACACTATAGGTGGGAATGAATGCCACGCCTCATCCAAATTTAGTGAACTTCTCCCAGGCAAGTCCCCAATCTTACTTATGCATTGTGTTTATCTCAGTATATATTTGAAAGAAATCATTACCAACTATGAATTGTGTAACTTAGTGGAGATAGAAGAAGGATCAAGGAATCCTTCCAAATTCATTACATAAAAAAATAAACAAGGTTTTGACTGAATGAGGGTGACTCAAGTAAGGATTTTCATTCTCACTCATTTTTCTGGAGTTACCTACTTCACTTAATTATTGATATCACTAGAATTCCAAGTGTGTCAAATGCTGATAAAGGAAGAATTGATTGCAATAAAATGTGGCAATTGAACATTGGATCAAGTACTAGTGTTGCTAGTACAAATTCAACAAAAAATTAGGTTACACGAAGGTATTATGGAAGCAATGAAAAAAAAGTTCCAAAAGCCACGAAGAAACAAACCCAATATTAGAATCATATACCACTTCCAAAGATGATCTTAGGAGTCAGACCTAATGGTCAATCTGTAGATGAGGTTTTGGGCGTTTCGACATTTCACAGGATTGTGAAAGGCTACATTCATTAGTCATATTCTAGGTGCAACATGTAGCATAATGGATTTGTGGCAGCCATTTTTTAGTCATCTCTTGGAATTTTAAAGAACCACTAGAGGAGGAATTTTCTGGGCTTAACTGTTGTTGTTATAGAGTAGGAAATGGAGGGCATTTTCAGTAGTCAATATTCCCTCTGTTCCAACATGACAACCAATAGACTGAGTGCTAGTCAAATGAAGATTTGAAGATATATAACCATTAGTTAAATTGGGCCCTAAACATTTCCTACTACACTGATACAAGCAACACAATATATTCTCTAGGTTGCAGCACTATTTGTGATTTGTTTAGACAACATGCATAAGACGAGACTTGAAGAGTGTTAAACCCAGGATGTCACCACATGTCAGTAAAATTCCTTATAGATGGGAGGCCCAGACTAAAAGGAAATTATATGTGACAACAAAGGCTACTTTAAAGCCTCTTTTTTTTATAAACCACCTCTTGCACATTCATGAACAAAAACACCTAGAACATCAATAAATATTTGATTGTCTTCATGGCATGCTCAAAATGTAAGTCCATATAAGGAGTGTTGCACTCTTTTAGCACATTTATTGAGGGCATCCCATCTTAGAGAGGTTTTTATAACAACTATAATGCTAGTTATTCCTTGTTATGCACAAAGGAGGCTATATGTTGCAATTAAAGATGCAAGAAACATGTTCATATAACTGATGTGTTTGAAGTGGTGCAATAGACCAATTCATATAGCTAAGACAGGTTGTTATTTTCATCTATCTAGTCTTTAATTGATCTGCATCAAAACCAATTCGTAGAGAAAAAAAACAAAGGATCAACATCAATCATAAATAATTTTCAAATTTTGATGCAACAATAGGTTAGGAGCAGCATTGAAGATTACATTTAAGCAAGACAGTGGCAAATTTGTGAGCAAACTGAGGTCTGAGTTTGGAGCTGACATCGGACTGTGTATGGGGCAGTCTTGAAGTTTGTTCTGGTGAGCTAGAAAATTTCCTCAAATTTAGTAGTTATAGTGACTAGAATCTTCCATATAATATTTTTTAATTGCATGGGACATGTTGTCAATCTGTGGAAGGATTTTGTACAGACCATCCCCAAGGAACAACAATACATGGCAATTTATACACTGATGGTGATGCATATGATCTAAGCCTTGAGGTACAACCAAGCTCAAGCCTGGAATGTAGGATTGTTCTCTATGCAAGAACTTGATAGGTGCAGGGGTCTCAGTCTTCTTTTCCATGGCTATAATGTATGAGTGGCATCCCTCTTGGAGTTTTGATTAGCACGCTCTTCCAATAATATCCTAAATCAATTCAATAGTAAACTCTTGAAAATCACTTGTAGGATGTAGTTGTTGATGATGTTGTTTAGTTTGGGAAAGCTAGTCTTTATTTCATAAATCATCACACAATTTGTGGTGGGTTATTAATAATCCACAAAGATATTGTTTACCACATCCAATTTGGCATGCGTATTTCCTTACAAACTAGTTTAAAGTAGTGCCAAAGGGACCTATATAAAATGGATGCTAATGTTCTAATTTAAAACTTAAAAGAGATGCCAAGTTTGGAAACATTGGTATCTTTGTAGGAGTTGTCAACAGATGAATTTGTCAATAAGGTGGGTACATACTATAGACAGATTGCATAATTATTGGTTGTGTCAGTGTAAATGAACAAAGGGAGGAATTTTAATATCCAGTATATCTCTTTACTTCCAAAACCGACAGTATTTACGAGGTTAGTGGAAATTTTCTATTGTTCCCAAGGTAATTATTCTTATTCTATTATGCAATTCTTGATGCCAAACACTCTACAACCGATGTCAATCTGCACAGGAATGGTTCTTCTCCTCGACATTTGTATATCTATCAAAAATTAAGAAAGGCCTTTATATTAGGCTCTATAATTCCCTAGAGTTTCAATAGGTCATTGTTTTGATCGCATGTGGCAATTGGAAATTGCCAAAAAAGTGGACCTAGTTAACATGGTCAACTATGATGAGTAGATTCTATGGAGGTTTTGAGCCTATATAAAGAACAAAAATATCTATTAAAACACAACTTGGAGTAACTCAATAGTCGAGAGCTTGGAGTAGCTCAAGGACAGCTTAGAATTTTAGCTCACAAGCTTTCATAGCTCCATATTATGGGAGCATTGGTGGCTCTAGAAAGAAGATCACAGATATGAGATAACATATCCAGGAACAAGTTTATTTGAAATTGCTTTTGAAATCTGAAATTTGTAATGGATACTATGTTTGTGTGTGTTTCCAATTGTGTTGTTCTGCTCTATTGGAAAGCAGACCTACAGGTTGTTGAGTTTACTTATTGGACTCTCGGCTTCCTACACCAACTAGCTTCTCTTGGTCCAATGCGGCTCAACTTTAAAACTTTGAACACTTGAGACATTAGACCCTGGTTATCTATTTGAAAAGTAAAATTGTGAAACTGTGCACTTATTTCCAAACAAATCAAAAGCAATCAAAGACACACTAAATCTTGGGATTTAATTCCAAAAAAAGACAATAAACTGGGGATCTAACTAATTAGTTCTTTTTCTAATGCAACTGTTAAAATGCAATTGCCACTTAGCCTTGCTAAAATACAAGTATACTACGCACAACTGAGGATTTGATGATTTAAATTCAAAATATATTGTCCAAACCCCAACTAATATATGACAATACTCTGACATCCAAATAACTATATTCCTTATGTCTTTTGTTCATATTCTCACAAATTTTTTGATTATTATTGTCTAGATCTATATATGAATGTAGATATGTTACATGTGTAATGTTCCCAAGTAAAATTGCACTAAAAATTTCAACTTATTGTTGAATAGATTGGGCTTATTACCTTGTCAAACGTTCCACTATCACCATGTTAGACAATTGTAAGTCATATTCTTAACACCAAACATACTAGGGTAAAGAACTTGACCCAACTAAATGGTTTTTGTCTATCTGATGTATTGATTTTAATTCACTAATTTTGACAAACACTTTGCAAACCTTTCTCTGACTACTATAGGTAACAATAGGCACCAACTAAATTTCTGTGGAGACTTTTTTCAAACACTTAATATGTAGACTGTTGTAGCTGGACTATAATGTCCCTATCTTAACTTTACCCAAAATTTTCACCCAACTGCCGCCAGATATTTATAACTTCATCAACACTTTGAAAGGTAATTATTGTAACAACAATGAAGACTCTTTATGGGAATTCAAGCTCAATGCTATGCTTTGAAAATGACATAGTTGAATTGGGCTGATAAGTATTTTTGCAATGATATTAATTACCCTCACTTCTAGTTTGGTTGTGACCCACTTTATGAATGCATTTTATAGGGAGTTTTTTACAAACACTTTGTGTGTGACTGTTGTAACTCCCTGTCAAATTTTAGAATACTGTTGTACCATTTTTATTGGTTTACTTTGTGGTTTTAGCAAGCAATAATGTATGGAATTTTATGTGGTACAAATAGGTAATTAACAGCAATAACAACATCCAATAACCAATCTTAACAACACTTCATATCTGCAATTTAATTGAAATAACAAGTTGCATGCCTAGAAAATGATGGACATCAACATTAATTTTGTGAAACCACATGTGGTAAGAGATATTTGGAGAGAACCTTATATTGAGAACCATGATAATCTCTTGCAATATCTGCTATCATACAAGAAGTATTTACTGTTGAAGTGAACACACCTTTACACATCCATAAACAGCTACAGGATTCTCCTACCAAGCACTGTAGTCATTATGGAATTCATCAAATTTCCTACTGCTATTTAACTCGAATGTAACTCCCTACCCAAGGATGGCCAATTTTTTTGCATGCCTAGCGATGTGATCCACCCTTTGTTTTTATGTTGGTTGGGGGAGAAATTCCAGGTACTTTGCTCGCATAAAGAAAAAATGGGTTTTTGGGGATTAAATGTCCCCTTTGCATATTCATGCAATGTCCTCGGTGAGTAGAGATTGGAACAGTTTGGGATTTCATTTTGGCTTGATATTGTTGACGTGGGAGTTTTCGAAGTCCTAGACCCACTTGCATTGGCTGCCCCTATCCTTGTACCTATCCCTGTCCTTGTCCCCTTTTCATCATAATCTAAATCATTGCCATTGCTAGAGTTACTCATGCTGTTAATTTCTCAATTTTTGAGTCTTATGTTCTGATTGTTCTGATCAGTGATTTGTAAAGTTTTGGAAGCCTACGGCAAGGATTTCACTTTCATTTTTAATTTTTTTAAAAATTTCATAAAATAACATGCCTAAACAATGAAACATTAAATTTAATGGCTAAATGAAAGGCAAGTGCTTTAAAAAAATAAAAAAAACAACACAGAAATTTATAAACAGCAATATCATGTGAACCAAACAATCTGGGCATGAAAGCATATGTGAAAGAACCTCATATTCAGGTTTGGCCACATTAGAACAACACTGAACAATAAATAAAGTGAAACATTGGTATGTGTTCATTGTTTTGGGCACAATTTCAATTTGGCATTGTTTGTCTTCAATCTTCATAAAACAATCCAGGTTTGTCTTCAATCTTCATAAAACAATCGAGGGAATAAAATTTATTATTTTATAACATGGATATTGGAATATGATAATGTCGAATGTATTAGTTTTTAAATTAACAAATTTTAATGAGGCATGAGTCATGACCCTACCTCCAACTAGCAGATATGGTACTCCAAGATTCGAGCTAGTGGATGAAGTTGAACTGGGTCTCAACTCTACTGTAGCAGTGGTTCTCCTTCAATAAGCAATGGCTCTCCTCCAAATAAAATTAGGTTCCTCCTTGAAAATCGGTGGCTCCTCCAAATTCCAATAACCAACTACTCTCCAAAAAGTGCAGCGGTTTTCCAAGATAGTAGTTATCCACAGGCTGAGACTGTCCATGAGTTGGATCCTCGGTTGGTTGCGACTGTCCACGGGCTACAACTCTACACCGATTGGATATCCACTAGTTATACGGTCTCCACAAGTTCAAGAATGATTTGATTGATTGTAGAAATAGATGTGCCCACCAAATTTCTATATTTAAGCTATGCCTCTTCTTTTATGTTTCTTTAGGGATACACAAAAAAGGAACAACAACATTCTTACCTCTATCTCTGACCGGGGCGCATAATTGTTCTATCAAGCTGACTGAGGGGATCCATCTATCTCCAGAATCTTATTAGAATGAACCCATTAATGCATTAACTGAATGCATTATAAGATTTTCAGAGGATATACAAACATAAGGGAGGCAGGGAAATTTATCACCCATTGAAGAAGAATGGCATAGAGAAGAAGACAAATTCGGTTGATTCGGAGAAATAAAAGAAACAATAATTACTCGCTGCACTTTTGTCGGTCCAAGGAGGGCAGCAACTTTCAGCCTTTCACTTGTTCAAGGAAGCGGCACTTCACAGCACTCCACGAGCTCAACATTGAAAACTCTTCACGGCTCAATTCAAGGCTTTCCACGGTAATGACTGCCAAGTTTATGAAATGATTTGCAATGAAATGGTGAAGTGAAATCCTGAGGGTGTTTTAGGAAGTTAGGTTAGGATGTAATAATTTTAATTTTGTTTTATGAGTTAGGATTTAGTTTAGTTATGATTTAATTGATTTTTTTTAACTTTTTAATTTAATTTTATAAATTTAATGTAATTCAATATTATAATTTAATTTAATTAAAATTTTAAAATTTTAATCAAATTCAATTTAATTTAATTTAAATTTGTATGTAATTATTTTTATTGAAAAATAAAAATCTAAAAATTAGGGGTTTCTAGGCGTTCCTCCACGAAGGTAGATGCGGGGGACGTGGGGGGACGCCTAGAAGCCCCCCCTAGAGGGGAAACAAGTTCTACACCTGAGGAAACTTGGGGAAATGCGTTTCTTCATGTTTCCCCCAAAAGGAGGACGTGGGGAAACGTTTCCCTAAGAGTTTCCCTGTCCCGGATGCGTGGAGAAGTGAGAGAGCGTGTTCCTGACTGTAGGGGACGTGTCCCCATGGAACACTGTATATTTCTCAAACAAGTGGCCCTAAGGGAAGGGTGTCTCTCTTTGTCCTATTTCCAATACCATGGAGGTTAAGCACGAGTGTTATGTCAAATCCAAAACGCTGAAGGGGATCTCCTCCCCTACAAATGTGGACTAGTCAACCAGTGATATGAGCCTGCAACAACAAATTTGGTTCCTGAGCCTTTCAGTTTCCTAGTTGTTAGCATTTTATTTTTTGAGTGCTAATCAGTTTACCATGTACTCAAATTTTTAACAACAACCAATTCACCTACATGTCATGTTGCATCGCAGCTTGTTACCCAGATGACTCGGTGAATGGAAGTGGACCCATATGTGGTATCCAAATAATCTTGTTAGTTTTTGTGATTATTGTTTGAGTCCTCCTTGAAAAAAGTTTTAAGTCTTTGAAATTTGTACTAAATAAGGGAAACTGGTTTTCATGTTAAGGGTAGTTGCGAGAATAAATAAATGAAATAATACTTTAAAAAAAGGGTCACTAAAAGACCTGCCTTAGTGTTAGTACATTGTGTTAGGGTTTTTTAAAGTTTTATATATATTTTTTTATTTCATGTTTTTTCAACTATAATAACATGTACCAGATGTCACACGGGATTGGGAACTTACCCTTGGGAGTGAGACTGCTGAGGACTGCCACGTATAGTTTTACTAAGTATCATGAATTACAGATCTTCCAAGAAACAAAATGAGATAAATTTTTCATGCTTGACTAAAGCCGCCCATAATGGGGAGGGAACTAGATTCATGATCACCTCATAGCATAGTTTACACTCTGTTTTCTCGGTGTTATGAATTGCAGATTCCCTAGGAAATAAAAAACAAAAAAATTTCCATTGCAATAGTCCTATGAGTGAAAACACTTCAGCCAAAGCTCATAAACAAGGCTCACTTGTGGATCACAACAGCATAAGGTTAGTTTCTTTTGTAGCAAAAAAACATGTTGCATATGGCAATGCATGGTTCTTCGAAAACACAAAACATTAAGGGTGCGCTTCATGGAAAGGACAGAGAGCTCAGTAGTAAAGCAACCCACCAGCCGGGGGCAGGCCCTGGGTTCAATTCCTAGCATGTTTAGATTCCAACAAATTTTGCCCATTGGTTGATCATGCAATTGACATTAGTTCAATTTCCTCTGGATCAAACAAAAATATTGAAAATGAACCGGTATTGGAACCAGGCTTATATATTGCATTGATTAATAAACCCATTTGTTTATTTCTAACCCTAGCTAACCCCCCTAACCCCCAAATCTCATAATTTGACCATAGTGAAAATCTATGTATTTTATGCACATATATACTAAGAAACTAGCATAAACAATTAACGACTAACATCTAACGTAACTAACATAAACAATGAAGGCTTATACTAATATATGTATTCAATGCACCTACCAAAATTGCATGGACAATTAAAGATGCACCATAACACATCATTTAATGAAAAAGATGAAACTTGTAGTCAACAGAAAAATGAAAATGAATAGGAAAATAACAAGGACAATTTCATTCCAACAAGACAACCATTTTTTCTTCAGGAAGCATAAAGGGAATTTCCTCACATAGAATTTCCCCCTCTATTATAATGCATGGATTTCATTTTATAGGCATTATGCATCTATTAGTTTCAATAGAAGAACATTTACATTTGCATTGAAAATTTATTTAGTGTGTCAAACTCAACATTGCATGTCCTCCAAGCACTTACGAATCTTGACAAGATTACAAGTGCATAAGGTGGTATTAACCATAAAGATTACAAGGAAATATGACCTTCCTAGTGGGCTTCTTGTCCCCACCATCATTCTCATTATTCTTGTCATTATTAGGATTTTCTTTCTTATTTCCACCCTTTCGATTGTTCTTTCCCTTTTTCTTGTTCCATTCGGGTTATTGGTTACCCTTATGGTTCGACAATTCCACATAATGGACATCGACTGTATGGGTGGAAGAGGATGAAGCCATAGATTTTCCTAATGTAGATTGGTTAGGAGACAAAATTTCATTTTTTTGTCACCTAGTTTACAGTCTTAGCACTCATAGAGGATATGATTCCATCATTATGTGGCCTCAGTTTTTTCTTGCCATCATGATTAGATATCGGTGCATCCTATATAATCTCATAAAGAATCCTAGACTGAGCATAAATCAAATCCAATTTGTGGGCTCTAAATATGGCCTATTCCTCGGTGGCTACTCCGTATGTCAAAAAATCCTTCACAATATACAAAAATAAATACTTAAGGAACCAATCCAATAAAAAATCAGGTGGAATGTTGGCTTAATTAACCTCTTTCTCCTACGTCACTCCTAAATATGATAAGAAATATGTGTAGCTCGATCTTGATGAAATGTCGACAAAATATCTGTACTAGTGTCGCAATGGACTGAAAACTGAAAGTGGTTGAGAAATAACATGGCATAATAATTGAAGGTTCGATATGTGCCCTTGGGTAGATCTATGTACCATTTCACAATAGGACCCGTAAGGGTGTGTTGAAATAGTCTCAGATGAATAGAATCATGATTTAATGAATTCAACGAGCACTAAAGTTGGAAGGTTGTTACGTGAACACCTGGATCCTCACCCTTATTACCTTTGAAATTTGGAATGTACGAAGCAATATTAGTGGGAACTGAGGGCCATTCTGGATCATAACACAGGATGATTTGTAATTATGGATAAGTCTGGTAAGTTCAACGTGAATAGAAAAATGAGCCTAATTGGTTGCGACCATGACCCTTGGAAATATTGGTTCAGATTAGGAGACATGGGCCTTAGAGGAATTTGGTAAAGACCATGAAATTGACTGGTTATATAGTAACCCCCTCTAAATTGGTTCATATAAGGATGTACATGCAGTTTATAGTGGGGACCCCTTGGTAAGGAATGCCAACATTACCAATGTTCCCCTTTGATGGGGAACATTGCTCCTAGCTGAAGGAGGAGGCATATATCACCTCAACCAAGGATATCCCGAGGAGGGGGGACCCATACCTAAAGACACATTTCCTCCTAAAGAAACACCCAAACTTGAAGGAGGGTCATCCTTAAGGAATGCATTTGTAGGAACTGGTCCACTGGACAATGGGAAAAATGATGGAATATAAGAAGTGGATCCACCGCCAATGTTCCCACCTCCACCCATAAAAATATTAATTTTAATATAAGGGAATGATGAAGGGGTATTCCATCCCCCAACATAAGGAGTATAAAGAGGGATATGAACACTCCTAAATTGGTACATAATGTAGGGGAATAAGGTTCCCCCAAGCCCGATACTAGGGTTATTACTACATGATGGTATGTAGGATGAGGTATTTGATGATAAGTTTAGCATTCAAAATGTAAAAGGGTTAGATGAAAAGGGAACTAAATAATAATACATGCCTAACAATCCTAAAGAGGAGGTGGGTACATGAAATTACCAAGTAAAATTAAAAGGGTTTTTTTCTGATAGGTCCAGATGAACTAGCGAAATGAGAACTAGTAAACATAGGGGTCCCAGGGACCCATAAGGTAGATGAAGAGGGAGTCCCAAGGAATCCCCCTCCCAAATTATATAAAGGCATTAGAGGTAACTACGATGTCTCGAATGTAACAACATGGTTTTGATCCCATGGTATTGAAAGTGTACATGATGTATATATTGTATGTAAATCATGGCAAGGAGATCAAGGCCAAGGCCCTACCATCATTTTGGTATTTTTTGTATAGGTGATCAAGGTTGATACCTATGGTTATAGTACTAAGTCAATCCTAGTATATTTTGGAATATCATGTAAATACACGATTTAATAAATAACACAACTAGCTATGCACTAAAATGTGAAAGAGATGGGGGCATGATTTCACAGGGAATAGGGAGGGGAGTTAGTCAAACTCTTGAGCCAATAGGCTGAGACTAGATGTCAATAGGGAAACCCATAAACCCTCAGATACCTGTTGTCCTCTGCACTCAATCATTTATTTCTTCCAGAAGTTGGTTGAGGTAGTTAATGCCTTGGGAAAAGCAGGGCATGGCAGCCTCATTTTCATGACTGAGCAGGTATGCAGTTTGCATAACCCATATTATTTCTTATGGGGCAAGTAAACCCAGAAAATGCATTCCCAGCTCATCATCTTGTCTCAAGTAAACATTGTGGTTATAAGGATCATGCATTTGCAGAGGATTCACATGTTGTTCATTCTCGATCCTGCATTCGTGATTGTTCACTATTGTGTAGCATGATCCTATGTTAGTTCATAGTCTGGAGTGGTGAAACGGGTTGTTCTACAGTGTTTCTCTTGAACTACACTGTGGTATGAAAACCTATTTTTCTATGTACAGAGTGGAGCCCTGTGTTGCTGAGTTACCTTGTGGTTTGCTATTATGTGCACCCTGGCTTGAGTCTAAACTGTATGCAAGACTTAGGAGTGGAAAAGAAGAGGAATGGGATCAATAAAACTAGTGTAGAGAGGAACTTCATGAAACTATAAGAGTGGCTGGTGAATCTTCACTACATGCCATGAAGAGCACCAAAAGGGAAGGCATAGCCCGAGGGACTGTGGAGTATAGAAGGGGATGCTTCCTTGTGTTGGGTGTGTAGATAATGTGGATTCCAAGCCATATAGATATTGTGGAGGTGTCCCTAACTCTTAAATGATCCACTATCTTAGTCATTCTACCTTTCCACTACCTTAGCACTCTGATAAACCCAAAGGAGATTGGATTGACCGACAACCTATGAAACCCAATTGTACATTGGGTTGGTTGGGCATACATGATAAAACCAATTGGATATTGGCTTGGCTATGTTTTTTTTTTTTTTTGGCCATGTATAATCCTTGGATGGATAGCCTATGAAACCCAACTGTGAATGATGGCTTGGACGAGTGTTTGATAAAACCATCTGCTGGATTGGCTGGTCGTTGATGTAAATGTTGGCTTGGCTGGACAACCTGTGAAACCCAACTATGAATGATGGCTTGGACGAGTGTTTGATAAAACCATCTACTGGATTGGCTGGTCGTTGATGTAAATGTTGGCTTGGTTGGAAAACCTGTGAAACCCAACTATGAATGATGGCTTGGATAATTTCTTGATAAAACCATATGTTGGCTTGGATGGTCCTTGATGTAAATGTTGTCTTGACTATGTATAGTCTGTGAAACCCAACTGCTAGATGTCTTGGTTGTGTGGCATGTGAAACCCATCTATTTGGCTTGTTTTCCTACAACTTGATAAACCCAACTATGTGTTGGATTGGCTGAACAATATGATAAACCCAACTAAAGGTTGGCTTGAATGTGTGTGATATGATATGGATATGTGTGTGTCTGTTGTTCTCTAGTTCCTTGTGGAAGTCATGCCCAACTCTGGGGTGGAAATTGTGTTGAGATATTAATGAATAGAACTGGCCTATGGTCGGGTGGAGCATTGTAGCGACATAGCTAGATGCGAGACAACTTCATATTCAAGATAAGTATTCTCTATTATGTTATTTCGATAATGTATTTTCTTATGAACATGTTGTTATGATTGAATGCTTGTTAATGAATGAAGTAGGATCTACTGTTGATTAAATGTTCCTACAATTTCATCTATATATGCCTTGTACGCTTCAATCTATTTTGCTGATGATCATGGAGGTTAGAATCCTGGTTACAGAAGTTATAAGGAATCTGACTTAAGTGTTTCTACACCCTAAAATCCACCTGCAAAAGGTGGAAGGATGGAGGCAGAAAAGAGAAGTTGAAAAAAGCAGAAAGTTTGTTTTCCGCACTCCGGGATCTTCCCGCAGAAGGCAAAAGGAGGAAGGTACAAAATAGGAGAAAAGACAAGGAATAATGTTGGTTTTCCATACTCCAGGATCCTCCTGCGGAAGGCAGAATGAAAAAGCGGAGATAGATCCAAAAATTCCAAGGAAGAGGCGTGTTTTCCACACCTCGAAATCTTCATGTGGAAGGAAAATGACAGGAAGTGGAAAATGGGAAGAAGATTAAGGTTGAAAGTTGGTTTTTTGATTCCCAAGTTCCGCACTGGAGGGTGAAAAGGAGGAATGCAGAAGGCAGAACCATGGATAAAATATTCCATCAAAAGTCAAGTTTCCGACTTTCAAGTTCTGCAATGGAGGGCGGAAAGGAGGAATGTGGAAGGTGAAACCGTGGATACAATATTTCATCAAAAGTCAAGTTTTGACTTTCTAATTTCGAAGGCGGAAGGCGAAAGGGAGGGAGGCAGAAGGTGAAACCGTGGCTTGAATATTCCGTCAAAAGTTAAGTTTCTGACTTTCAAGTTCCAAAAGTAGAAGGTGGAATGGAGAAAGGCAGAACCATGGTTTGAATGAATTTGTCGCACATTATGTTTCCAACTTCTGAGTTTCAAAGGTGGAATGTGGAAGGGTGGAAGGAAGAAGGGTAGAAGGTGGAAGGAGAAACATGGTTTGAATGAATTCGTCGCATGTTATGTTTCCAAATTCCAAGTTCCAAAGGAGAAAGGTAGACGGGAGGAAGGAAAAAGCTGGAACATGGTTTGGATGACTCTGTCACATGCTGTGTTTTTGATTCTTGATTTTGCACCAAAAGGTAGAAAGGGGAATGCGGAAGGAGGAGGGAGGAAAGGATAGGTTCAGTGCAGAAAAGGCATTTTTGGTCACATAATGGATATGTCAAAGGTGAAACAATTGCTGTGGTGGTTCTTAATCCTATAAACAAATGTGGAAGAGTGTCTTTATGGCCTGTGCCCTGTGTTTAAAAATATGAACAAGGGTTCTTAAGAATTTTTTTAATTATGCATGGTAATCAAGGTATGGGTACATAAAATTTTGGTATCAGAGCTATGGGTTGCAGCATTCATCCTGAATGGGACATCATGAGAAATTGATGATACCCTCTGATACCAACATTGTAGTACACTACATTGTGGTATCAGAGCTAATTGTTACAACATTGGTCCTAGATGGGCCAAGAGAATAGTTTTGAGAGCTATTTGTTGAAACATTGCAGCTCGCAGCATATTTAAATTCTAAATTTTTATGCAACTAACAATGATGTTTATTAACACATTTTGCAAAGTCAGAGTGCATTTTGAAAAAGTTGGTTTTTTGCTCAGCCATGAAAACCTACAACATGAATGATGCATAAGATCCCTATGGGAATGAAGAATATTCTATGGGGGAAAACATCTGAGTTGGAAATGTTGATACAGAGTCTAATGGGAGAATATTTCAAGATATTCGCCCATATTTTGTAGCCACCATGAGGATCCTAAGGGTGGAGATGCAAAGCTACATAGAATATAGTGAGAGAATTATTAAAGCTTAGGAAGAGAAGAATAAGATGAATGCAGCCATGCTGTAGAGTTTGACAGACATCTAGAGGTGGATGAACTCTGAGCATTGGGAAATAAATCTGGAAGGAAGTAGGAGTGGTTCTAGAAGATGAAAAAGGTCTTCTAGTGGATCATCTGAATCTGAAGGATCCACTGGGGATTCAAGTTCTTCTTCATAGGAATAATACAAAGAGGTACTACCAAAACAAATCACGTGATGAATTCAAGAAGTCTAAGCCTCCTACATTTGATGGTGAGTTAAAAAGAGGTCAAGAAGCTGTATCTTGGTTTCTTGGGATGAGAAAATATTTCCAAGTCCAAGACTACTCTGGAAATATGAAGGATAGGGTATCCATATTTAACTTGATCAAAAGAGAATCCATATGGTGGGAGCACTTCAGGTAAGTGAAGAAGATCAGTGAAAGGAATATTGTGTGGAAGCATTTCCAAAAGTATTTAAGGAAAAAGTACCTCTCTGATATGTACTATGATGAAAAGATCTAGGAGTTCCATGAACTGAAATTGGGGCAGCTGACCATGAAAGAATATGCAAACAAATTCTTGGAGCTGCTGAGTTATGTTAGGTACATCAAGGATGATAAAGTGAAAATTCAACATTTCTTGAGTGGACTACCTCAGTCATACAAAGACATGATTAAGTTTGATGAACCTCGAACTCTAGAAGAAGCTATAATAAAGGCCAAGTATTTCTATGATTAGAATGAAGGAAAACCTGATATCCATAAGGTATGGAAGGATAAAAGAAATGAGAATTCTGACCAAAGGAAGAAAGGTTTCAAACCTTCTCACTTCCAGAATCAGCAAAGGCAACCATCACAAGCTGTGACTAAGCCAACCAAGTGATTGGAGATAGGCCAAGAGATCCAAAGGAGATCAGATAAATTCTCCAATGTTGCAGATGTGGAGAAAACCATATGCGCAGGATCTGTCCACTATATAATGAGTATGTAAGACAAGCTCACAACATCCAAGGAGCTGAAACATCGGGTCAAGTAGCAAGGAATGTCCCTAGAATTTATGGAGCGCTAGAGGACAATTAGGAATATCATCAGTCAACCGTGGTTGAAGTTGAAGGTAATATTGCTGAGCAATCTCTTTCTGTTTTGATTGACTATGGATCTACTCACAGTTATATTACTCCTATAATTGTTGATATTTGTGATTTTAAGAAGTCAAAGCATAACAAATCATGGTTAGTTCAACTAGCCACTGTAACCTAGAAAAAGGTTAGCGAAGTGGTAGATAAATGTCCATTGGTTATGGATGGATTGGTCACTTATGAAGATCTGAATGTTCTACCCATTGGTTCCAATAATGTTCTCATTAGAATGGATTCATTGGAAGCACACAGAGTTAAGCTTGACTATTACAATAAGACTTTTGATTGCATGGATGAAGAAGGAAACCCAAGGGTTGTAAGAGGCATTCCAAAGGTGATTTCTGTTAGGAAAATTTCAACAATGCAACTAAAGAAGTTTTATATGAAAGGTTACCAGTTGTATGCAACCTATGTTTTGGAGGCAGCAGATAATGAAACTCCTAGGTTGGAGGACTTTCATGTATTGCAGGAATTCATGGATATTTTTCCTGATGAAATTACAGGACTTCCTCCAAAGAGGGACATTGATGATACAATTGAACTTGTTCCAGGAGTAGCACTAGTGTCCAATACACTCTACAGGATGAGTACACCAAAATTACTAGAGCTGAAGATGCAGCTGAAAGAGTTGTTGGAGAAGAATTATATCAGGCCAGGTGTGTTCCCTTAAGGAGCACCAGTGCTATTTGTGAAAACGAAATATGGTACACTCAGGTTGTGTATTGATTACACAAAATTGAACAAGGTCACTGTGAAGAATAAATACCTTTTACCTTGAATTGATGACCTTTTTTATCAAATGAGAGGAGCAAAGGTATTTTACAAGATTGACTTGAGGTCTGGTGTTGCTAGGAAAAACGCACCACTTGTAGACAAGAGCTAATCCTTTAGTCTGAATGGTTCAGATCTAGAACAAATGAGTAACATAGAATGTTAGACTCTCCCTAGATTTGTTTAAACACTTGAATGGACTTTCGTGCTTCTTCTATTAATGGATGTCTTCACTATCCTTGAATCTTTTTCCTATGTTTACCTGCAAAAACAGAAGAAAACAATAGAAAGTGATAGCATACAAGATATTAAAACTGGATCTATGCTTGTGACCAAGGAGTTAAGCAATACATACACATGATACAACCTATATGGGAAAGAGAAAACATTCTTTATTAACAATTATTGGAAAGACTACAAACTTGGTGCCTTGGTGTTGAGAGTCCCATCCAATAGCCCTTTTGCCTCTAGCTTCACCTTGCCTCCAATAGCTCAAGAATGATTTTGGCAGAGTTTGGGTATGCAACACAAATCTTCCTCCTCGTCTCCCATGGGGGATGAGCCAATATTTAAAGGAATGGGCAGATAGGAATGGTTGAGGATCTCATGGGTGAGGTGGAGATAAGATCCAAGAATGAAGGATCTCGAGCTCTAGTTGGTCCTAAACCATAGGGATGAGGCTCCACATAGGAAAGCTTCAAGAAGCCTTTCGAAGCTTCTCTTTTTTCCTTGAAAACTTGAGCACTGCTCCCTTAATGAAGAAAATAGGCTGTTTTAAGGGGGTAAGGTTTCTTGCAGTAAGGATAGATGTGGTGGAACCATTCTTTGCTCATATATTAGTAGCATTGCTAACTTAGGAAACACTTTTTTGTCAATGGAGAAAGAGCCTTACCAGCTCAAAACAAGGAAAAATTGCAAGGGGATAATTTTCTTCCATCATTTATCTAGGGAAAAATTTGAGGGATTGGAGCATACAAGGGAATACATATCTCATAACATGATGGTGACGAGATTTTGGTGTAACATCTGGTTACCATCAGGTAAGAATAAAAGATGAATATATTCATAAGACAACCTTCAAAACAAGGTATGGACACTATGAGTTTGTAGTGGCACCACTTGGTCTCACAAATGCACCAGCTACATTTATTTGTCCCATGAATAGAGTTTTCAGAAGGTATCTGGACAAGTTTGTTCTTGTTTTTCTTGATGACATTCTTGTTTATTCTAAGAATGAGGAAGAGCATGAAGACCATATGAGACTGACATTGCGATTGCTAAGGGAGCATAAGTTGTATGCCAAGTTGAGAAAATGTGACTTCTATAAAGATACAATTCATTATTTGGGTCACATTATATCATACGAAGGAATATCTATGGAACTTGAGAATATTGAGGCCATTATGAATTGTCTAACCCCAAGAAATGTGACATATGTGAGATATTTTATGGGACTTGCAGGATAATGTTGGTGAAAAATATTAAACAAATTATAACATATCCAATGATTTAATTGTCAACCCAGAGAGATCGTAAACTTAGAAGCGCGAGCAACATATATGCAGGATCAGAGTGTGACTAACCTATTCTACAATTGAAATTGAATCTAATTTATGAAAACAAGAAATTGTATGAAAATAAATCTAACCTCAGAAAGCATGAAATTGCATAAATTAAACTTGGTAAAGAAAGAATGAAATTAAACAAGGGCAATATAGTCTATAACAAAAATCATGTAACAAATGACAAATGATAAATAGATGTGAGCTCACGACAAATCTATACTAACAATTCATAAAAAATAAATCACTGAGAATCTATGTTAACAATTCATAAGAAAGAAATCCAAATTAACATGAGAGAGAATAAAAGGATTTGCATTAAAGCATCATCTCGATTACATAACAATAAAAAACACACTCTATGACTAACTCTCAAAAGACATAAACTATTTCTCTACTTCCACACTACTAGAGAGGCCTCCACCAAAATGAGGAGAGAGTTGTCTTATTTATAAATGAATTCAAGATAAACTACTCATAACTACAATCCACTTTCCTCTCAACTTATCCCTCAAAATTCTCCAACATACCCACTTTTCTGTCAACTTATCCCTTTAAATCCTCCAACAAATATGGGATGAGATTTTCTCTCCATATTACCATAATCCTCTCCTTGAAATTAGCTTGGATTATTTCCTTTAAATCTTGAAAATATGGAGAAAACATTCGGGAAGGTTTTGAATACTCCTTGGTTGAAAGCTTCAAATATCCCTACATTACAAAGCTCACAAATATTTGAGATATATATGAAAAACATATTATTTTCTAATATTTAATCAAGAATTCTCTTAGAAATACTTAAAACAAATAATTTGGAAAATGGTAATATAAACCCATATATTAAATTGAGCACATAGATCTGTGGACAAACACACAACTCACATGATAGATCATACAATTTACTCAATTATTGAAGAACAAAATAGTGCAAAATGGCTTGCAGTTGTGAATGCTTTTCATTAATCAAAGAGTAATTAGATAGATAATTACAATGAAGTACAATGGATTTAATAACCACAAGCAATTCGAATCCACATGAGGAAGTTCAAATTGATTAGATTCTACTTGACTGTAGGTAACCAAGATTTGGTCTAAATCACTATCGGAGGACTCAATAGTTAACTGACCTTGTCTAAACCATAATCGGAGTTCATCGGAGCTCTAAAACACAACTCAAGTGCTACATTCAGTGTTGAATAAGGTTAACTGACTGTGGTAGGTGAGAAATGCGCCCCACATGAGTGCATTCAAGTAAACCTAGCACTAACTGAATGTAGAGGACTAGAACTGGATGTAACTGACTCCTAACTTAGCTTGACTAGTCATTAACTGAAGTGAACTGACCTTGGTTTGTTTCAACACTCCCAGTGGCTTCCTAAATTGTAGGGATTGGTCTAGGAGGCTCCTAAACTGATTCAATCAAGTGAAATCAGTGGAAGTGAGCCTCAATTAGTGTTCCTGACACTTTAGTAACTGAATCATGTGCCCCAATCAGGTCAAGTGGACCCAATGGTGTTAATGACTATAAATAGACTGGATGGACTCCCAATTTAGACATATGACCAAATTTGGACAAGGGAGGATTAATAATCCTAACACCCCCCCTAAATGCTACCTTGGACAAGTTGTGGGCCCTGGTAACTAATACCATAGTTCACCCATTACATAAAGTAAAGTAAAGTAACTGCTCAAAAACAAGTTGTTGGGGAAAAACGACATGGGAAAAAATCCCCCCTTCTAATTAAGCAGGTAGAATCAGGATCAATCTGGTTCTTCTGTGCACAGGTATCTTGGGTCCTGGCATGTGAACCTATCCATAATTATGTCTAGAGGAGTATTCCTCTTTGGAAGAAGAATGATATGCTCAACTAAATCAGAAATTTAGACAGTTGCCGGATGAAGACTGGACCCATGTAGAGCAACTGAAGTCAACTGAAAAGTGAGAAAAGGTTCTTGAGAATTCAGAGAATGTGAGGAACACTCAAGAAACTGATATGTTGCATCCATGAACAGAAAACCAAGAGTGGTAATAACAGCCCCAAGTCTTAGGAGCAGGTGTCCAGGCGGATGCAGAAAATCTTCCTCTTTACTAGTTCTGTGAGGAGATGAGCATGTGATCAATGGTAGAGAAGCACTGGGACTGTTGAGAGAAAATTATTGAGCTCCATAGTCTGATATAACTTATGAAATATATAATGAATCACATAATAAAATATCAGTAACCTCATATGAGGAAACTAATACAAAATCCCCATCAGCAGTTTTGAAGAGAAAGTGCGGTACTTGATTTTTCACACCGGAATTGGCGAGAGCAGCTACAAGCATGACTAAAGGATTTTGGATTTTAAAATGTGAAACAAATAATATCATATCAGAAATTAAATCAGATCTAAATAGTTTCAAAACAGATCCAAAATTGTGAAATGGAATCAAATCCCCAGCAGCAGTTTTGTAGGAGACTTGCGGTACTTGTTTCTTCACACCGTTGATGAGAATAGCTACAAGCGGTACTGAAAGATTATGAATTTGATATATTAAAACAAGAAATATCAGATCAAATCTAAATAATATCATATCATATTCAAATAAATGGTTAACTGAGACGATGGATGCACAACTTTCTTCTTCTTCAAAATTCTGAATTTTGGTGCATGCAATCCTGCATGAATTTGCTGGAAAATATAGATCATGGGAAGTGGATTAATCACTCTGGTAATATGATATTTATTCCAAAATATCAAAGGTATCACATATTTTCACACCAGCAGCAACATTAGAGGGAGAAAAATCAAATTTCTCTTCACTTTCGGAAGCAATTACTGGTAAATTTTGCACAAAATTTAAAGGAAAATCACCGGTGAATGTTTGCATGGAAGTGCAGCAGAATTTTTATTCAATATTAGAGATTTGAATGTCTTCTTCTATTTCAGAAATATGAGAATATGAGATATCAGATATCTCATGAACTTCCGGAGCATCTAGAGAATGAGACACTACATGGAGACCGTGTTCAATTCGAATTGACTGTGTAGAAGTTTCTGCTTCTTCTTCCTCTTGAACAACTTCATTAGAGAGAGTGGAGGCCGAGATTTTTGGATCAAGGATGCTTATGGTGCTGGATGTGCTCTCCAAAGTGATATTATGATCCTCATCAATCATTCCAAAGGTTCTGTCCAATCTTGTCTAGAGTTCACATGGATCTTTAATAAATCTACTGAGGTAGCGCAAGCTAGGAGAAAGAGCCAGTTTCATTATTTCAAAAGCTGCATCCTTTTCATTTAGCCAGTCATTTTCACTCTCAAAATAATTTCTACTGAGTCCATTAGACACCCAAAAGAGATCTTGTCTTTTCAGAAATATAATTATCTTCACATTATATTCATAATAGTCTGAGGATCGGGTCAGAAGAGGAACTGATGAATCCATTCGAAGTTGTACCTGCAAAAAAAAAAAGAGGCACTGTAAGGTCGGATAGCCTGCACTTTTGGAATTTTCTTCTCACCCAGCGTAGTTAATCAAGCAATCCCGATCAACAATTCCTTTGCTTGGGGTATTAAGTGGTAAATTCTTCGCTTCTGGTGCAGTGCTGGAAGGAGCAATTTTGCTCAAAAAATGATCCAGTAGGAGATCTGAGGAGGAGAAGTGCCTTGTCCAGTGAGGCTCTGATACCATATTAAATTGAGCACATAGATATGTAGACAAACACACAACTCACATGATAGATCACACAATTTACTCAGTTATTGAAGAATGAAACAATGCAAAATGGCTTGCAGCTGTGAATGATTTTCATTAATCAAAGAGTAATTAGATAGATAATTACAATGAAGTACAATGGATTTAATAGCCACAAGCAATTCAAATCCACATGAGGAAGTTTGAATTGATTAGACTCTACTTGACTGTAGGTAACCAATACCTTGTCTAAATCACTATCAGAGGACTCAATAGTTAACTGACCTTGTCTAAACCATAACCGGAGTTCATCGGAGCTCTAAAACACAACTCAAGTGTTACATTTAGTGTTGACTAAGGTTAACTGACTGTGGTAGGTGAGAAATGTGCCCCACATGAGTGTATTCAAGTATACCTAGTGCTAACTGAATGTAGAGGACTAGAAATGAATGTAACTGAATCCTAACTTAGCTTGACTAGTCATTAACTGAAGTGAACTGACCTTGGTTGGTTTTGGCACTTCTAGTGGCTTCCTAAATTGTAAGGATTGGTCTAGGAGGCTCCTAAACTGATGCAATCAAGTGCAATTGGTGGCAGTGAGCCTCAATTAGTGTTCCCCACACTTTAGTAACTGAAACATGTGCCCCAATTAGGTCAAGTGGACCCAATGGTGTTAATGACTATAAATAGATTGGATGGACTCCCGATTTAGACATGACTTCCGACTTAGACATATGACCAAATTTGGACAAGGGAGGATTAATAACCCTAACACCATATGTATTATGAAAGTGGTGGATATTAATGGTTTTATGGAAAGATAAAATAAGAATAAAGGTGACAAATGGTATATGAAAGATGAATAAAATGTGGTATTTTTGCGACCAAACATTCCCCCAAACTTAACTTGTTGCATGTCCTCATGCAACTATGCATTGATTCTCTTTAAAACTTTTGGCTTTGTAGCTGGGCTTTACATGATGATGGTATGTAATACTAAATCATTCCATGATTTGAAATGCATGAGTGGTAGCGATTTTCCTTATGGTTGGTTCTTGTGTGACAACCATTAATATAACAAATGTTAGTTGTTGTGTTAACAACATTCGCTCATTTTACTTGTATTTTTTATACAATACATAAGATTTTAAAAGTATACATGCATTAGAAATGATGAACCATCAATGTATATTAGAAATCCTTTTCTTCATATTATGAATCATGCCAATATATATAGCAATGTTTACAAAGCATAGTTTGGGAAAGACATGTTGGTTAATGGTAAATGAGATGATGAATAGTTTCCCCCAAACTGAAGATGTATTATGTGTATGAAAAGGAGAAGGGGAATATAGTGAGGGAATTTAAAAATTTATTTATTTATAGAATCAAGCAATTGCATCATTAAAGATTAGAAAATAACATACCTTCACTTATCCAAAGTTTTTATGAACTATACAATAGGAATGTGGCTACTGCTGTTGGATCATAGAATGTGAAGTGAAGGAACCTGAATTACAGCTTGGTTGGATGAAGTAAAATATGAGAGCTGAAAGTAGAACTATGGTACTCTCATATGGCTGGAAGTATGCTATAAAAATGCTGATGGTGTCATGAAATATATATAGTCTTCACCTGCTACAAAAACCAATGGTACAATTCTTACCATGCAAATAAATGTGTCGATGTCGAGCATGGAAACAAGTCATTAGATTACTGACCATTAATGAATGTCATTAACCAATGCAAGGCAATATCACCATTGATGTCAATGACTGACAAGGTACCTAAGTACATCTTGCGAAGTGTGAATAGATGAGCTGATGTCGAGCCACTTACAAAATCTAACAATCAAGGGACATTGATGTATTCCCATGATTGTTAGTGAGATAACTTGCCATTAAGGCATGCAAGCCTTAAGGTACAAAAAATGAACTCTAGTCTCTATCCTAGATAAGGTTCTGAGGTCGATGGGGCAAGACTTGTTGAAAGGCGAGCCTTAAGGAATCCCACATCAGTCAACACGAGTTGTACATAAAGAGTGGTAGGACTATAAATGAAAGATATGAGGGTCAAAAAAAATTTATGACAAGGAAAACAAAGCAATGTACTCATGGAAAGGAAGTTGAATTGTTTTATTCATAAGGAAAAAGATAAACAGAAAATGAGGAAAATGTGGGCGACTCAGAAAGGTAGACATGCGGGAATTCATGATGTATAAGGTAGTGAAAAAGTATATTCTAACATGGATGATGAATAAGGTTGGAAGGAAAAAGGGTAAGTAATCATGACACGGTGTAGTTTATTTCTGAAAGGCTTCTTTGTGGTAGAAAAATGTCATGACATACATGGTGGAAACTCAATTTATTCAAGATTTTAATGGAACATTTTTTCTGAAAATTTTCTGCGATTCTGGAAATGCCATTTGTTCGTCTTTGAACCTGCAAAAATGTTAGCATTTTCCTGCAACAAACCTATGAGAGAATTGAAGATATAGAAAAATATTTGCTTAACAAACCAAGTCGAAGAGAATAAATAAAATGCTTTTATACCTAAAAGTAGCAACTGTTCTTGTCAAAACCTATTTTTGAGTGACTTGTGAAAACAAGTTAGCGCAACAAACATAAAATTTGAGAATATTCCAAGTTTATTTATAATTTATAATTTTATGATTTTATTTGTTACCTAATGCTTTTTATTTATTTATATTTGTTTTTAGTTTTTAATTTTATTTTTGTATTGTTATCATAACCTTTTTATTATTATTGCTAAATTGTTATATATATATATATATATATATATATATATATATATATGTTGATGTATTTGTAACTTCGAAATGTATTCATTCGTATATCTTATGTATTGTACCCCGATGTTTATTCCAAGAAGTGTCTGTAATGTATTTGAGTCATGTCATGCCCCAATGTTCCTATCGGGAGATTCAATAATGTAAACAAGTCATATCAAGTCATTGTGGGTAACCCTCCTATTGATCAAGGGTTAAAGTCCTTGCAATTGTGGGGCTCTGGGGTTATTAGACTCTCCTAGAGAAGTTGGCCCTAGTGAGTTATTATCAAGTCATGAATTAATATAAATAGAGAGTGAGCCTCTCTATTTATCACACATTCACTTACACTTAGTTGTAGCGTATAACCGAGAGAGAAGATGTTGCCGGGACTAGAGAGAGAGAGAGAGAGAGAGAGAGAGAGAGAGAGAGAGAGAGAGAGAGAGAGAGTATTGATGTTGGGAGATCATCTTACTGGTTTTGGGGTTTTTCTTTTGGTACTGATTCTATCTTTGAGGAAGTTGTGGGGTTTTATCCTTTATGGTTTCCTTGAGGAAAAAAATTGTGTTCATTGTCTCTTATGTTTGATTGTTGTGCTTGTTATTATCCCAGTTAAAGATCCTAAGATAATGCTAGCTTGAATGATAAAAATCTAACATGGTATCAGAGCTAACCTAAGAAGAAGACACTGTGCAGCTTCAAAAACTAGGGCTTCCTATTTTTTGGATCTCTCTCGACATATTTTCAGTAAAAGAACATTGGGATGAATCTCCTCTCTAGGATGCATCTCTCTGTCGAAACAAAATATGATTCTGAGCATTTTCAGTTTTTGACCTAACACTACTGCCGAAAATTAGGGCTTTCCATAGAAGTGGAATTTTTGAGTGAGCCCAGGCCTGGATTGATATCCTCCTCAAAATATAAGTTTAGAGATCAACATAAGAGCTTTTGGTTGGACGGAACTTCAAGAAAGTCAAACCCTAATCTGCTCCTGAACCAACACTACAAAAATTCAGCTCCAGATCTAGTTCCGACATCTTGACCTGGTAAGATATAAATATTTTGTATTTCCATTTGAGGTTCTTAGTTAAGATGTCTCATCATACCAATCTTGATGAAAATATTGAGGGAGCTGATAACTTCTGAGCCTGGAAGTTTAGGATCTCCCTGGTTCTAGAAGAAAATGACTTGGACTCCTACATCAATGAGGAGGTTCCAGTTCTAGAGGGAGATAAGGCTAAGGCCTTACACAAGAAGAAATTGGTCATGGATAAGAGGATTATTGTTGATTCAATCAAGGATCACCTCATACCACAGGTGTCCTCCCTAAAGACACCTAAAGCTATGTTTGATTCCCTGACCAAACTGTTTGAAGGAAAGAACATAAACTAGAAGATGACTCTGAGGAACCATTTGAAGAATGTGAAGATCCAAAATGTGGAGACCATACAGTCATACTGCACAAGGGTCTCCCATATCAAAGAACAACTTGAAGCAGTGGATGAAGAAGTGGAGAATGCAGATATTGTAATGGCCACCTTGAATGGTCTCCCTAGGACATGGGACTCATTTAGTTAAGGCATCTATGCCAGAAATAAGCTAGTCAAGTTCAGTAGACTATGGGAAGAATGCTCTCAAAAAGAAGCTCGAATAGCAGCTCGAGAAGAAAATATGGGAAGTGAAGATCAAGCTCTCACAGTACAATCCAAGAAGAACAAAAAAAATCATCACAGACGTAAGCATTCTCATCCTAATAAATTTAATAAGAATCGACCGAGATTCAGATGCTTCATATGTGATGAAAGAGGACAGTATGCTAAATAATGTCCTAAGAACCCAAATGTCTCTCACAATAAGAAGGGAAACAAGAGAAGACATCATGCTCATGCTACAGAAGATGATGAACCCTCCAGAAAGAGAACCAAACAATAAAGTGATGATTCTTCAAGTGATGAAGAATATGTCTTGATTTTCTCTCTCATGGGAAACATCACACATGAAAGTAATGATTGGATTATAGAAAGTGGGGCTTCCAAACATATGACGGGATTCAAAGAATCCTTTATGAAACTATCAGAACATGAATCACCCCATAAGGTGAAACTTGGAGATCAATACCAGTATCCAATAAAAGGTAGTGGGGAATCCTCCTATAATTTAGAATTTGGAATGTCTATGACGATGAAGGATGTATTGCTCATACCAAGACTAAAGAAGAACCTCCTCTCCATATCTGTATTAGATAAAAAAGGCATGAGGGTTGCATTTGTATATGGCCAAGTTCTCATGTCGCCAAAGGGAAAGACTATTGATGATGCAATAGTAATTGGGGAACAAGAGGGAGGTCTATACAAATTGAAGGGCCATCCAGAACAAGCCTTGATCCATGACTCGGTAGAACCAAATGAACTTTGGCATAGAAGGATTGCACATGTGTACTATAGAGCACTATCACATGCAAGTAAAGCTGTTGAAGGATTTCCAGAAATTCAGATAAAGCATGACGGTGTTTGCAAAGGATGTGTGAAAGGAAAGAACATAAAGAAGACATTTTTAAGCAGCAAGAGCAAGGAAAAAAGAATCTTGGAAATCATTCACTCCTATGTATGCGGTCCGATGTCATCTAGTTCATTAAGCGGGTATGTATAATATATTTATTTTATTGATGATTTTTCTAGGAAGAAATGGATATACCTCTTGAAGAACAAAGATGAAGTATTCAGCAAGTTCAAGGAATTCAAAGACTTGATCGAGAACCACACAGAAAAGAAGATCAAGAATTTTTGATCAGATAATGGAAGAGAATTCACAGCAAATGAATTCAAAGAGTTATGCAAAGATTCAGGGATTAAGAGGGATTTATCCACTCCATATAATCCACAACAGAATGGGGTTGTAGAAAGGAAGAATAGAATGATCATGGAAGCTGCAAGAGCAATGCTTCATGATCAAGATATTCCCATGCATCTATGAGCAGAAGCTGCCAGAACATCAATGTATGTACAAAACCATACTCCACACATATTAATCGAGAACAAGACTCTTGAAGAATACTTTTTTTGGCAAGAAACCAGAAGTCAACCATCTCAGAAAATTCAATTGTCCAGTGTACATAGACATTCCAAAAGAAAAGAGGACAAAGTTAGATCCTTCAGGAAAGAAGGGTATATTTGTGGGATACTCTGAAAGCTCGAAGGCTTATAGAATATACTTCCCAGGATTCAAGAAGATCAACATCAATAGGGACGTAACATTTGATGAAGACTCAGCTTACAACAAATCCATAAAGAGACCTGCTAAAGAACCTGAAGAAATATAAGCACCCATAATTCATGACACAACTATGAATGAATAAATTCAATAAGAAGATCAAGAGTTAGAAGAACCTCAAGAACCTGTAGATCCACCTCAGGAGAATAATCCTCACAAAAGGAAACCTGCTTGGGTATGAGAAGCTATCCAAGGTGTAGAAAGATATGGGGCTCCAGAAGAAAATCACATAGAAAGAAAAAGGACCAGGTCTTGCTCCAGGTATGTAGCCTTATTATGTGACTTCGTTGATAAAGAACCTTCCAATTATGAAGAAGTAGTAGAAAGGAAAGAATGGAAGGATGCTATGATTGAAGAGTATCAATCGATCATGAAGAATGATGTCTGGGATATTGTCCCAAGACCAGAAGGGAAGTCTGTTGTAACTTCCAAATGGATCTATAAGATCAAGCATGCTGTAAATGGCATCATAGAGAAATATAAAGCAAGATTTGTGGCTCGTGGCTTCTTCCAAAAAGAAGAAATAGATTATGATTAAACTTTTGCACCTGTAGCTAGATACATTTCCATTAGATCAGTACTTGCTATGGCTGCAGTGATGAAATGGAAGATACACCAGATGGATGTCAAGACTACTTTTTTGAATGGTGTAGTGGAAGAGGAAGTGTATGTCGAGAAACCACTTGGTTTTGAGACACATGACATGGAGTCTCATGTTTGCAAATTGAAGAAATCCCTATACGGTTTAAAACAGGCACCCAGGACATGGTATGAAATAATTGATAGCTTTCTATCTAGTTTAGGCTTTACCAAGAGTAAAGCAGATTCCAACCTTTACTACAAGGTTGAAGATGGTAACCCAATGATACTCCTACTATATGTAGATGATCTGTTTGTAACAGGTATGGATGGGTTGATTTCTGATACGAAGAGAAAGCTTGCTGCCAAATTCGAAATGAAGGACTTGGGTATGATGCACTATTTTCTAGGCATGGAGGTGTGGCAGAATGCAGATGGAATCTTCCTTAGATAAGGGAAGTATGCAGTAGAGATCCCGAAGAGGTTCGGGATGATGGACTGCAAGACCATGATGACACTTATGGCATCAAATCTGAAGCTTCTAAGTGATGCTTCATTAGAGATGATTGATGCTACGATGTATCATCATATGATTGGGTCCTTGATGTACCTGATGAATACATGACCAGATATTTGCTTTGCTGTGAACACCTTGAGCCAGTTCCTGACAGATCCGAGACATGTTCAATTGATTGCTGCAAAGCATATTCTGAGGTACGTGAGGGGTACAGTTGATTATGGGATCAAGTATAAGGCTGATTAGAAGATTAACCTGGAAGGTTATGTTGATTCAGATTGGGTAGGAAGTGCCATCGATAGAAAGAGCACCTCAGGGTGTTGCTTCAGTATAGGATCAGGTGTGATCTCTTGGTTTAGCAGGAAATAGTCTTGCATGGTACTGAGTATAGCTGAAGCAGAGTATCATAGCTTGTTCAGGTAGTTGTGAGGCAGTATGGCTGAGGAAGCTACTGTCTGATTTTATTTGATCTCTAGTTGGATGCTACTTGTATATATTGCGACAACCAGAGTTGTGTGAAGTTTTCTGAGAACTTGGTGTTCCATGACAAGTCGAAGCATATCGAGATTAAATATCACTATATCAGGGATATGGTGCAGAGAGGAGCAGTGAAGCTCCAGTATGTTGCTACAGACAAACAAATAGCTGATGTGTTGACTAAGCCATTGGCCAGAGTGAAGTTTGTGTACTTCAGGGAGAATCTTGGTGTTCTCCAGATCGAGGTTCCCTCCAAGGGGAAGTGATGATTCAGTGAGCCATTCTAACATGATAAGAGGATTGGTTCCTTCCATGGTCAGATGTAAGGGCTGAGCCATTCTATCATGATGAGAGGATTGGTTCCTTCCATGGTCAGATGTGAGTGTTGATCCATTCTGAGGTGACTATGATATGTGTTCTCACATGATTAGATATAAGCGCTGAATTCCATTCTCTGGGAGAATGGAGGCACCTGGTCAGTTACCAGGAATTTGTTCAGTCTAGGATTGACACTCAGCCTAGGGTTGAGAGCCTTTTTGACATGATGTGCGAATGAGTTTCCTATCATGGTTAGATGTAAGTGTAGAGCCTTTTTGACATGATGTGTGAATGATTTTCCTATCACGGTCAGATGTAAGTGTAGAGCCTTTCTGACATGATGTGAAAATGAGTTTCCTATCATGGTCAGATGTAAGTGCGGAGCCTTTTTGACATGATG
This sequence comes from Pseudotsuga menziesii, assembly GCA_001517045.1. NCBI lineage: Eukaryota > Viridiplantae > Streptophyta > Pinopsida > Pinales > Pinaceae > Pseudotsuga > Pseudotsuga menziesii. Next base: position 441,107 of record LPNX010763360.1, read on the forward strand.
TGCAAATGAGTTTCCTATCATGGTCAGATGTAAGTGCAGAGCCTTTCTGACATGATGTGCGAATGAGTTTCCTATCATGGTCAGATGTAAGTGCAGAGCCTTTCTGACATGATGTGTGAATGAGTTTCCTATGATGGTCAGATGTAAGTTCAGAGCCTTTCTGACATGATGTGTGAATGATTTTCCTATCATGGTCAGATGTCAGAGCAGATCCTTTCTGACATGATGTGTGAATGAGTTTCCTATCATGGTCAGATATAAGTGCTGAAGAAGATGAAGACCTATTTGGAGGTTAGGCCTACAACCAACATGAAAAAGGGTTGGCTCTGTAGAACTTCCTGTGACAAGAAGAATCATGAGATAGCACCCGTGATGATGATCCAGATCAAGTGATGATCCAAATCTAGTAATGATGTTCCAGTGATGATCTAGATCTAGTGATGATCTAGATATGGTGATGAAGATGACTTGAAGATGAAGATAACTTGAAGATGAAGATGACTTGAAGATGAAGATGACAAGAACTCGATGATGATCCGGTTGATACAGAGAAGAAGACCAGTGCTGACAAATTGTGTTGAGAGAATACCTTCCTAGTTAAGAGGGAGTGTTGATATATTTGTAACTTTGGAATGTATTCATCTGTATATATTATGTATTGTACCCCGATGTTTATTACGGGAAGTGTCTGTAATGTATTTGAGTCATGTCATGCCCTGATGTTCCTATCGAGAGATTCAATAATGTAAACAAGTCATGTCAAGTCATTGCGGGTAACCCTCCTATTGATCAAGGGTTGAAATCCCTGCAGTTGTGGGGCCCTAGGGTTATTAGAATCTCCTAGAGAATTCGGCCCTAGTGAGTAATTGCAAGTTAGGAATTAGTATAAATAGATAGTGAGCCTCTCTATTTATCACACATTCACTTACACCTAGTTGTAGCGCATAACTGAGAGAGAAGAAGTTGCTGGGACAAGAGAGAGAGAGACTACTGCTGTCGAGAGATCATCTTACTATTTTTGGGGTTTTTCTTTTCGTGCTGATTCTATCTCTGAGGAGGTTGTGGGGTTTTCTCCTTTATGGTTTCCCCGAGGAAGAAAATTGTGTTCATTGTCTCTTATGTTTGATTGTTGTGCTTATTATTCTGCTAGTTAAAGATCCTAAGATAATGCGAGCTTGAATGATAAAAATCTAACAATATATATATATAT
>LPNX010763360.1:443345-533994 GCA_001517045.1 Pseudotsuga menziesii
ATTTTATTTATTTTTTAAATTTATATTATTTAATATTTATATTTTTATTTGTATGTGTTTTTTTTAACGTTTTTTGCAATAAAAAGAATTTGGAACAAAAATAAGAGTTTTTACATCCTCCTTTTACAAAGGTTAATGTGTCTTTATGTAATGATTGAGCAATAGAGAGAGAGGGTCGACCCTTTCAGTGGTCAACCCCTCTACATGCAGACTATCTTAATGATGTGGAATAGAGAGGAGTGAGTGAAATAGGCGATTTCTATGGTAAATTTGGCAGTTTGAATTACCATGCAAATACCTATATGAATGAACATGCAGTTGGAGGTCTGAATGATCATTCATTTTTAAACATATATGAAAATTGGTTAATTAGATAAATGAGTACCCGAATTACAAAGAATGTCAAATATGAAAGAAATGCAACTTGATATCTCATAATTTGTTATTGCATAATCATTTGCTGGAACGATTTATATGAACATCATAACAAAATTGAAACAAACACGTACCTCCCCCAAACCGAAGGTGTGCCAGGTCCTACTGTGCAAAAATAAATCAAGAAGAAGGCTTGGCTGCGACAACAACTTCCTTCAATTTCAAAGAAGATGAAACAGATTGTGATTTTTTACAAAATCCGTTTAAATAGAATTTATTTATAAATCTGAGCTGCAATTACGTTGGTAATTAGAAAGAACAAATTGTCTCTACATGTATTAATATATTTATTTATTTTGTCTTGTAACTATTTATGACCACATATCCTTGAATTTTTCAACTGCACAACAGACATGAGAAATAAGGTACACTCTGTGATTGATAAGTTTGCAGAACGTGGACTTCAATCCCTCGCCATGGCCAGCTAGGTATGCCATTAAAATGATGTAACTCACACCCAGGTTACACTTGATTTGAGTTTTTTATTCTTCATCTACAAATAGAAAGTAATATAATGAAATCATTAAACACGATCCTAAACATTGCAACAAGTGACTGAGATGAAAAAAAGGAAAGTCCTAGAGGTCCGTGGCAGTTTGCAATTCAATATCTGTTCAATTTTGAAGTTTAGAATGGGTTGGTTTTAAGTTAACCAGCTCAACAACTCATGAAAATTGTACCCATGGAGTCTATTTTTTGAATGGGTAGGCTATTCCATCATTTTACAGAGCTTAGCATACCATGAATACGCCTTCTCTGAGGTGATTTGCAGTTTTCTCATTGATTTTGTGTAGTTACATCAGTTCACTCTAAATTTGTAGTGGCGTTATTGCAGTGGGTTTATTATCCTTCATGTTAAAATCCGATGATGGACCCATATACTCTCTATGTGATACTTCATCACTATCTACTGGTGCATCAGTGAATTTTCCTGAGATTATAGAAGTGCTAAAAATGTATTGGCGCCATGACCCATATAATGCTTTCATTGTGGAGTCTATTGATCAGATACACACCAACGTGGGGAATTTCAATCGAGCTGCTTAATGATGAGAGTAGAATGTTGCACGAAAAACTAAGATGAATGAAATTCCTTCATAAACTAACTATCTTCATTCTATGTTGTTCGTTGGAGTGGAATAATGTAAGTCTCGCGTGAAAACTCTGTTACAAGCTTTTTTAGATACTATTTTTTTGACTAGTTTGGTGCAAAATGGACATATTATTTAAGAGAAAATGCACATTTGAAAAATAACTTGGATGAAAGAAGTCTTTTGCATCCTACGAGGTATTGCCAAAGGAGAGTTGATAAATTTGAAATCTTTAAACGTCTGCATTGAAATAAAGGTAGGTTGACTAGAAATTATTGAACAAAAGTATATTGTACAATGTAAAATGTTTGAAAACTATTGTCTCAACATTGCCAACAGTTGTGGAGTTATTTTCATAATTTCTGAAAGTTATCAATCTTTTGACAAATTACACATTGCTATTCAAGCCTGTAGGATTCTGATTTGGTGGTTGTGGAGGTGCTATTGGTAGTGCTATCTCTACCATTTTACATGTTGTTAACTGTTCATTTGCCTATTTTTCCTTAGAATCCTTCTAATAAGCCTGCGAAGTAGTTTTATAAAAGGTTTATGGCTTTATTTTATGTTTATACTAGAATAAACACAGAAACCAAGCACTATTTTAACATAAAATATTTGTAGCCACCCCTTCAGGGGTCAAAGCTATCCTTACCTTCGTCGCTTTCATAATTCCCACTCGTCGACATTGTCACCGGGCCTGATCCTCTTAGTGTAAGCAATGGATACCTTGCTATAAAAGGTTGGGCATGATTAGCGGGCAAATGAATCATAAAAGGAATGGTCATGGGATTTGACCCATTACTAATTGGCTTTCGATTTATATGAGATCTTGGTATATACCATTTTAAATATAAAACACAAAGGAAGTGGGGTCGACCTCAGAATCGCGACCCATGGGTGATTCCATAGTGCGATTTTGGCAATGTTAAAAATGTTCGAATGTCTCATTTGTTTTAAATTATCATTTCTTAACATTATGAACAGGAAAATAAAGCTAACTGGCTAAAAAAAAGATTGTCTTTGCCTTACCTTATCGTTGCTTTACCTAATCAATTGATGTCCATGAATAGGATTTGAGGGGGAAGATATGGCGTATCTATGAGGAAAACTCGATAGGCTATCTTTGTAGCAAAATCATAGACTATGGAGCTTTGCAAATATGCTTTGACATATGTATGATATTTAATGTTTTACACAAAGGTTCTTTCAGGTCTTCCCTCAGTTTGGATAATTATTGCGACGGAGGTGACTGTCAAAGCTGAGATTTACCTTCCATGGTTTGGATTGGCCTTAGTGTTACTTAAATGAAACAAGCAACCTACATAATTCTTTGGTTCAATTTTGAGTCCATATGCATTTACATATCTTCTTGAAGGTGCGATTCTCCATAATAGTAATCATAGCTAAGTGATGGTCCACTATTACTATAAAAAAATATAATATGTCCCTTCCTGGTGATCACACAACCTTCCTGCGATGTGCGATTAGAATCAATTAGAAGACAGAATTGGCTCCTAAATATTTCCGAGCCAGGTTTTGTGGCAGATGAACAAATGAATATTAGGAGAAAACCTCAGAGATAATCATTCTAAAATGACTTGTTTTAGCTGGGTATTTATTTATTGTTTACGTTGGTTAGGATCAGAGCGCATAGTGAGCTCTAATCTACTAGGATATGGCGATATTATCGCTTGGTTTAAACTAGTCAGTTAGCATAAGAGCCAACAATGTGTATATCATTGGTGTGATTGGTAAACCATAAGGACTTAGCTGTTGAAACTGCCTGAAAGGGTCGGTCAGAAAGGCATCCACTACGCAACCGCTGGAGGATGAATTATTTAGGTTTCATTCTAAGTGCACTCACCAATATCTCCGGAGCATATCAGGTTGATCTACCAAACTATCATGGCTGATTTTGACTCTCATATTCTAATATTTAGTTTGAGTTTCATCTAGATTCCTCCAGCACTATCTAGGTTTAAACACCGTGGCAGACTTCTCAAGAGCAGATCTGGGCAAAAATATAGGCACGATATCTTTTATCTCTTCTATTACTGGCAGAACCATTTCATTAACAACCCATGATAGCCAAAGGGAAATTATGAATAGCCTTGAAGGTCTGTTTATTATCTAACAAGCTTCAGATCTACTCTAATCACAAGAATACTTACTAGCTATCTAAAATATCTCATTTGCGGATCGTTACTCAATTGTCTAATCATTTTTGTTGAAAATGTTTTATATTTTCAGGTTTTAGTGTGGAAGGACGAATGCGCAGATCGAAAGATAGGTCAAAGGATGAAATTGTTGCGATTACATTTGCAGGTTGTGCATGAAAGGATGTTTGTGTTTGCAGGTTCAGTTTCCAGGCTAGCGTTGTTGGTGCGACTTGAGCCTAGTTGAGATACTATTGCAGCCGAATATAAAGGGTTTTTTCATGGTCGACTGAAGCACAAGTGTGGGAATTTTTTTTATGTTTGCAGGTTCTATATGAAGGGAAAACAATCTATTTATTCCTTTTTATATATATTAATATCAATGTTTCAAAATTGCATTGTTTTAATATATATATATATATATATATATATATATATATAATGTTTATTATTTGTTTATAAAAGTTTCATTTTTTTATTATATATATATATTANAAACATAACAAAGAAACATGATATATATATTTTTTAATTTTAATTTTTATATGTTCTTTTAAATTTTGTTTAATGTTTATTGTTTTAAAATGGAGGTGTTGATCAAAGAGTGAAATTTTATTTTATGTAGATTTAAATTTTTATTTTTTAAAAACTAAAACAAGCAAAGAAGCATATTAAAACTAAAACAAAGAACTATATAGAAAGAAAAAAAAAACTAGTATATATATTTGTTTGTTTGTTTATTATTTTTTATTTGTTTATTAATTAATTTATTTTATTTTCTAATTGTTCATAGGTTTAGAAGAAACTTAATTCCTAATGCATTTTTTATTTCTAGCATGAGTGAAAAATTTATTAAGTAAAAAATGAAAATTCAAAATGAAAAGAGATAAAAAATTTCATAAATTTTTAGATTTAAAAGATTAAAATTATTTTTTAATTCCTAACAAAATTAAGAACAAAATAGTAATTAAGACAAAAAATGAAATTTTTAGCAAATAGAAACATTAAAGCATCCTACATGCTCACTTTAAATTGGAAATAAAACTAAAATCTACCTACTTTACTTTAATTAAAAATTAAAGATTATTTACATAAAATGAAATTTCCAATGTAACCATCTATCTAACAAAAGTAAACCAAGATTAGCATTTAATTTTGAAAAACTAAATCTATAATATACAATTAAATATTGAAAATGTGAATTAATAAAATAGAAGCGAAAACAAAATCGATCTAACCTAATACTTACTTGAAACCATTGTTCGATGCAACTTTTGTTTGCATGATATTCTTCATGATTTTGATCACCTGAGATTTCGTCTTCCTCCCTTTCAATCTCTAGTTCGAACAACTGTTCCTCATCTGACATGCATGATTCTTCGATTGTCAATTCTTCTTTGTTTGCGTCAGCAGGAGTAATTACATCTTTGACTGCTATCAAGATCTCCTCTTCTTGAGAAGAGGAGATCCCAGCTTTTGCTAGGATTTGGGTGAGCTGCTCTAGGATTATGCTCATCCTAAAATCATTTTACTGAAATAATCAAATGCTAAAAAAAAAGAAAAAAATGAAAAAAAGTTAGTACGAAACAAGTGCAAGAACAGAAATAAAAAGTGCACAAAAATCAGTACAAAACAAAAAATGAGCAGATACAAAATTAAAATCAAGTTAGTATGAAATAAAGGCTAGCCCAAATATGAAAGCAATCCAAACTTTACACAACAAAAATGAAAAGGAAAAATTTGCGTAAAAACAAACTCACATTTGTAGAAAATGAAAGAACGCTCTTGCAGAAAAAGAAAATACTTTGCAGAAAAATAAACACGCTTGCAGAAACAACAAGGATTTGGGGCACCCCACTATAGCGGATGCGCATCTCGTCTTATCATTCTCCCCTCCCCCTTGCTATATAATAAAAAATGAACAATGTACATATCTAAACTTTTGATCCCTTTTAGAAGCTCCCCGGCAATGACGCCAAAATGTTGGTGAAAAATATTAAACAAATTATAACAAATCCAACGATTTAATTGTCCACCTAGAGAGATCGTAAAATTAGAAGCGCGAGCAACATATATGCAGGATCAGAGTGTCACTAACCTATTCGACAACTGAAATTGAATCTAATTTATGAAAATAGGAAATTGTATGAAAATAAATATAATCTCATAAAGCATGAAATTGCATAAATTAAACTTGGTAAAGAAAGACTGAAATTAAACAAGGGAAATACAATCTATAACAAAAGGCATGTAAAAAATGACAAATGATAAATAGATGTGAGCTCACGAAAAATCTATACTAACAGGTCATAAGAAAGAAATCACTGAAAATCTATGTTAACAATTCATAAGAAGGAAATCCAAATTAAAATGAGAGAGAACAAAAGGATTTGCATTAAAGCATCATCTCCATTACATAACAATAAAAAATCCACTCTATGACTAACTCTCAAAAGACATAAAATATTTATCTACTTCCACACTACTAGAGAGGCCTCCACCAAAATGAGGAGAGAGCCCTCTTATTTATACATGAATTCAAGATAAACTACTCATATTTACAATCCACTTTCCTCTCAACTTATCGCTCAAAATTCTCCAACATACCCACTTTTCTCTCAACTTATCCCTTCAAATCCTTGAACAAATATGGGATGAGATATTCTCTTCATATTCCCATAATCCTCTCCTTGAAATTAGCTTAGATTATCTCCTTTAAATCTTGAAAAGATAGAGAAAACATTCGGGAAGATTTTGAACACTCCTTGGTTGAAAGCTTCAAATATCCCTACATTACAAAGCTCACACAAATATTTGTGAGATATATGAAAAATATATTAATTTCTAATATTTAATCAATAATTCTCTTAGAAATACTTTAAAAAAATAATTTGGAAAATGGTAATATAAACCCATATGTATTATGAAAGTGGTGGATATTAATGGTTTTATGGAAGGATAAAATAGGAATAAAGGTGACAATTGGTATATGAACAATGAATAAAATGTGGTATTTTTGCGACCAAATAGATACTATAGGAGGTTCATTGAATGATTCTCCAAGGTTTCACATCCAATCACTTCTTTGCAAAAGAAGGTGATAAAATTTGAATGGACACCAAGGTGTGAAGAAAGCTTCTAGCAGTTGAAGAATCTTCTCACAAGTGCACTAGTTCTGAAAATTGCAGACCCAGAAGAAGACTTTGTGGTGTGCATTGATGCATGTACTAAAGGACTTAGAGGAGTTCTTATGCAAGACAACCACATGGTATGTTATGAGTCAAGAAAGTTGAAGGAGCATGAGAAGAACTATGCTACTCATGATCTAGAACTTGCAGCCATAGTACATGCTCTCAAGATGTAGAGACATTGCTTAATGGGAAGAAAATTTGAGCTAAGGACATACCTATATGGTTTGAAGTATTTGTTTGATCAGCCTACTCTAAATGCTAGGAAAGCTAGATGGCTAGATTTTTTGTGTGAGTTTGAATTTGAAATCAAAAACATAAAAGGAAAATAAAATAAAGTGGCTGATGCACTTATCAGGAAGGTGCATGAAATGCATGTGGCATCTCTCAGTATTTTCCAGTCATATTTCAGACAACGGATTGTTAATCATACTGTTGAGGATGAAATGTATGTGCAGATCAAGGAAAATTTGCATCAACAAAGCCTTGAAAATAGGTATGAGGGATATAAATTGTAAGAAGATGAACTTATTACTGATAACATTAGAGGAAATTTCAACTCAAAATGGGCCTTTTAAATTTTATTCAAATTCCATGTCATCATGTGTTAGCCAATGAAATTGCTTTAAATTTGAAATACCCTATAGGTCTTAAACACTTTTTTAATATAAATTTGGGGATAGGTATCATAAAAAAAACTACTTTTTTTGTTTGTATTTTTGAGATATCTCCCTGTGTTTTTACTCAAATTTTGATCGGGTGAGCTCGTTGGATGTGGAATTTAATTCTGCATTCAACGAGCTCTCTTGATCAAAATTTGAGTAAAAACACAGGGAGATATGTCAAAAATACAAACAAAAAAGTAGTTTTTTTATTTTCTTCCTCCAAAATTAATAAATATTATTTTATTATTTTAACTATTATTTTATTAGTTCATTTTAGGAGGCCCATTTTGAGTTGAAATTTCCTCTAATGAGAACACAAATTTTATTCCAAATGTAGTACACTTGAGGAGAATTGTTGTGGATGAAATCCATCAAGCTCCATATTTTGGTCACCCGGGATATCAGAAGACAATTGCTACAACCAGAAAGCTGTATTTTTGGCCAAGAATGAAAAATGACATTGCTGAGTATATTTCAAAGTGCATAAAAAGTCACCAGGTAAAGGTTGAGCATCAACACCCAGCAGGTTTGTTGCATCCTTTTCCAGTCCCTGAATGGAAATGGGAAGTTGTTTCCATGGATTTTATTACAGGATTGCCAATGACTTGGAGGAAACATGATTCCATCATTGTTCTGGTGGATAAGTTGACAAAGGAATCACATTTTATACTGGTTAATTCCACATATAAAACTGATGCCATTGCAAAAATATTCATGAGGGAGATTTTCATATTGCATGGATTGCCAAAGGAAATAGTTTTTGACAAGGATCCCAAGTTTACTTCCAAGTTTTGGAAGGGTTTGTTTGTAGATTTGGGTACCAAGTTGAACTTCAGCACTGCTTACCATCGTCAAACCAATGGTCAAACAGAGAGAGTGAATTAGGTGCTTGAATACATGCTTCACATGTATGTGATGGACAAACCAACCAAGTGGGAGGATTATTTACACTTGGTAGAATTTTCATATAATAATGGACAACAAGCATCATTGGGAATGAGTCCATATGAAGCCTTGTATGGGAGAAGGTGTAAGACACCAGTGACTTGGGATAATCTAGTGAGCAGGATTGTTCTTGGTCCAGAATTGCTCAAGGAAATGGAGTAGGAGGTTGCAAAGATTAGGCAGAACGTGAAAGAAGCCTAGGATAGAAAGAAAAGGTATGCAGACAAGCATAGAGTGCATAGAGATTTCAGTGTTGGGGATCATGTTTAACTCAAAGTGATGGAAAGAAAGATTTACTTGAATCTTGGAAGTTGTGCCAACCTGTTACCTAGATACCGTCGACCGTTTGAAATTCTTAAAAGAATAGGGTCAACTGCATATAGAATTGCATTTCCTGCTAGCACTAGAGCTCATAATGTTTTTCATGTTTCTTTTCTTAAGAAATATCTACATGATTGTAACCATGTGATAAATTGGGATGTGATTCAGGTGGAACCCGAGGGAGAGTTCCAAACCGAGCCATTGCGCATCCTCGACAGGAAGGTCACAATGCTCCAGAATCGATTCGTTGGATAGGTAAAGGTGCAATAGAAGCACTATGGTTTGGATGAGGCTATGTGGGAGATGGAGGATGCCATGCGATTGAAACATCCATTTTTGTTCAATTTTTTAGAGCACTAAGGTCAGTGCTAGTGTAGCATTTTTGTTCAATTTTGTAAAGCACTAAGGACAGTGCTAAATGAAGGGGGAGGGGAATGTAACACCATGGTTTTGACCCCATGGTATTGAAAGTGTACATGGTGTATATATTGTATGTAAATCATGGCAAGGAAATCAAGGCTAAGGCCCTACCATCGATTTGGTATTTTGTGTATAGGTGATCAAGGTTGATACCTATGGTTATAGTGCTAAGTCAAGCACAATATATCTTGGAATATAGTGTAAATACATAATTTAATAAAATACCATAGCTATCTATGTACTATGACGTGAAAGAGATGGGGGAATGATTTCAAAAGGAATAGGGAGGGGAGTTAGTCAAAATCCTGATCCAATAGGGTGAGACCAGATGTTAATAGGGAAACCCATAAACCCTCAACTACCTATTTTCCTCTACACTCAATCATTTATTTCTTCCAGAAGTTGGTTGAGGAAGTTAATGCCTTGGGCAGAGTAGGGCATGGAAGTATGATTTTCATGACTAAGCAGGACCACAGTATGTAGAACCTGTAGTCTTGTTTATGGGGAAATTAAACCTAGAAAATGTGTGTCCATTCCATCATCTTAGTTCACCTAAACGTTGTGTTCAAAAGGATCACACATTCGTGGAGGATTCATGTGTTGTTCATTGCCAATCTCACAGTCATGATTGTTCACTATGGTGCAGAATGATCCTATGTTAGTTCACGGTCTGGAGTGGTGAGACGGGTTGTTCTATAGTGTTTCTCTTGAACTGCACTCTGGTATGCAAACCTATTTGTCTGTGTACAGAGTGGAGCCCTATGTTACTGAGTTCCTTGTGGTATGCTATTATGTGCACCCTAGCTTGAGTCTGAACTATATGCAATAATTATGAGTGGAAGAGAAGAGGAATGGGATTGATAAAAGTAGTGCAGAGAGGAACCTCATTAAAATATAAGAGTGGATGGTGAATATTCACTATATTCCCTGAAGAGAACTAGAAGGGAAGGTATAGACCGAGGGACTGTGGAGCAGAGAAGGGGATGATTCCTTGTGTTGGGTGTGTAGATAATGTGGATTCCAAACCAGATAGATCTTATGGAAGTGTCCCTAGCTCTTGAATGAGGAACTAGCTTAGGAATTATACCTTTCCACTTCCTTAGCATCCTGATAAACCCAAAGGAGATTAGCTTGGCTGACAGCTTGTGAAACCCAATTTTACACTAGCTTGGATGGGCAGACCTGATAAACCCAATTGGATATTGGATTGGTTGTGTCTTATTGGGTTTTGGCCATGTGTAATCCTTGGCTGGATTGCCTATGAAACCCAATTGTGAATGATGGTTTGGCTAAGTGCCTGATAAACCAATCTATTGGCTTGGCTGGTCCTTGATGTAAATGTTGTCTTGGCTAGATAGCCTGTGAAACCCAAGCGTGAATGATGGCTTGGATGAGTTCCTGATAAAATCATATGTTGGCTTGGATGGTCCTTGATGTAAATGTTGGCTTGACTTTGTACAATATGTGAAACCCAACTGCTATATGGCTTGGCTGTGTGGCTTGTAAAACCCATATGTTTGGGTTGTTTTCCTGCAGCCTGATAAACCCAAATGTGTGGTGGCTTGGATGAACAATATGATAAAACAAACTGAAGGTTGGCTTGACTGTGTGTGATATGATCTGGCTATGTGTGAGTCTGTTTTTCCCTAGTTCCTTGTGTAAGTCATGCCCGAATTGGGGGTGGAATTTTTGTTGAGATATTAATGAACATAACTGGCCTATAGTTGGGTGGAACATTGTAGCGACATAGCTAGTTGTGGGACAACTTCATCTTCAAGATAAATATTATCTATTATGTTTCTTTGGAAATTTATTTTCTTATGAACATATTGTTATGATTGAATGATTGTTAATGAATGAACTAGGATCTATTGTTGATTAAATGTTCCTCCAATTACATCTACATATGCCTTGTATGCTTTAATGTATTTTGCTGATGATCATGGAGGCTAGAATCCTGGTTACAAAAGTCAGAAGTCATATGAATTAAGTGTTTCCACACCCAAAAATCCATCTGTAGAAGGAGGAAGGTGGGAGGAAGAAAAGAGAAGTTGAAACAAAGAAAAAAGTGTGTTTTCCACACTCCAGTAACTACCCGCAGAAGGAAGAAGGTGAAATGTGGAAAACATGAGAAAATACAAGGAAGAATGTTGGTTTCCGCACTTTGGGTTCTGCCTGTCGAAGGCAAAAGGCACAAGGGGAGAAAGAGCTGGAAATTCCAAGACAGAGGTGTGTTTTCCGCACTTTGGAATTCGCTTGTGGAAGATGGATGATGAAAGGTAGAAAATGGGAAAATGATTAAGGTTGAAAGTTGGTTTTTTCGATTCTCATGTTCCACATTGGAGGGAGGAAAGGTGAAATGCAGAAGGTGGAACCATGGATAAAATGTTTCGTCAAAATTCAAGTTTCTGACTTCTGAGTTCCTCACTAGAGGGTGGAAAGGTAGAATGTCAAAGTCAGAACTGTGGATAAAATATTCCGTCAAAAGTCAAGTTTTTGAATTCTGAGTTTTGAAGGCATAAGGTGGAAGGAGGAACTGTGGTTTGAATATTCTGTCAAAATTTAAGTTTTCAACTTTAAAGTTTTGAAGACAAAAGGTGGAAGGGTGAAAGGGGGAAGGCAGAACCATGGTTTGAATGAATCCATCGCATGTTATGTGTTAGCACTCCATGTGCAATAGTCGAGTTATGGGCTTGGAGGAATTCGAAAAAGGTCATTTTCAATGGAGAATTATATGAACACCCTTCAGATTATCCACTGGATAGTTTCCATTAGCTAGGATCGTCAGATGAATAAGAGACCTCAATCTACGGTGGTAGATCCTCCCAAAGGTCAAGACATGCAACAACGAAAATGAGATAAAGGGGCGTCATAGATCAATTATCCATAATCACAATGGAGAAGATCGATGATAGAGTGTGGTTCCATAGGCTGAAAGATGTGAGAAAATATTTAAGTTTGGTATTCACAAAGCCTGTTAAAGGGGACAAGCAATGAAAGGCTAAGATCAAGGTGAAGCCTGATCGACATCCTAGGATGGTTTCGCTGGGCAAACATGCTTGGTAGAAGGAGATTTCCCAAATCATGAAATGGGTTAAAAGGCAGAACTATCCGACGATGGAGATGAGAGTATGAGCAGATCCATGGCCCTAGTTGATTTTGCGATCCAAACTTGTGTGGATAAAGTCGTGATTCCAAATTGTGAAAAGTGGTACCGTCTACAAATATCAATGGTCACGACAAAGGTGGGTATAGATCTACGGTTGTGGTTCATTTCATGATCTGAACTAGTGCAGGCAAGGTCAAGATCTCAATAAATAAAAATTGGTAGGGTTTGCTTCGATCAACGACTACATGGAGAGGTCGATCTCGATTGACGAATAAGAAACACATCGCAGTCTAAAGCTGCTTGCTAGATTAAGGAAGAAGGAATTGGTGGTAGAAGTTAAAGAAACATGGATGACAGAGGTGAAAGAACCCCAAATCGGAGGGCTGAAAAGGACTCAAGGCTATAGGTATCACATCCATGGAAAATATAACAATATAAGAGATGTTCCCATGCATGATCTGCCTCCCGATAGAGTAATTGATTCCCCCAATGCCATTTGTGATAGGCCTAAGGAGAAGATTGTGTCGAATGTCACCAGCTTTCTTGGCTCCATAGTTCTGGCACGTGGCTCACATAGAAAGATTAGTAGGGTGCTGCAGCCAATGAAGCCTATGTGACTAGATCTCCAATAGGTAAAATATCACTCGGCCCATGCCCTCACACATGTCAGCATCGAGACACTCGATGACAGAATATGGAAGAATGATGACTGGTCATTACAGAGTCTAGTATGGTAGCCTTATATATATGCCTTTGTAATGCCAGGAATGAGCTAACATACTTTCAGAGCTTGAGGTTTTATTTTGTTGTGATTCCATAGAAGTTTGAGAAGTTGGTAATGGAAATTTGGTTCGAAAAGCTTGTCTGTCTAGGTATGTTGATGGTTGGTGAGAAAATTTTTGCACTTACCCGTCGCCTTGGTTTTCCATACCAAGGATGACACCAACCATCAGGGAATAGACGTGAGGAATTTTGAGAGATACACCCACCTTCAGATACCCGCACCTCCAGAGGTGTATTTCTTGGACACTCACTTCCAGTAGGTTTTTTTCTAGGAACCCCTGATGCCATCACTACCTCAAAAGCCTCTGCACAAGAAGACAATCTTGGGATTCACTCTGTGGGAGTAGTTGTTCGGATGGGAGAATCAGGGGTCCAATTCCTGCACATCCTTATTTGTGAATTCCACTTACCAAAGGTGATGGGGTTGGTGGAGGTATGCTCCACCATATTGTGTGTGGGAGATCCCACCTCATAGGAGGTGAGGAGTACAAGAATCATGAGCCACTACAAAGGCTTAGCTTAGCTAGAAGCAATACGACCCTTCCTCCAGACCCCATGTCTAACAGTGTTACCCAGAGAGGGAGGGGGTGTAGAGAAGGTTGAGCATGGGAAATATGCAAACTTCCCTGCTAGTTTGTATCCATGCAGAAATATGCCTTTGAACGTGGAGGAGACACCAACTTGGGACAGAAAAATGGCACTATGTTGACTCAAAAATTTGGATAAGAGGTCCAAAACCCAATAAATGGTGACTCATCTGAAAGCAACCAGAAGGGGCATTGTACTCAAGGTTTACAACAGCATGTCAATCTATCACTCAAGTCGAGCATGGCCACTTGCTCTATAATGTTTGTTCATATTTGTAAATCGTGGAAATAGTACCACACTCCAAACTGTTAGTGTCTGATTGTGACTGGAAACAATTTTTAGGTTTTGTTTCAGAGAATAGTCTTAGTGCTAAGATAGTATAAATATACTCTCAGTAGAGGGAGATAGGGGTCGGTGGGGAAACTTTCAAGGGCATGAGGCTCTCCATTGTAATTAGTCTCTGGTTTTCCATGTTATGAATAAATTTGCAGGGGAAGGATAGTCTTTCATGGTAGAGATTCCCGTGTCGTCTTTTCTTTCAATATGTAATTTTCTTACATGAATGTTCATCCTATTTTCATTCCAATTTGTTAGTTTATTTCATGTCTAAAATAAGTGTATAACAGTTTGGAACTCATACATGCTATGCTCCGTCTGTTGTTTTAGACATTTATTAAATATTTCTTCTAAATTCATGTATAATTCATCCTATAGATGCTCTATGTGATGGGATGTTTCCTCTCATCTACTAATCACCTGCTAAATATCTCCTGATTGCAAGATGGATGGCTATCTTGCCTCTATTTGTAAATTTACGCCATTCTTTACCTACTGCAATATGTTCCCTACTCGGACTGTCGACTCCATTACGTAATGGTCCCCTTCTCTGATAGTCCCACCTACATATTACATCAACACACCTGCCCCATTCAAGAGTTTGGCCTCCTGACTATTCTCGATTGAATATCTTACATGAGTAAATCTCATAACTAAGTGAGAGATCCCTCTCTGACTGTGCTGGACCATAGGCGCAGTCTAAAGTGGTTTTGTTGTTTCCTGGGAGAGAACCCTTTTTTCCAACCTCTGGGTTCAATCCCGATGCTAACATTATGTTTCCAACTTCTATGTTTCAAAGGTAGAAGGTGGAAGGGTAGAAGGTGGAGGGAAGAACGTGGTTTGAATGAATCCATCGCATGCTATGTTTCTGAGTTCCAAGTTTTGAAGGAGGAAGGCAGAATGTGGTTTGGATGACTTTGTTGCATGTTGTGTTTCTGAATCCTGATTTTGCATTAGAAGGAGGAAAGGGGAATGCAGAAGTTGGAGGGCAGAAAGGACAGGTTCAATGTGGAAAAGGAATTTCCTATCACAAAATGGATTTGTCAAAGGTGGAATGACTGTTACGGTGTTTCTTAAGCAGGTAAACGGATGTGGAAGAGTGTCTTCACAGCCCATGCCCTGTGTTTGAAAATATGAACAATGGTTCTTAAGAAAAAGTTTAATTATGCATGGTAATCAGGGTATGGGTACGTGACATCGAAAGTAGTGTTCATGGTCAAACGTATTTAGATTTATCTTACGTGATAGAGAAGGACCACCTGTATCAGATATACACCTCTTGTAAAGAGGCTATAAAAGGTCATTAAGTGGTAAGCCTCTTAAGAGATGAGAACGACATAAATCTGAGTCTCGATCCACAATGAATCCAAAGAAAAAGGCTCAAACAAAAGTAATCCCTAAGTATAACTAATGAGCACAAAGCACAATCCTAAATAATCTAGGAAAAATGCACACAAACAAGGAAGATGGATAAGTGAGCTTGTGATATATAGTAGGTATGATTCACCTAGGAGAGTTTCGAGACTCCCATACACTACAAGAAGAGGTATGAGACTAGTTATAGAGGCCCTTATCTTCAATGTGTAAATCTATTGTGTTGTATGACCACTACCTGAACAACACACTCACATAATAACCCCTGCAAGAATCCTATGTGATACCTAGGAAATTTTTTGTCATTGTTGTAAAGGAATATGTCCTATGTGTATCAGGACTTGCACAGCTCAAGCAATATAAAAAAATGACAATGCTACTGTCGGCCCAAGGTATTCAATCCAAACTGCCCAGAAGGTACGAATCCTAACCATGCGAATAAAGGAGCTGAAGTTGAACATGGAGGAAACTGTTTCATTACCATTCAATGATGAGAACCATTAACAAATGAGAGGGAAACCACTATTAATGAAAATGGTCCCCAAGTTACCTACTACATTATGACAAGTGTGAATACAAGGTATTGAATTCGAACACCTTAAGAATCAATCAAGGAGGAGATAGTAAGGTATTCCCACTACCCAATAGCGAGGGAAATTTCCACTGATGACTGCAATCCCTAAGGTACTGTAATAAACTCTAAATTTCATTCCCAGAGCAAGAGGTGTTGATGTCGATAGGAAGAGATCCGTTGGAAGGAAGGAATTAAGGAATCCTTCATCATCCAATACGAGGTAATTCAAAGACTGAATGGATTTGGGAATGGTACAAAATTTTACGAAAGGAACCGCCGAAGACATGATGTAATGAAATCATACTAGGGAATGGCCAACACAAAAGGTCAAGGAAATTGCATAATGGTTGACAAAGGTTTAATCCTTGAATAATGAGCAAGACACAAAAGTGACTTAGGCAACGTTTTACATGAAAAGGACCAACGACCCAAATCTGCAATGTAGGAGACATTGATAGATTCCCCAAATAATTGTAAAAGAAGCCAACTAGAGGAGTAAGAAATGTTGAATCAAGATAAGGTCAAAATACTAGAACCCAAATGTTCAAAAATTTTGCTTTGTTCAAGGAGACAAGACTTGCTACCACGATGTAAAAAACATGTTAATGAACTTCCCTCCCCTCTTCCTTGTAAAGGTTTAATGAGTCCAAGAAATCAAACTTGGGACCTTCTTCATTTTTGACAAGCTCGAAGAAGAAACATAAGAATGATTAATAAATAACTGATACGTGGAATTTACGATCCCGAATTAGTGGATGCTCGGTGGCATTTTCATAGTTTTAAGAGTTTGAAAACTCCAAATAAGACTCGAGGGTGAATTTTTTTCATAAATTTAGTCTCCTAAGTCCAAAAAAGTATAAAAGAATCCAAAGGAGAACTCTCTTATCCCAGATGAACTAAGGTATTCCTTTTTCATAGTTATTCGATAAGGTACGCAAAAGTGTTAAACTATCACCAAATTGATGCTCATTCAAAATCCAATAGAAACACTTTAGTTTTAATGAGCATTTAGGAAAGAAAGATCACTTAGAAAGTACCATTTATTTACGAGAATGGGACTGACAATAGTAAACTCAATGCTTTGTTCTTAGGGTTTAGTGAGCATGACAAATTACATAAATAATGCTCAAAATATTTTTCATGTTTAGGTCTAGAGCACAAAAAAGAGAAAACTAAGCTCGAAAAGGGTTCTTTTTCATAAGTTGAGTCCTCCAAGTCCAGAAAAGAGATAAACCTATTCCTGAAGATATTCTTCTAGATTCTGAAGAAAATAGAGTATTCCTTTTTCGTAAATAATCCACATGGTCTGAAAAAGAGATAACCTTGTTGGGTGTTTTATTGTCTAAATTAATCCACTTATTCTTTAATTATCAACCGGGGTTGGTAAACTTAGAGTTGACACAAAATATATGCGAAGGTAGAGGGCGTCGTGTAAATATTTTAACAAACAAAAGATCGAAAGATCTTTCAAAATGAAAAACTGAGTCAAACTTCTAAAATGCAATTATTAAAGTATTTAAACTGAAGTAAACTAAACAATTGAAAATAAGTTTTAAACTGAAATACCACCAACAGTTTACTTTTCAAATGGAAAACTAGCGTTCAATGAACACTTGACTTATAAGCAACTAGAAAACTTAATAAAATAAGAAATTAGAAAACTTAATAAAGAAAAATTAAAAAGAAGCAAGTAGAAAACTTAATAAAAGAAATATTTTTAGGTTCTATCCTACAAGTTCTTTCAACAATAACACAACATAAGAGAGACGACCTAAAAACATACTGAGGAAAACACATATAACCCTAAATTTTGCACATAAACAAATAAATTAATTCAAGAGGAATAAACACAAAACCATTCAACAATAAAACAAAATCAGAAACAGAGCTTAAGAAACTTAAACTTCGTTTAAAGTAAAAAGAAGTAAGAAAAAAATGATAAAATTTTAATAAATAATTTAAAACAACTAAACTATAATTTTTATGTTAAACAGGACTGTCAACTAACTATTACAATCAAAACATAATTCAGACATTCACAAAACAAAACTAAAAACAATCTTAAAACACATAAAAAACACTAAAAGAAGAACTAAAGGTTGAATGTTAAACTGAACCGTGGGTCTAAAAAGGTGGCTGAATAACAGACTAGATAGGCTATCCGAATGACAATCTACACAGTTAAAATGGTAAAAACTAACCTAAATGAACTACTCTTCAACTGAAGCCATGCATATGTAATTCTAATGCATCATAACCGTAAATGAACCTATTTAACAACAAACTAACCTTACACTAATTCATGAACAAAAGCAATCATTACATATTAAACTAATAAATAAACTGGAAATTAACTTGCATAAAATCAAAATAGAAAAAGAAATAACAGAATTGAATCTATTCTAAATTCATAAAAACAACTTATTCTATTTTCCTCAAAACAAATACTGAAAGTAATGCTAGAAATGAACTAATTGGAAACAAAATGACTGAAAGCAGATAACTAACAGCAAGCTATGCGTGCATCTAACTAATTAACTTCTGAAATAAAACTAAGTTAACGTATTACAGAAAACAGATAAAATAACATTTACTATAATCTAATGGAAGCAAACTAGTAATTAAACTAGACTAACTTAAACATAAAAGAAACTAAGCTAAAAAAAGAAAATGAACCTCTGGTTAATGAGGGGCCCTCTCAGCAATCAGGGGTGATGCCTGGCTAACTTCTACTTAAACATGATCTTCAACAACAATGCATACAATTCTTCATTCAGATGGTGGAATAGAAATACAAAGTTCAAGAGTAAATCACAGCAATAAATTTTCTCATAACTCTACTAATTGACTAATTTTCTAGCTAACTGAGCTCTCTCACAGATGATTCTTTATATAATGATTTACAGGGGGGAGAAAGTAGACCCTTTAGAGGTTGATTTCTCTATAAATTTATCCGATCTTTAAAGTGTTTAATTGTTTACAAGCTAACAGGTAGGCATCCTCCTTCTTCAACGTGAACAGTCTTGAGATGTGGCGCACGGGCTTCTCTCCGGCATGAACGATATTCAAAGGTGGAAAACAAGATCCTTCGTTATCGCAGTAGGTGACTGATGGAAAACAGAGGGGAGCGTAGTGGTGCATATTCTAGAGTGTGGGTTTAATACAATAGTCCAGTGCATGGATGGTTGACGTGGTGGAAATTAAAGGAGAATGCAGGTTGATGAACAATCTAGAACATGGATTCATTACCTAGACACATGGATAATGGTTTGTTGGCAGCTGGTTCACCTTTGAAATGCCCGAAATTAATTCTCAGTAGCGCATAGTCTGATAGGCGATTTGGACAAAGTGCTGAACGAAAGGCTGGGACATGAGATGGATACACTGGGCATCGATCTATTGTGAACAGAGTGTTTATCTACTAGCGTGCTTCAGGACTGGAGTGTACAACAACATATCCCAACATCTGGAAAAAAACTAGTGATTTTCATGCAACAGGATGAATGATGAGTTGGACATGCTGTGTGAAAAGAAGGCTGAATTCCTTTTGCATATTAACTTGGCCCAAAAGGATTATAAAACATGTAAACAATTATACAAACTGTTAGTTTTTCAACATTAAGCTAGCATTATTAGGATCTTTAACTGAGAGAATAACAAGTACAACAATCAAACACAAGAGACAATGAACACAGTGTTTTTCTTTGGGGAAACCATAAAGGAGAAAACCCCGCAACTTCCTCAGAGATAGAATCAGCACCAAAACAGTAAAATCCCCAAAACAGTAAGTGATCTCCCAACAACAGTAATCTTCTTATTATCTAACCCCAGTGTCTTCTCCTTCCTCAACTATGCGCTACACTTGAGTGTAGATGAGTTGTGTGATAAATAGAGTCTCCAGTTCTCTATTTATACTAATCTCAACATGACTAAAACCCTAATAGGGCCGACCTCTACTAGGAGAGTCTAATAACCCTACTGCCCCGGAACTGTGGGGACTTTAACCCTTAGACAATCGGAGGGTTACTCACTATGACTTGACATGAATTTTTTACATTATTGATCCTCCCGATCGAAACATTGGGGCATGACAATATGACTCAATTACATTATAGATACATCCTGGAATAAACATCATGTTACAATACATAAGATACATAGATAAATACATTCCGAAGTTACAAATACATCAACACTCCCTCTTAACTAGGAAGGTATTCTTTCGACACAATTTTTAGCACTGGTCTTCTTCTCTATATTAGCTGGATCATCTTGTCATCTACATCTCAAGTCTTTTGAGTCTTCAAGTCATATTTGTCTTTGGATCTGGATCATATCTCGATCTAGATCATCATGGGACACCATCACTAGATCTGGATCATCACTCGATCTAGATCATCACTGGGCATGCTCACTGGATCTGGATCATCACTGGGCATCATCACTAGATCTAGATCATCACTGGTGCTATCTCATGATTCTTCTCGTCATAGGAATTTCTATAGAGCCATCCCTTTTTCATGGTGGTTGTAGGCCTAGACTCCATGTAGGTCTTCTTTAGCACTTATATTTGACCTGCTCGTCAAAATGGCCCACCCAGCACTTACATTTGACCTACTCATCAGAAAGGCATGCCTAGCACTCACATCTGATCATGTAGGAACCAATCCTATAATCATATCAGAAAGGCCCAACACTCACATTCAACATCATGATAGGACACACCTACTATCATCTATGAAAAGGCTCAGCACTTACAACCATCAGCATGATAGGACACACCTAATATCATTTGTGGAAAGGCACATCACTCACATCCACCACCATGGTAGGACACAGCTACTACCATATGTGGAAAGGCTCAGCACTTACAATCACCAGCATGGTGGGACACACCTACTACCATCTGTGAAAAGGCACTACACTTACAATCACCAGCATGATAGGACACACCTACTATCATCTATGAAAAGGCATAGCACTCACATCCACCATCATGATAGGACACACCTACTATCATCTATCGAAAGGCTCAACACTTACAATCACCAGCATGGTAGGACACACCTACTACCATCTGTGAAAAGGCACCGCACTTACAATCACCAGCATGATAGGACACACCTACTATCATTTGTGAAAAGCCACAACACTCACATCCACCCAGGTGGGAACACATCCTGCTCACAATGATGGAAGGGCTTGCACTCATATCTGATCATGTAGGAACCAATCCTACAGTCATATTAGAATGGCCCCCAGTCCTCGACTGAGCTACCTGGTAACTGACCAGGTTCCTCCATTCTCCTAGATAATGGCAGTTTCCCTTACATCTGACCTGCTCGTCCGAATGGCCAACACTCACATCTGACATGGAAGGAAACTTAATCCTTTAGCCATGACAGAATGATTCAGCCCTTACATCTGATCAAGTGGGAACACATCCCTCTATCACATCAGAATGGCTTCTCAGTCCTAGACTGAGTTGTCCTAGTAACTGACCAGGTTCCTCCATTCCCATAATGGCAGTTTCCCTTACATCTGTCCTACTCGAAAGAATGGCCAGCACTCATATCTCACATGGAAGGAACCAATCCTCTTACCATGACAGAATGTCTCAGCCCTTACATCTAACCATGGAAGGAACCAATCCTCTCACCATGTCAGAATGGCTATAGATCTCATCACTTTCTCTTGGAGGAAACCTCAATCTAGAGAACACCAAGTTTCTCCCTGAAGTACTCAAACTTCATCCTAGCCAATGGATTCATCAATACATCAGCTATCTGTTCCTCCGTTGCAACATACTGGAGCTTCACTGCTCCCCTCTGCACCATATCCCTGATATAGTGATACTTGATCTTGATATGCTTCGACTTGTCATGGAACACTGGATTCTTTGACAACTTCATGCAACTCTGGTTGTCACAATGTATACAAGTAGCATCCAACTGGAGATCAGATATATCAGACAGTAGCTTCCGCAGCCATACTACCTCACAACTAGCTGAACATGCTGCGACATACTCTGCTTTAGCTGTACTCAGTGCCACACATGATTGCTTCCTGCTAAACCAAGAGATCACATCTGATCCCATACTAAAGAAACACCCTGAAGTGCTCTTCCTATAAATGGAACTGCCTACCCAATCTGAATCAACATAACCCTCCAGGTTAATTTTTTGATTCACATCGTACTTGAGCCCATAATCAACTGTACCCTTTAGGTACCTCAGAACATGCTTTGCAGCAATCAAGTGAACATGTCTTGGATCTATCAGGAATTGGCTCAATGTGTTCACAACAAAGAAAATGTCTGGTCTTGTGTTCGTCAGGTACATCAATGACCCAATCATCTGACGATACATCATAGCATCAACCGACTCTGATGAAGCATCACTCAATAGCTTCAGGTTTGATGCCATAGGTGTGGCCATAGTCTTGCAGTCCATCATCCCAAACCTCTTCAGGATCTCTATTGCATACTTCTTGTCCATGGAAGATTCCATCCGCACTCTGCCACACCTCCATTCCTAGAAAGTAATGCATCATACCCAAGTCCTTCATCTCGAACTCAGCAGCAATCTTTCTCTTCGTATCAACAATCAACCCCTCTGTACCTGTCATAAATAGATTATCTACATATAGTAGAAGCATCACTCGGTTGCCATTTTTAACCTTGTAGTAAAGGTTGGAATCTGCTTTACTCTTGGTAAAGTCCAAACTGGATAGAAAGCTGTCAATTTTGCCGTACTAGGTCCTGGGTGCCTATTTCAATCCATACAGGGCTTTCTTCAATCTACATACATGAGACTCTCTATCATGTGTCTCAAAACCGAGTGGCTTCTCTACATACACTTCCTCTTCCACTACACCATTCAAGAAAGTAGTCTTGACATCCATCTGGTGTATCTTCCATTTCATTACTGTAGCCAGAGAAAGTACTAATTTGATGGAAGTGTATCTGGCTATAGGTACAAAGGTTTCTTCATAGTCTATTCCTTCTTTCTGAGAGAAACCTCGTGCTACAAATCTTGCTTTATAATTTTCAATGCTACCATCTGCAGCATGCTTGATCTTGTAGATCCATTTGGAAGTTACAACTGACTTCCCTTCTGGTCTTGGGACAACATCCCAAACATCATTCTTCATGATCGATTGGTATTCTTCAATCATAGCATCCTTCCATTCTTTCTGTTCTGCCGCTTCTTCATAGCTGGAAGGTTCTCTATCAATGAAATCACATAGTAAGGCTACATACACGGAGTAGGATCTGGTCCTCTTTCTTTCTCTGTGATTCTCTTTTGGAGCCCCATGTCTTTCCGCACCTTAGATAAGTTCACGTACCCAAGAAGGTTTCTTCTTATGAGGATTCTTCTCCAGAGGTGGATCTACAGGTCTTTGTGGTTCCTCGAAATATCGATCTTGTTCTTGAGCTTCTTCGTTCATGGTTGTATCATGAATTTTGGGTACTTCTGCTTCTGCTTCTTCAGGTTGTTCAGCAGGTCTCTTTCTGGATTTGTTGTGAACCGTGTCTTCATCAAATTTCACATCCCTGCTGATGTCAATCTTCTTGTATCCTGGGAAATAGTTTATGTAAGCCTTTGAGCTTTCAGAGTATCCAACAAATATGCCCTTCTTTCTTGAAGGATCTAATTTTGTTCTCTTCTCTTTTGGAATGTGTATGTACACATGACAACCAAATATTCTGAGATGGCTGACTTCTGGTTTCTTGCCGGAGAAGACTTCTTTAGGATTCTTGTTCTCGAGTACTCTATGTGGAGTACGGCTCTGTACATACACCACTGCTCTGGTAGCTTCAGGCCAAAGATG
This sequence comes from Pseudotsuga menziesii, assembly GCA_001517045.1. Lineage (NCBI taxonomy): Eukaryota > Viridiplantae > Streptophyta > Pinopsida > Pinales > Pinaceae > Pseudotsuga > Pseudotsuga menziesii. The sequence goes on from LPNX010763360.1 coordinate 467,164, forward strand.
CATATGAAGATCTTGATCATGAAGCATTTCTCTTGCAGCTTCCATGATGGTTCTATTCTTCTGTTTCGCAATCCCATTCTATTGTGGATTATAAGGAGTGGACAACTCCCTCTTAATCCCATATTCTTTGCATAGCTCTTTGAATTCATTCGAAGTGAATTCTCCGCCATTATCTGATCGAAAAGTCTTGATCTTGTTTTCAGTGTGATTCTCGATCAAAGATTTGAATTCCTTGAACTTACTGAATACTTCATTTTTTTTCTTCATGAAGTAAACCCATGTCTTTCTAGAAAAATCATTAATAAAAGAAACATAGTATGCATACCTGCTTAGTGAGTTTGATGACATAGGACCACATACATCAGAGTGGATGATTTCTAGTATGCATTTGGATTTGCTTTAAGTGCTGGGAAATGTCTTCTTTGTATTATTCCCTTTCACACATCCTTTGTAGACCCCATCATGTTTTTCTTGGAATTCTGGAAGACCTTCGACAGCTTTGCTTGCAATAGGCAGTGCTCTGTAATGCACATGTGCAAGTCTTCTATGCCAAAGTTCACTTGGCTCTACTGTATCATGGACCATTGCTTGTTCTGGATGGCCCTTTAATTTGTACAATCCTCCTTCTTGTTCTCTAATTACTACCGCATCATTGATAGTCTTTCCTCTAGGCCACATAATGACTTGACCATCTATGAATGCAACCTGCATTCCTTTTGCATCCAATGCTGATATGGAGAGAAGGTTCTTCTTGAGTTCTGGTACAAACAATACTTCTTTCATTGTTAGAGACTTACCAGAGTCTAGTTTATATGAATATTCCCCACTACCTTTTATTGGATATTGGTAGTCATCTCCTAGCTTTACCTTGTGAGGTGAGTCATGTTCTGATAGGATCATAAAGGATTCCTTGAATCTAGTCATATGTTTGGAAGCCCCACTATTTATAATCCAATCATCACTTCTGTGAGTAATGTTACCTGTGAGAGCGGAAATCAAAACATATTCATCCTCGCTTGAAGAATCTTCACTTTCATATCTGGCTCTCTTCTTGGATGGTTCATCATCCTCTGCAACATGAGCATGATGTCTTCTTTTGTTCCCCTTCTTCTTATGAGAGTGACCCTTGTTCTTAGGGTAGTATTTTGCAAAGTGTCCTCTTTCATCACATGTATAACATCTTATTTTAGATGGGTCTCTTCTAATGTTATCCTTAGAATGAGAGTTCTTACCTTTGGAGTAATGAGGATTTCTTCTTCTCTTCTTGGAGTGAACTATGAGGGCTTGATCTTCACTTCCCATCTTCTCTTCTCAGGCTGCTATCTGAGCTTCTTCTTGAGAGCATTCTTCCCATAGTCTACTAAACTTGACTAACTTCTTTCTTGTACAGATTCCTTGGATGAAAGAATCCCATGACATAGGGAGGCCATTCAAAGTAGTCATCACAATCTCTGCATTTTCCACTTCTTCATCAACAACTTCTAATTGTTCCTTGATCTGGGAAACCCTTGTGAAGTAGGACTGAATAGTCTCTGCATTCTGAATCTTCACATTCTTCAGTTGATTCCTCAGATTCATCTTCCGGTTTATGTTCTTCCCTTAAAACAATTTGGTTAGGGAATCAAACATAGCTTTAGGTGTCTTGAGCTTACTATTTTTGATGAGCTCGAAGGACAGCAAACATAATGCTCTAAATGCGAGGAGAAGAGTGTCATAGGCTGGGGAATCTAGTTCCAGGTGCGAGAAACAGACCTAAGCATAATTCAAGGAACATGAGAAAGGTAAAGACACTTGGGACATGTCTCCTCAAGGTAAAAGGAATCAAGTTGAAATGGAAAAATGGTACAAGGTTGAGCAATGATGAGAAAACAGATGAGGGATTATACAATGAACTGAAAGTTTGGAAGCTGGCGTTAGGCTCATAAGCGCGAGCAAGGTACATGGAAATGTAGTTACAACTTTAAAAACTGAGCGGGGTGTTGGCTAGAAAAACTATCCTAGGCCAACTTACAGAAAGACAACTCACACACTTGACTTAATGCAATCTTGTAGGTGTTTAAAGTAACTGTCCTTCACAGGATCAAGGCCCTGCTGCCTGCATGATGTGTTCTCCAAAATAGAGAGTCTCTCAAAGGTGTGTGTGTGTGTGGGATTTTCTTAAATTAATCTTCTAATCAAAACAAATAAATCTAACTAAATAACCATTTAATTATGAGAGAAACTACCTTAAGCTAAATGCAAAAAATTAACAGCTCCTAATTCTGCTCTACGATAATCTAAATGCAAATTACCTATCTCGGCAAAGAGCATGAGTTATTAATTTGACAAAATGTTTTAAAGCATAAAGATGATCAACAATTCTATATTGGTAGAAAATTCTCCAATAACATAATTAAATCTCAATTATCCTACAATAAGATGACACTCTATTGTACAATAATTGAAACAGAAATTAAAACCTAATATCAAAGATATTAAATAGATACACAATACTGAAACATATGAATATAATCATATACTAACTTGTAAATGAAACAAGGTCAACCTGCAAGTTAAACATTTATCAAAATAGATCTATGAACAATTGAAATTATGAAGAAGTTCATTCATCTCAATATGGCAATAAACCATTTATGTTTGAGGAAATTAGCATAATCATTCAAAGTCCATTAAAAAATATTACACATATAATAGCAAGATATATATATATATATGAAAGTAAAGATAACAAAAGAGAATAATTAGTAACACAGTACAGATGTTTTAAAGAATTATCTAGGGTCTTTAATATCCTGTAACACTCAGTAATCCTCAGAAGAAGTTCCAAGAACACCAACACAACAAAATAAAGTATAATACTGTATAATATCAATTCTCCGAAATGTATCAGAAATTGAACCCTTTATCAATGTTTGGAACTTGTTTATATAGAAGACAAAAAAACTTCTAATCAACTGACCACCCTATTTATATGATACTACGTGGATTCCTATTCGAATATAGAGAAAAAGAAATTCCATGATTCTAGGTGTGTCATCGAGCGAAAATTAGGATGGAATAATGTGAAAGAAAATAACTAACTTATTGGATAAAATCCAGTATCATAATTCCTTTGCATGAGGCATCATTATATCCGACAATCCATCAACCGACGATGCTCAAAATTAGAAATGTAGAACTAGAAAAAGTTGCATGTTCAGGGCATCTTCTAATGAGTAAGCTCCAGCTAATCGAATCCCAAAATTGTAGCACAACATCAACCTTCAGATTCCATACTCCATGACACCTGGAATTTTCAAACAAAATCAGTTAGCAAAGTGAAAATATCAACATATAAAAATAAATAGGATGTCTGTAGAATTTTAATTCTACAGGTATCCTTATAAAATAAACGAAAACACTTTGCATCAAAAAGGAGATCTGAAAAATATAGGAGATCACTAACCTGTAGAAGCCGATTTTTAAATCATCTTATTCCTGACAAAGTTTTAAATCATAAAACAAAATTGAAATTCATACAGCAAACAAAAATATCAAGTTTTAAGGGATGATTCAATAGAAATTCAAAGGGACACATTCCATATTACTTCATCTAATTTCACCTTAAATCTAACAGTTCTCATATTGGCAATCTTGTTTTGTTTGATCAATTTTCAATTTTTTAACATAATGTTTTTAGCCTGAGCTTTATATTTGAGCTTCTTTACCCTCAAAAGATTCCATTTTTCAACCCAGGAAGTCAAATTAACTTTCAGGGTTGCAATTTATTCCATAGCGAATGCCCTAATGAATCGAGACTCTTTCAAATCAGTTTCCAAAGATGATATGACCTGAGCATAGGGAATTTGATTAGGTTGTTCTACTGCTCCTACATTTGGATTCAAATTACCTCTCACCTCTGTACATGGCTTCTGCTGAATTTCTTGAGCTACATTAGGCCCAAGATTTAATTGTTGGACATCCTCAACCCTAGTTTCAGATGAAAATATATACTTCAGTTCAAGAATAGTTGGACCAACTGGAGTTTCATTGGGCAGAGAATCCGAAGAATCGCTCAATTCGATGATAGGGGAATCGCCTACACTTAAATATCTACTCGCAAAGAGTGCAGCCATCATGCTACAAGTGGTTCGACAAATTGCCCAATTACTCAGCACCCTACTAACTTCATCTTCAGTCGGTTTATGACTGGCATTTTTATGTGAATATGGAAGGCCATAATTTGAAAATGGTGCTATAATCACTGGTTTACTCATTTGAGGCTAAGAATCATCAACAGGTTTCTCAGGGTTTACCTCAGACTCGACCTTAATGCTAGTGTCACTTAGGGTTTGACCGGGTTCAGATATCTCATTGTCTAGATCATTTTGGGAGTCAAATTATTCTAACTCAGGCCCACCTTCCTCTGTCTTGATACATCTTCGCCTGGTTTTGGACCTCCGTCGGGGCCACTCATCATTTTCCCCAAACTCATTACGGGTGAGAAATGATTCCCAGGAATCTCCTAATTCTCCGAACCAGTAGGAAACAAGTATCTTAATAAGCCCATGATGAAATAGGCTCCATTACTTATCCCCCACATTACTCTTATAAGCACAAGCCATATTCTGCAAACTACTTATGAAGTAATATGACATATTCACAGGATGTCCTTTGAAAATCATTAATAGTCGAAGATGATAGAACTGAGTTTGAGAAAGTTGACCTTCACACATGACATACCTGATAATAAGTTCGAGGAAAGAATGCCATTTCTTCCTCAGTAGCTGAGAAGGGAAACCAGAATTATATTTCATTTGCCAGTTAGCTGGAGTCAAGAACTCTTTCCAATCATCATTCTTCACATGTTTTCCCTTATACCAACGTTCTCCTACCATTGGAAAACCTATATCCCGAGAGACAAACTCCTCCATCAACTGCAACACAATATCTCCTACCTATGATTTCATACCATCAAATAACATTGTGAATGCCCTGTAAATTTCCAAATTAAAACCAGATAATTTCTGTAGAAACCCTAACCATCCTACCTTAACCAACAATTCACGACATTCAGGAGCAGTGTCTAAATATTCATTACCCATGAGCTTGAATCTTGAAACAACAGCCATAATAGCAATTAAACAAGCTTCATGGATTTTCAAAACCTGAACTGAGAAAGACAGTCGATCTATCATGGGTTCATACAGATTTAACTAAACTCCAAACATTTTCATTTCACCAGGGTACTGTGAACCTTCATGCGCGGTCATGGAATGCATGGTCATCATTCCTTTGAATTGACAAGTTAATGGAACTTTTAGAACACTTACCATGTAATAATGACCTTCATAAAAATCAAATGGGTAACAGCTATGCATGATACTTGCATGATTGCAAATCAACAGATGGCATACAATTAAATTATGCAGATATCAAACCCTTACTTTCCACAATAATGTCAATGTTAAATAATATACCTTCACATTAATACAATCGCTAAAATGAAACCATAAGCCTCTAACCTTAACTTCAAAGTGTAATCTAATAGTTACAACCACATAATTTTTTCACTATCGCATATGTAAGTAACCCCAAGATTTAATAAAGAAAGATACAATGGTTTTGATTAAAATCATGATTGATATTGCAATGATGAGGAACAATAAGTAAATGTAGTTAACACCACAACCAAACTTTTAAGAATCATTTTAGCCACTTATGGTAGAATTTTAACATTGACTTCACCTCAAAACATCCTTAAAAATTCTTATGAAATGTTTCTAACCATACAATTGCATTTGACTTGTAGGAAAGACCGCATACATAATCTCCTACAAGAAAAGAAGAATGAACACTTGTTCTGAAGAGCAAGTGACGACATTTCAAAATGAAGAATAATATGACGAGTGCAGTGACATCATTGATGCAGAACCTTCCAGCCACCAAGAAGAAAGGGAAGACCAGTTCAAGAAGAATGATGTCAGGGCGTAGTATCGAGACCTGAAGAGAAGTTCATAGTTCCATCATGCAGTAGATGGAAACATCGTGGGATACAAAGAAAGATTCATAGCATGAGGCTTCTCATGAAAGGAAGGCCTAGACTACGAAGAGAAATTTGCAACCAGTAAGAGTTTAAACACATACATGATGAGCCTGATGAAGATCTTAACCTTTGCTACAAGGTTGAAGATGAAATTCTATACACTAAATGGATACTACTTGTGACTCTGGTATAGAATGTTTTCAGTGCATAGAGCACAGAAGACAGAGGGAGTATGATGTTTCGCTTCAGAGGGAGTTGCCACAGAAGATCTAAGGTTCGACATTGTACGATAGGATGGGCAGATTACTGATGACTCTAGGCTTTACTGAGAGTAAAGCGGATTCCAACCTTTGCTTCAAGGTTGAAGACAGAAGACCAGTGATGCTCCTGTTATGTGTCGATGCACTATTGTTCTAGGCATGGAGGTGTGGCAAAGTACATATGAGATCTTCCTTGGACAAGGGAAGTATGCAGTAGAGATCCTGAAGAGATTCAGGATGATGGACTGCATGACCACACCTATGGCATTGAACCTGAAGTTATTGAGTGATGCTTCATCAGAGTCGGTTGATGCTACGATGTATCGTCAGATGATTGGGTCATTGATGTACCTGACAAACACGAGACCAGACATTTGCTTTGTTGTGAACACCTTGAGCATGTACTTGACAGATCCGAGAAGTGTTCACTTGATTGCTGCAAAGCATATTCTGAGGTACCTGAAGGGTACAATGGATTATGGGCTCAAGTACGATGTGAATCAGAAGATTAACTTGGAGGGTTATGTTGATTCAGATTGGGTAGGAAATGTCATCGACAGGAAGAGTACTTCAGGATGTTGCTTCAGTATGGGATCAGGTGTGATCTCTTGGTTTAGTAGGAAGCAATCCTGTGTGGCACTAAGTACAGCTGAACCAGAGTATGTCACATCTTGTTCAGCTAGTTATGAGGCAGTATGGCTGTGGAAGCTACTATCTGATATATTTGATCTCCAGTTAGATGCTACTTTTATACATTGTGACAACCAGAGTTGCGTGAAGTTGTCAGAGAATCTAGTGTTTCATGACAGGTCATAGCATATCGAGATCAAGTATCACTATATCAGGGATATGGTGTAGAGAGCAGCAATGAAGCTCCTGTATGTTGCGACGGAGGAACAGATAGCTGATGTATTGACGAAGCCATTGGCTAGGCTGAAGTTCGAGTACTTCAGAGAGAGACTTGGTGTTCTCCAGATAGAGGCTTCCTCCCAGAAAAAGTGATGAGACCCATAGCCATTCTAACATGGTGAGAGGATTGGTTCCTTCCATGGTCAGATGTAAGGGCTGAGCCATTCTGTCATGCTAAGAGGATTGGTTCCTTCCATGTCAGATATGAGTGCTGAGATCCATAGCCATTCTGACGAGTAGGTCAGATATAAGGGCTGATCCATTCTGTCATGGTGGTAGGGTTGCTCCCTTCCATGTCAGATATGAGTGCTGGCCATTCTATCGAGCAGGACAGATGTAAGAGCAATTGCCATTCTAGGAATGGAGGCACCTGGTCAGTTACCAGGAACACTCAGTGTAGGACTAAGTAGCCATTCTGATGTGATAGAGGGATGTTTTCCCACTTGATCAGATGTAAGGGCTGAACCATTCTGTTCATGGCTAAAGGATTAAGTTCCTTCCATGTTAGATGTGAGTGTTGGCCATTCCGACAAGCAAGTCAGATGTAAGGGAAATTTCCATTCTCTAGGAGAATGGAGGCACCTGGTCAGTTACCAGGTAGCTCAGTCGAGGAGGACTGGGGGCCATTCTGATGTGATTGCTGGGATGTGTTCCCTTCATGATTAGATATGAGTGCATGCCCTTCCATCATTGTGAGCAGGATGTGTTCCCGCCTGGATGGATGTAAGTGCTGAGCCTTGTCATAGATGATAGTAGGTGTGTCCTATCATGCTAGTGGTTGTAAGGGCTGATCCTTTTCACAGATGATAGGAGGTGTGTCCTATCATGCTGGTGACTGTAAGTGCTGGGCCATTTCACAGATGATAGTAGGTGCGTCCTATCATGCTGGTGAATGTAAGTGCAGTGCCTTTTCACAGATGGTAGTAGGTGTGTCCTACCATGCTGGTCATTATAAGTGCTGAGCCTTTCCACAGATGGTAGTAGGTGTGTCCTACCATGCTGGTGGATGTGAGCGCTGTGCCTTTCCACAGATGATAGTAGGTGTGTCCTATCATGCTGGTGAATGTGAGTGCTAGGCCTTTCTGATGGGATTGTAGTTTACTACATGATCAGATGTGAGTGTTGGGCATGCCTTTCTGACGAGCAGGTTAGATGTAAGTTCTGGGTGAATACCTACATGAGGGGAGGCCTACAACCAGCATGAAAAAGGGCTGGCTCTATAGAACTTCCTATGACGAGAAGAATCATGAGATAGCACCAGTATTGATCGAGATCGAGTGATGATCCAGATCTAGTAATGATGATCCAGCAGTGATGATCCATATTGAGTGATGATCTAGATCTAGTCCAGTGATGTTGATCCAGATTGAGAGATGATCCAGATCCAGTGATGATGCTCTATGTTGATCCAGATTGAGAGATGATCTAGATCCAGTGATGATGTTCTATATTGATCCAGATCGAGAGATGATCCAGATCCAGTGATGATGTTCTATATTGATCCAGATCGAGAGATGATCAAGATCCAAAGAAGATGACTTGAAGACGAAGATGACTTGAAGACGAGATGATCCAGCTGATACAGAGAAGAAGACCAGTGCTGAAAATTGTTTCGAAAGAATACCTTCCTAGTTAAGAGGGAGTGTTGATGTATATGTAACTTCGGAATGTATTCTTCTATGTATCTTTTGTATTGTAACCCGATGTTTATTCTGAGATGTTTCTATTATGTATTTCAGTCATGTGGTCATGCCCCGATGTTCCGATCGGGAGGATTAATAATGTAAACAAGTCATGTCAAGTCATTAGGTAAGTCCCCACAGTTTTTGGGCACTCGAGTTATTATACACTAATTAAGGTGTAGGCTCGAGTAGTATTTGTTAGGTCGATCCTACGTGTGAAATGACAATTCAAGTGAACGGAAGAATATAAATAGAGAGTGAGACTCTCTATTTATCACACACATCATTCACTCTCTTAAGTGAGGCGCACTTGTGTAGGAGGAAATATACTAGGACAAGAAGGCCACTGCTGTTGGGAGATCTCTTACTGTTTTGGTGCTGATTTTATCTCTAAGGAAGTTGCGGGGTTTTCTCCTTTATGGTTTCCCCGAGGAAAACTCTTTGTGTCTCTTGTCTCTTGTGATGTGCTTATGTTTATTTCTGTACTTGTTATTCTCTCAGTGAAAATATCCTAAGATCATAATGCTAGCTTAATTATTGAAAAACTAACAATTCCTACCTCTTTTCACCTTGAACATGTTTTGAGCTATGTTGTGTTTTGTTTCTTAAGCTTGTTTCTGATTCCTTTTACTGTTGTACTGTTTTGTGCTCATGCCTTTGGATTGATTTATCCATTTGCATGTAAAACTTAGTATTAGATGTGTTATCCTTAGAAAAATATACTAGTACTTTGTATACTGTTCCTTTTCATTGTGTGATTACCGAAAGAGACTTGTAGGATAGAATCTAAAGCCATTCCTATTAAGTTTTCTACTTGTTTCTTTTATTAAGTTTTCTACTTGTTTCTTTTATTGAGTTTTCTACTTGTTTCTTTTAATTAAGTTTTCTACTTATTTATAAATTAGGCCTTCCTTACATCCTAGTCTTTCACTTGAAAAGTTAGTTGTTGATAGTATCCTTTCCAGTCTAAAGTTATTTTCTTATGAAATAAATTATCAATTATTTAGTTTAGTATTTTGTTCCAGTTCAATTACCTAAATAGTTGAATTCTTAGGAGTTTGACTAAGTTTTTCATTCTGAAATATCTTTTGATCTTTTGTTTGTTAAAATATTCCCACAACACCATAGGAATCCCTCTACCTTCGCATATATTTTGTGTGAACTCTAATCCTACCAACCCCGTTCGATAATTAAATATTAGGTGAATTAATATAGATGATATAACACCCAACATTTTTGTGTCGTTGTTGGGGAGTTGTTCAGTAAGGTAGAATAGATAGAATTCTTGATGAATCTTAGTAATAGGATGGTGATGGGGGAGCGCTAAGACGAGAGGTAAGAACCTACGCATCTATTGTAATAGGCGCCCCCAAATCCAGCAATAGTAGTAGCATAGGTTTTTCTTTAGTTTAAATATTTTCATGAGAAAACTTAGAGATCCTCAGGGTAGATTTGTTAATATAGGAAAAATTATTGAAATTCCTACTAACTTTTACAGGGGACGTAATACCCCAACCACTAACTCAGCAGAAAGGTATTGAAAGACACTTGTAGGAAGTAGTTCTACCTAGAAAACTAAGGAGACTCTCTCAAGATATCTTACCAGGGAAGACTTAGAAGGAGAAGGAACCTTGGCAGGAGGTCCTAAGGACCTCATTCCTGAGAAAGTTCAAGAGGATAAGCCAGTAGCAGCCTCTAACCCTCCACTAGTCTTGAATCCAAATAATACAACTTTTTCACTAGTAAGAGATCCACATTTTGTTGACTTTGTTGATCCTGCCCAGGTAAAATCTATCTTTGGAAACTCCATAGATCCAGTTATCTCACAAATTGAAACATCCACGGTAGAACCTACTATCCCTCTAGGATTCAATAAAAACAAGGTTGATCAGAGGAATATATCTCTCAAAAAATAACGTTGGGATGCCCCATTATCACCTCGAAAGGAGCCTCCTAGGTATATTTACGTTAAAAACCCAGCCTATATGGAGATATGGGGAGAAAATGAAGATCATGATGAAGTTATAAATGACGAAGGAGAAGGGGAAAATCAAACTGAGGCTACCTTCGGGTTCCCTATTTTAGAAACTATGCAGGATGTAACTATGAAAAACATCCCTCCTTCCTCCTTACCTACTTTATATGGAAAATGTAATGAGGACCCGGAAACATTCCTATTTGAGTTCGATATCCTTTGTAGGAGCTATAATTATCTACAAAATGCTCAAAAACTAAAAATATTTCCTGCTACAGTAAAAGATTCCACCTTGAGATGGTTCATGGGATTAGGTGAATCCACTATCAGGACTTGGGAGGATATGAAAACCTCATTCTTGCGAAAATATTAAGAGTATTTAAAATCTAAGGACTCTTGACATGATATATTCAAGATACAACAACTTGAAGATGAAATCTGGGAGTATTATCTCAAAAGGTTTGTTTATACATTACATAAATCAAAATATAGTGACCTCCGAGAAGATGCAGTACGTACACTTTTCCTTAAATGGATCTCTGAGGACTTGTTAAAAAGTCTTAATCTCATGGAAACTAGTGATATTTCTTATAAAACCTTTGCACAAATCGATGAGATGTGTAAAAATTATTCTAGAAGTAGGGGGAAAGTTGGAAAAACATTTCAACAGCCTTATAGTATAAATGTAAGAGGAAACATTCCCAGTTCAGGTGGAGTTACAAGGGTATAGTTAAAAAACCTATTGGAGAATTTCAATACTGATATCTTAGGAGAAATGGGTTCTCAACTAGATTATTTACAAGCCAATAAAAGGAAGGATGAAGATGAGCATCAATGAGCATTTTTTGTCCAAGATGTAGGACCAAACATCCCCAAAGGGAATGTACATTAAACAACATCTTTATATGTCACATCTGTACAAAAGATAATCCAATAGATAACTGCCCATCCTTTCCTGGATTGCAAGCCATCTATAATAGTGGGGATTTAGGTGAAACATCTAGTAGGCCTCCTTGGCATCCTAGAGACCAACCAACATATCAAAAATTTCCACCACAACCTCCACTCTATTATCCTCCGTATCAACCACATCAATAATGGAACAATTCAAGTTGGAAGAATTGGCCACCTTAGTACCCTCCTCCTCAATTTCCGCAGCAATAATATTGGTCACAAGGATGGAGAGGAAAACCATACCCTCAGTCATAACCTGTCCCTGCACCTAATCATCCTTATCCTTAGCACCAAACAAATTTCCAGCAAATTTCTCCTAGAATTGTACCTCCATTTCCTTTCATCACACAACAACCTCATAACTTCTAGAACACAAATCCTCCTCGACCAACATTATTACCTACAAAATTGATACCTAACCCAAATAATAAACCACCTCAAGCTCTTAACAACATTGAGTTGCAAACTCTTCCATTGTACCTTATTTCAACTGTACCTGTACATGAGATTCAATTACGATCTGGAAGAGTTGTGAATGACAAACCCAAATCATCAGTCATCATTCATGAGAGAAATGAAGAACAAGAGGATTCAAATGAACCCATGAATGATGTCATTTTGGAGGATGTGAACATTTTGAACATTTCAGCACACACCCATCCTCCACAAGAAACTATTCAGGAGCAAAGAGTTCCTCCATTTCCAGAAAGACTAGTGATAAAAAAACCTGTAGTTCATCTGGAGTATGACATTTTGAATGAATTAAAGAATATATGTGTCAAAATTCCTCTATTACAAGCTATCAAGGACATACCAATATACAACAAGGTAATAAAGGAGCTATGTATTAAATACCTAGGGAATAAGCAAAAGGACCCTCTCACAATTCATGTTAAAGGAGAGATGTTTGAACGTATGACATATCAGTCTTGGATTGCAAAATATACAAATCCGGGAGCCCTAGTAGTGACTATAATTATAAACAACACCACCATAGAAAATACATTAATTGATTTAGGATATGCTATCAACATGATGAACACCACAGTCTTAGAATTTTTACAATTAGGACAATTTCTTTGACCTACCCCTTCCACCCTAGAACTAGCAGACCGTACTATAGTAAAACCTGCTGGAGTCCTAGATGAAATTATCGTATCAGTAGCCTCATGGGAATACCCTATCGAATTTATGGTCGTAGAATCAAAGGATCCTTCTAAAAGGCATCCTATTATCATCGAAAGACAATGGTTAGCTACTGCAAATGCTTTTATAGCATGTAGGGATGGAGAGATGACTATTTCTAATGGGTTCTCTACATAGAGAATTATTTTATACCCCCCAGCACAACCAATAACTGAAAAAACATGGTGGTTAAATTGTTCTTTTGGGGATGAAGACTTTGATGACCTCTCCCTCCCTAGTGATTTCTCCTGGGCACTTCAGGAGTAGACCACTGAGAATGTATTAAACTACTTTGTTTCTTCAACAACTTGTATATATTTTCCTCAGTATTTTGCTTAATTCGATTAGATTTTTGGAGATCAGTTTCAGGAGGATATGGCTCTCTCAATGGTTATGGAGACACCTTGTGTCTTCACAATTGAAAAGCAAAGAGGACCCTATACCATACCTTGTGAGGTGGGCCCTGAAAAATTTCTACATATAGACGGAGGGTTAAGTGAAAACTAGTAAGCACAACTGCTTAAAGTTATTAAAAAAAAAGCTGGAGCATTTGCATGGGAAAACACCGATATGAAGGGTATACACCCTAACACTTGTATTCACCATATTTATATGGATCAAAACATTTCACCTGTAAGGAAGCTGCAGAGGAGGATGAATCTTGCTCCAAAGGATATAGGAAAAGGAGAATTACAAAAACTCCTCACTACCGATTTCATCTATCCTATCTCCGATAGTAAATGGGTGTCTCCTTTAGTGGTAGTCCCAAAAAAAGTAATAGGGAAATGGCACATTTGTGTTGATTTTAGGGAGCTAAACAAAGGCACACTTAAAGACTAGTTTCCTTTACCTTTTATTTATCAAGTGTTAGATACCCTATCAGGTAAACAATATTTTTCCTTTCTTGGTGGATACAGTGGTTACAGCTAGATTTTAATAGCACATGGAGATAAAGACAATACCACTTCTACATGCCCTTGGGGAACATACGCTTATAGATTTTTTCCATTTTTCCTATGTAATGCACCTACCACTTTTCATTGAGTAGTCTTAGGAATCTTTTCTGATCTTATACATGACTGTGTGGAATTATACAGGGATGATTTTACGGCCTATGGTAATACCTTTCAAGACACTGTTGACAACCTTGACAAGGTCCTGATCCAATGTCAAGAAACGAATTTATCCCTTAGTCATGAAAAATTTAAAATGTTACTGATTGAAGGTATAGTTTTAGGACACCATGTTTCCTCCCAAGGAATTAAGGTAGATCTTGCTAAGATCAAAGTAATTGTTGGCATTCCCTCTCCAAAAACTCAAAAAGAGGTAAGAAGATTTCTTGGTCATGCAGGCTATTATTGAAAATTTCACTAAAAAAGCTGCACCATTGTTTAAACTACTTACAAAGGATGTAGAATTCTAGTGGACAGAATCTTGTTAAAATGCTTTTGAAATTCTAAAAGCTAAACTATCGGTGGCACCATTACTCAAGGGTCCTGATTGATCTTTTACTTTTCATATATCCATCGATTCCTATGGTATGGCCATAGGAGGATTCCTCGGCCAAAAAGAGGGACACGCACCTTATGCCATTTATTTTATTAGCTAGAATTTGACTCATGTCGAACTAAATTACACTGTTACTGAAAAATAATTTTTGCCAGTAGTTTATTCTATTAATAAATTTTGCCATTACATTACCAGTTACGAAGTTTTTGTGCATACCGATCACTCTTCCATTAGATTTATAATGAATAAACCAATTACCAATGGTAGAGTGACCCGATGACTTCTTCTATTGCAAGAATTTAACATCACCATCATTGACCGACCTGGTAAATAAAATCTAGTAGCAGATTTCCTTTCCTGTATTCAACATGAAGATGGTACTAAACCTGTTGACGATACTTTTCCTGATGAACATCTATTTGTTGCATGTGTTCAAACCCCTTGGTTCACAGATATTGCCAATTATTTATCAACTGGGAAATTACCAAACCATTTTTCCCCACATGAAAAGCGTCGTATTATATTTCAGAGTTCCAATTATTCTTGGGTTGATAATGATTTCTTCCACACTGGTCCAGATCTTATTATTCAACGATGTGTGCAGGAGGATGAAATGACAGAAATCCTTCATGCATGACATGATGGACAATGTGGAGGACATTTTCCTAATAAGAGGATGACATACAAAGTATTACATTCTGGTTATTATTGGCCAAACATTTTCAAGGATGCTACCAAATATGTCAAAGGATGCAATAGTTTCCAAAGAATGGGTACACCTACGTCATCTGATCAGATGCCCCTACAACCTCAAGTCATGATTGAACCCTTTCAGAAATAGGCTCTTGATTTTGTAGGACCAATTTCTCCCATATCTCATAAAAAGAAGTATATCCTGGTTTGCACAGACTATGTTACCAAATGGGTAGAATCTAAAGCTTTATTTAGGGCTACCAAGAAATCAGTGGTAGAATTTATATATGAAGAAATATTCACCCAGTTTGGTGTACCCAAAGAAATTTTCATAGGCCAAGGTTCCCAATTTACTTCTAAATTAATGAAAGTACTTACTATGAAATATGGCATCCGACATTGCAAGTCTTCACCTTATCATCGTTAGGATAATGGCCAAGTTGAGTCAACCAACAAAGTTTTAGAAGCCATTTTAACCAAAACCATTCACTTACATCATAACGATTGGGCAGATAGACTCCTAGAGGCCTCATGGGCCTATAGGATAACATGGAGACACACTACCGGACATACCCCCTACGAGTTAGTGTAGGGAAAACAAGTCCATTTATGTATTGAATTTCAAGTTAAAACATTTCGTATGTCAGCACAACTAGGCATGGATTTGGATGAAGCACAGAAAAAATGAGTATTATAGATTAATGAATTATATGATATTATACAAGATGCACTCCTAAGAACCATGCTAATTCAGAATCAACGAAAGACATGGCATGATAAATATATTAAGCAAAATCAATTTAATACTGGAGATTGGGAACTACTATTCAACTCACGATTTAAAAATTTCAAAGGAAAGTTAACTACATGTTGGATGGACCCATATGAATTAGTTACAACTTTTGACAATGGGTCAGTAGAAATTAAGACAATTGATGGCTCACAAATTTCCTTTGTAGTAAATGGACACAGACTTAGAATTTATCACAAACCAACATATAAATAGTATTTCATACAAAATGTTTTGCAGCAGAGGTAAATGGAATTTGGTTGAAGGGGAAATTATTTCTCCTCCTCCTGATACTTCAAAAAAAATAAAATTTTGGGTTATCATCACTTGTATATATGTAAATATGTGTTTTCTTTTCTGAATAAATAAGAACGATTTCTAACATGTTTTTTCCAAGGGACTCTTTTTCTTTTCATTTATAATGTTATATATGTTTTCATGAATAAATTGAATCATCTAATAAGTGGTTTTGTAGTTTGATTACAAGTACTTTATCTCTATAAGCAACTCATTGAGTATTATTTGGAAAAGGGAAGTATGTTAAAACATTCATGAGGTATGTTAACCTTTCTTGGGGTACTTTTGAAATTTGCAGCTTATAGTGAAAATAAGAAAACAATTCTTTGTATATCATTCTTAACCGGATCTTCTATGATTCATTTGGTTTTTGGTATTTTGGTTCAGACATGTATATTTCTGATTTGCTCTTTTGAATAGTTGCTTGCCAGACCTACTTTTGTTATTATATTTTTCACAATCACATCTTACACCTATGGATTACTAGTTCATCCTATACTTTTATCAAAACTTGTCTCTCAAGTATTTTGGTGATAACTCGAGAGTAAGTGGAATTTTTGCCTATGGGAAACATTACTTATGTTTTATGAAGAAGAAGGATTGTAAGGTCAAAGAACAACATTAAGTTATTCTCTTTTTACATGATCTATGGTTAAGGCCATTATGAAATTACTTATAAGTTTATTTTACAAAATTGAATTATGTGTTTAGTAGGAATTAACACGCCCTAGTACCAATCGGCTTCTATATATTTAATATCATTATACAAGGAAAACCCGTCGGGGTATTGAACAGGCCTGCTGGTAGCGGTTCAATGCTAAGTAACAACTTAAAACAAGGAAGCTCGATAAATGCAAGTAAACCCATCAAGGTACTGAAAAGGCTCGCTGGCAGTGGGACTATGCTTGCATGGTACCAAGCTAAACCCGTTGGGGTACTGAACATGCATGCTAGCAACATCGCAATACCGAGTAAAAGAGATCCGGTTAATGCACTACTATGCACATGGTTCATGTAACAATTATAATATAAAGAATTTTTTTTAGAATTTATGAATAAACATGTCACGGCCAATTGTTTATAATGTCATTTGAGAATGGCTTTAAGTTGGGCTTGACCCTAGCCATCTAATTCAACAAATATCTAGGATGTCATTATCCTAGAAATGGGACCCATAGTTGTAAATATCACACAATCCGATGTAAACTTAAAATATTTTGTGGTGACAATATATCTTTCAAATGAGGCATGGATGACTAGCTCTTACTATGGAATTCTTTTGGTTATATTATCCTCAATCAAGTGGTATTTCTAAGCAATGTTATATTTGTTTTATAAATATACATATCTAAATAATTTCCATTTACTAGTTAGTTTTTTCTTTTTTTTTACAAAATAATAACAACATGATAGAAATATTTATTTTCATTATCTGGAACAATCAATTCTTCTCTCTTGTATGGCTTGAGGACACACCATATCTTTGGTTTGGGGAAGGATTAGGAAAAATTAGACTGTTTTTATTTTTCATTATTTACGACAGATCTATTTATCTCTAACAAATGATAAGTGTTATCCGTATAATGTAAGTAGTGGAACTTAGTTATAACATGAAGCATATTTTCACAGAAAAATCAATATGGAGGGCTATATGAAGGATTGAATGAAGGTCCAAATGAAATATCAAATAGCGATCTGAATAAAACATTGTGATATTACAACACTTATGATTAAAATTTCCTAACCAAATTTTGTTTTTTGGCAAATAGTTTTCACCTCCATGTGGATGCTTTGACCTTTAAAAGTTTTTAGTCATCATTTCACTGTTGGAAACCCTATCCTCTTACCCAATCATGCATGTAAACTATCAAATGACCAATCTTCTTGTTAATCAAGGTTATTGAAAATGTGATTTATGCCTTCGTGTCATACGTTCAACTGTCCAAAGTTTTACTTTGGACATGGTTGAACTAATTTCAAACCTTATGAATTCACCCATTAGTGCATATGATTGATAATGGAACATGTCTCAAGGTTCGCTATGATAGCGTGATCTCTTAAACATGCTAAAATTCTTGCTATTAAATTTTTTTTCATTTCCATTATTTTTGTAGAGTTGTTTCAGCCATTTTCTTCTTACACTCTCTACAAAAAGATTCTATATCATAACTGTTGAACAATGCCAAATTGTTTTGAACGTGAGAGCTATCAAATCAAGAATGTTGAAGAACTCAACAAAGACATTTAATTTTCATACAACGTTTGACATGAAAGGCATGCTATTTTGAAAGCATGGGCCAAAATATTGAAGTTTAAATCACCTCCTTCATCTGCCAAGTCGAAGGCAGCTGCTAGTGCAGCTCCACCTTCTTCCTAAGTTATCTTTCTTTTTTCTCAGTGGGACCTAGCATGTTTTTGGTTTGGGGGAATGTTGATCCCATATTTGTCATCATTTTTGGTACTTAAATTACTCGTTTAAACATATGTTTTGTCATCTTTTTGCATATTTTCTGTCACACAGCTCATTATTCAGCCCCTGTCCAACACCACTCCACCTGTTGGGCTAAAGAAGGAGCTATATGCCACATCATGCATGCTGAAGAGATCTGTTCATGCTAAAGAAGGAATAGTACTGTGTGTTAGCATCTGATCAATCGATTGTAGTAATGGTTGACTAAATTTAGAGAGCATTCCACCACTAAAGGTTCGACTTGCTTATCTTTGTAAAATTGTGTATATAAACGCCTCCATGCGCAGAGCTAAAGAGTTGATCATTTCATTAGTTAGAAAGTGGTTTTTTAAGAGAATAACTCTATACTTTTGTTCCATATTTTTAATAGAATCTGTATGCTCTACTGTTTATGATTGCGTTCGAGTAAGTGTTATCCAGGAACCACCCCTAATTGCTGTGAGGGCCCCTCATAAACCATAGTTTTCTTTTCTTGTAGTTCCATTACCTTTATTCCTTTGTAGTTAGTTTAATTTCTAGTTTGTTTCTGTTATTAAATTACTGTAAACGTTTATTTTAGTTGCTTCTTGTAATGCATTTTATTTCTGAATTTAAATAGCTAGTTGCACGCATAGTTTGTTTTCAATCTTCTTTTAGTCATTTGATTTCCATCTTTACTGTTCAGTTTTATTTGCAAGTAGATAGAATAGATTGCTTTTATCAAGTTAGAATGGCTTCAATTCTATTTATTTCCTTTCTGTTATAAGTTCATTCACATTAAAGTTTAGTATTGTTTCTTAATACGCAATGATTTCTTTTTATGAATTTGTTTAAGTTTATTTCACTATCAAACTTGATCATTAAGTAGGATTATTTATTGCCTCTTTGCATTATATTTACATGTGCACAAATTCAACTGAAGATTAGATCATTTAGGTTATTTTCTGTTATTTGAATTGTACAGATTGTCATTCAGACAACCTGTTCAAACTATCATTCAGTCACCCCTTTCAGACTTGCAGTTTAGTCTATCATTCATCCCATCGTTTTGTTTTTAGTGTTTTTAATGTGTTTTGAAATTGTTTTAAGTTCTGTTTCTTTAGTATTTGAAGTATGCTTTGACTGTAATAGTTAGATGATAGTTCTATTTAACATTAAGATAAAAAAGTTAGATTGTTTTAGAGTATTTATTAAATTTTTTTATCTGTATTCCTACCTTGTTTAACCTTGAACATGTTTTGAGCTATGTTGTGTTTTGTTTCTTAAGCTTGTTTCTCATTCCTTTTACTGTTGTATTATTTTGTGCTCATGCCTTTGGATTGATTTATCCGTTCACATGTAAAACTTAGTATTAGATGTGTTATCCTTAGAAAAATGTACAAGTGCTTTGTAGACTATTCCTTTTTCATTTTGTGATTACCGAAATAGAATTGTAGGATAGAATCTAAATCCATTCCTATTAAGTTTTCTACTTGTTTCTTTTATTAAGTTTTCTACTTGTTTCTTTTAATTAATTTTTCTACTTATTTATAAATTAGGCCTTCCTTGCATCCTAGTCTTTCACTTGAAAAGTTAGTTGTTGATAGTATCCTTTTCAGTCTAAAGTTATTTGCTTATGAAATAAATTATCAATTATTTAGTTTAGTATTCTATTCTGGTTCAATTACCTAAATAGTTGAATTCTTAGGAGTTTGACTCAGTTTTTCATTTTGAAAGATCTTTTGATCTTTTGTTTGTTAAAATATTCCCACAACACCATAGGAATCCCTCTACCTTCGCATATATTTTGTGTCAACTCTAAGCCTACCAACCTCGGTTGATAATTAAATATTAGGTGAATTAATCTAGATAATATAACACCAAACAGGTAGGCTTCTATCACATGTTGCTTTTCAGATCAAAGTGCTGTCACATGGGGTGAATATTTTTTTAACCATTATAGACGAAGGCCTCCACTTGTGTCATGTCTTCAGGATGTTGGAAAGGATTAGTATCACCCACTTTGAAACCATCCAAAAAATTCCTTAAAGCGTTTATTTACATGTGTTGATGTATTTGTAACTTCGGAATGTATTCACTTGTATATCTTATGTATTGTACCCTGATGTTTATTCTGGGAAGTGTCTGTAATGTACTTGAATCATGTCATGCCCCGTTGTTCCTATCGGGAGATTCAATAATGTAAACAAGTCATGTAAATTCATTGTGGGTAACCCTCCTATTGATCAAGGGTTAAAGTCCCCGCAGTTGTGGGTCCCTAGGGTTATTAGACTCTCCTAGATAAGTCAGCCCTAGTGAGTTATTGTCAAGTGAGGAATTAGTATAAATAGAGAGTGAGCCTCTCTATTTAACACACATTCACTCACACTCAGTTGTAGTGCATAAATGAGAGAGAGACTATAGTTGTCGGGAGATCATATTATTGTTTTGGGGTTTTGATTTTGGTGTTGATTCTATCTCTTAGGAAGTTATGGGGTTTTCTCCTTTATGGTTTCCTCAAGGAAAAAATTTGTGTTCATTTTCTCTTGTGTTTGATTGTTGTGCTTGTTATTCTCTCAGTTAAATATCCTAAGATAATGCTAGCTTGAATGATAAAAATCTAACATGGGATCAGAGCTAACCTAAGAAGAAGACAGTCTACTGCTGTGGAAACTAGGTCTTCCTACTTTTGGGATATCTCTACACATATTTTCAACAAAATAAGGTTGGACTGACTCTCCTCTCTAGCGCACATCTTTCTGTCGAAGCAGAATCTGATTCTGAGCATTTTCAGTTTTTGACTCGACACTACTACTGAAAATTAGGGATTCCCACATAAGTGGAATTTTTGAGTGAGCCCAAGCCTGGATTGATATCCTCCTCAAAATCGAAGTTTAGATATCAAGATCAAATTTTTTGGTTGGGAAGAACTCCGGGAAATTCAAACCCTAACCCGCTCCTGAACCAGCTCTGCAAAAATTCAGCTCCAGATCCAGATCCGACATCTTAACCTGGTAATATATAAATATTTTGTATTTCCATTTGAGGTTCTTAGTTAATATGTTTCATCATACCAATCTTGATGAAAATATTGAGGGAGATGATAACTTTTGAGCCTGAAAGTATAGGATCTCCCTGGTCTTGGAAGAAAATGAGTTGGACTCCCACATCAATGAGGAGGTTCCAGTTGTAGAGGGAGATGAGGCTAAGGCCTTACACAAGAAGAAATTGGTCATGGCTAAAATAATTATTGCTGATTCAATAAAGGATCAACTCATACCACATGTGTTCTCCCTAAAGACACCTATAGCTATGTTTGATGCCATGACCAAACTATTTGAAGGAAACAACATAAACTGGAAGATGACTCTGAGAAACCAATTGAATAATGTAAAGTTTTAGAATGCAGAGACTATCCAGTCTTACTTTACAAGGGTGTCTTAGATCAAGGAACAACTGGAAGCCGTACATGAAGAAGTAGAGAATACAGAAATTGTGATAACCACCTTGAATGGTCTCCCTAGGGATTGGGACTCTTTCTTTCAAGGGATTTGTGCTAGAAAGAAGCTAGTCAAGTTTAGCAGACTATGGGAGGAATTATCACAAGAAGAAGCTTGAATATTAGCACAAGAAGAAAAGATGGGAAGTGAAGATCAAGCTCTCACAATACAATCCAAGAAAACTAGATCAAGCCATCACATAGGTAAGCACTCTCACCAGAAGAGTAACTTTAGAAATTCTAAAGATATGTCTAAGTTCATTTTCTATACATGTGATGAAATAGGACACCTTACAAGAGATTGTCCTAGAAAAAAAGGTATATCTCTTAAGAATAAGGGAAACAAGAAAAGACATCATGCTCATGCTGCAGAAGATGATGAGCCTTCCAAGAAGAGAATCAGATAAGACAGTGATGACTCTTCAAGTGATGAAGAATATGTTTTGATTTTTTCTCTCATGGGAAACATCACACATGGAATCAATGATTGGATTATAGTCAGTGGGGATTCTAAACATATTACAATATTCAAACAATCCTTTGTTAAACTATCAGAACATGAATCACCCCACAAGGTGAAACTTGGAGATGACTACTAGTATCCAATAAAAATTAGTGGGGAATCCTCCTATAATCTAGACTCTAGAAAGTCTATAAAGATGAAGGATGTATTTTTTGTATCAGGACTAAAGAAGAACCTCCTCTCCATATCTGCATTAGATGCAAAAGGCATGAGGGTTGCATTTGTAGATGGCCAAGTTCTCATGTGGACAAAGGAAAAGACTATTGATGATGCAGTAGTGATTGGGGAACAAGAAGGAGGTCTATACAAATTGAAGGGCCAACCAGAAAAAGCTTTGGTCCATGAATTAGTAGATCCAAATGAACTTTGGCATAGAAGGCTTGCACATGTGCACTATAGAGCACTACCACTTGCAAGCAAAGTTGTTGAAGGACTTCCAGAAATTTAGACAAAACATGATGGTGTATGCAAAGGATGTGCGGAAGGAAAGAACACAAAGAAGGAATTTCCAAGTAGCGAGAGAAAAGCAAAAGGAATATTGGAAATAATTCACTCTGATGTATGTGGTCTGATGTCATCCAGTTCATTAAGTGAGTATGTATACTTTGTTTTTTTATTCATGATTTTTCTAGGAAGACATGGATATACTTCTTAAAGAACAAAGATGAACTATTCAGTAAGTTCAAGGAATTCAAAGCCTTGATTGAGAACCACACAGAAAAGAATATCAATACCTTTCGATCAGATAATGGTGGAGAATTCACATCAAATGAATTCAAAGAATTATGCAAAGATTCAGGGATTAAGAGGGAGTTAACCACTCCATATNACAATGATCATGGAAGTTTCAAGGGCCATGCTTCATGATCAATATCTTCCCATGCATATATGGGAAGAAGCTGCTAGAACTGTGGTGTATGTACAAAACCATACTCCACACAGAGTACTCAAGAACAAGACACCTGAAGAAGTATTTTCCGACAAGAAACTAGAATTCATCCATCTTAGAATATTCAGTTGTCCAGTGTACATACATATTTTGAAAGAAAAGAGGACAAAGTTAGATTCTTCAGGAAGGAAGGGTATATTTGTGGGATAATTTGAAAGCTTGAAGTCTTACAGAATATAATTCCCAGGATTCAAGAAGATTGACATTAGCAGGGATGTAACATTTGATGAAGGATCAGCTTACAACAAATCCAGAAAGAGACCTGCTGAAGAACCTAAAGAAACAGAAGTACCCAGAATTCATGACACAACCATGAATGAAGAAATTCAAGAAGAAGATCAAGAATTAGAAGAACCTCAAGAATCTGTAGATCCACCTCAGGAGAAGAATCCTCACAAGAGGAAACCTTCTTGGGTACAAGAAGCTATCTAAGTTGCAGAAAGATATGGGGCTCTAGAAGAAAATCCTAGAGAAAGGAAAAGAACCAGGTCCTGCTCCGGTTATGTAGCCTTATTATGTGACTTCATCAATAAAGAACCTTCCAACTATGAAGAAGCGGAAAAAAGAAAATAATGGAAGGATTATATGATAGAAGAGTATCAATCGATCATGAATAATGATGTTTGGGATTTTATTCCAAGACTAGAAGGGAAGTTTGTTGTAACTTCCAAATGGATCTACAAGATCAAGCATGCTGCAGATGGTAGCATAAAAAAATATAAAGCAATATTTGTGGCTCGTGGCTTCTCCCAGAAAGAAGGAATAGATTATGAAGAAAATTTTGTACCTGTATCTAGACACACTTCCATCAGATCAGTACTTGCTCTGGTTGCAGTAACGAAATGGAAGATACACTAGATGGATATCAAGAATGCTTTCTTGAATGGTGTAGTAGAAGAGGAAGTATATGTGGAGCAACCACTTGGTTTTGAGACACATGACAAGGAGACTCATGTGTGTAAACTAAAGAAATCCCTATAAAGTTTGAAATAGGAACCCAGGACATGGTACGAAAGAATTGATAGCTTCCTATCTAGTTTGGGCTTTACCAAGAGTAAAGCAGATTCCAACCTTTACTAAAAGGTTGAATATGGTAACCCAATGATACTCCTACTGTATGTAGATGATCTACTTGTAACAAGTATGGATGGGTTTATTGCTGATATGAAAAGGAAGCTTGTTGCCGAGTTTGAAATGAAGGACTTGGGTATGATGCACTATTTTCTAGACATGGAGGTGTGGCAGAATGTAGATGGAATTTCCCTGGCACAAGGGAAGTATGTGGTAGAGATCCTAAAGAGATTTGAGATGATAGATTGAAAATCCATGACCACACCTATGGCATTGAACCTGAAGCTATTGAGTGATTCTTCATCAGAAGCGGTTGATGCCATGATGTATCATCAGATGATTGGGTCTGTGATGTACCTAACGAATACGAGACTAGATATTTGCTTTGTTGTGAACACCTTGAGCCAGTTACTGATAGATACGAGACATGTTCACTTGATTGCTGCAAAACATATTCTGAGGTACCTGAAGGGTACAGTTGATTATGGTCTCAAGTATGAGGTGAATCTGAAGATTAACTTGAAAGGTTATGTTGATACAGATTGGGAAGGCAGTGACATTGATAGAAAGAGCACTTTAGGATGTTCCTTCACTATGGGATCAGGTGTGATTTCCTAGTTTAGCAAGAAGCAATCCCATGTGGCACTGAGTACAACCGAAGCAGAGTATGTTGCAGCTTATTCAGCTAGTTGCAAGGTAGTGTGGCTGATAAAGCTATTGTCTGATTTATTTTGATCTCTAGATGGATGCTACTTGTATATATTATGACAACCAAAGTTGTGTAAAGCTATCAGAGAACCTAGTGTTCCATGACAAGTCAAACCATATTGAGATCAAGTATCACTATATCAGGGGTATGGTGCAGAGAGGAGCAGTGAAGCTCCAGTATGTTATGACAGATGAGAAGATAGCTAATGTACTGACCAAACCACTAGCTAGAGTAAAGTTTGAGTACTTCAGGGGGAATCTTGGTGTTCTCTAGATCGAGTTTCGGTCCAAAGGGAATTGATGTGTCCGTTGGCAATTCTGACACGGTGGAAGCCTGATATTCACATGGTTAGATGTAAGTGCAAAGATGCTCTCATGTGATTGTGGGTTGTGTTACCACATGATTAGTGCAGAGACATTATGATGTGGATCCAGTGATGCTCCAGATCAAATGATGATCCAGACTTGATGATGATCCAGTGATGCTCCAGATCAAGTGATGATCCAGACTTGAAGATGAAGATGAATTGACGATGAAGAAGACTTGAAGATGAAGATGACTTGATGATGATACAGATGATATAGAGAAGAAGTGTGTAGATAAATTGTGTCAAAAGAATACCTTCCTAGTTAAGAGGGAGTGTTGATGTATTTGTAACTTTGGAATGTATTCACTTGTATATCTTATGTATTGTACCCAGATGTTTATTTCGGGAAGTGTCTGTAATGTACTTGAGTCATGTCATGCCCTAATTTTCCTCTCGAGAGATTCAATAATGTAAACAATTCAAGTAAAGTAATTATGGTTAACCCTCCTATTGTTCAAGGGTTAAAGTCCCCACAGTTGTGGGGCCCTAGGGTTATTAGACTCTCCTAGAGAAGTTAGCCCTAGTGAGTTATTTTCAAGTTGATAATTAGTATAAATAGAGAGTGAGCCTCTCTATTTAACACACATTCACTCACACTTAGTTATAGCGGTTAACTGAGAGAAAAGAATTTTTTGGGACAAGAGAGAGAGAGAGATTACTGTTGTTGGGATATCATCCTACTATTTTGGGGTTTTACTTTTGGTGCTAATTCTATCTCTGAGGAAGTTGCAGGGTTTTCTCCTTTATGGTTTCCCTGAGGAAAAAATTTGTGTTCATTGTCTCTTGTGTTTGATTGTTGTGCATGCTATTATCTCAGTTAAAGATCCTAAGATAATGCTAGCTTGAATGATAAAACTCTAACAACATGCGTTCCCACCTCATGGACTCATTACATCTTGCCCAATTGAATTGGGAGGAAAAATAGTTCAAGTTGATGCTGAGGTAGTGGATGCACCCATAGATTACAATCTATTATTGGGATGTATTTGGATACATGAAATGATTTCAGTAGTGTCTTTGGTATTCCAATTAGTTTGGTTCCCCCATTAAGAGAAGATTGTTACGATCAATCAGTTAGATTACTCCACACCTGAAACTGGTATACACTCAAATATACCTTTTTGTGGAGAATTCAAAAGTATAAATTCAAGATATAGGAGTTGGGATGTTCAAAGACTCTTCCCTCATGGGAACCTTCACAATCCCTCCACCAATATCTACCCTTGAAACTGCTCAAGTTTTCACCATCACATCAGAAATTTACTTTCCACTAACCATTTTTACCAAATCCAATATGACAATAGGTTCCACTTCATCAGATGGAACTATGGTAGTGGACATCCATGTTAAAACTAGTCAAGGAAAGGAAATACATTCAGACATACTTTATGAAACAAGGAGTAGTACCCCACTATCTGTTATAGAAATATCAAATCAATCATTTCAAAATGCTTCAACAGACTCATATCAAAATCCTTCTCCTTTGGAGGAATATGATCCGTATAAATCACCTGTATGGGCTATCAATAATCCCAAAATTCATGACATCTTTGATCAAATCTTTTCATCTGATGCAGTTATCATGGAAGTCATGAATATCTCATAATGAATTTGGGAAGAAATGCATCATAGATCATCATTTCTTTCTAAACTGGACTCCTTAGATATAAAACATGAGAATTTTTACCTTGATGATGATATGGAAAGGTACCAATTCCCTATCTAAACACACAATGTGATTTCGGAAGGAAATTTGGAAAAAAAATTAGAAACCATTCCTATCAACATATCCATCAAACATGGCATCGTCAAAAATATCAATATCGGTTCCAATTTCTCTTCAGAATAAATCACACAATATACTACTTTATTTAAAGAGTTTCATGAAGTTTGCGCTTGGACATATGAGGAAATTCTAAGCATCGATCCTAGCATCGTCGAACATGAGATACTAACCTATCCAAATGTAAAACCTGTATGATAAAAATTACACCCAATGAATCCTAAGAAATATGTTTCCATGAAAGCAGAAGTAGAAAAGTTGTTGAAATATGGATTCATTTACCCAATACCATTGACTAAATGGGTATCCAATCCTTTTCCAGTCAATTAAAAACAAGGGACAATCTGAGTCCGTACTGACTTTAGAGATTTAAATTTGGCTTGTCCCAAAGATAATTAGCCCACATCCTTCATTGATCGGATTATAAATGATTGTGTTGGTAACGAAATATTTTCATTTATGGATGGATGCTCTAGTTATAAACAAATTCATATTAAGAAAGAAGACCAACACAAAAAAACTTCCAGTTTCCCATGGGGCACTTTTGCGTATCGAAAAATTCCTTTTGGCCTTAAAAACGTCAAGGATACTTTTCAAAGAGCCATGCCATATTCTTTTCATCCTATTCAAAAAATCATCGAGTTTTATCTCAATCCCAATATGACAAAGCATCCCATCCTCGAGTCTTTTCAAAAGGTGATTTGGTTTTGGTTTATGACCAAGAGAATGATAAAATAGTGTTGACCTTATTCTATGACCTAGGCCAATAGAGGAAATCAATCCCACACAAGTTTCTTAATACAACTCTCGGTATGCTTAAATTAGCTTGATTTCACAGGTTATGGTCTCATTCTACCAGCTGAGTTTTATTCTCTTAAGGAGAATATGATTTTTTTAAATCTCAGCAAAATATTTCCTGTAATAATCTAAAATTAACCTAAATCCTAATTTCAGTTTCTAATTCTAAATTATCCTAACTTTTCTTTATTAAGGAAAGTCTCTTGTTTTGGTTTTTGTTTGGATTTATAACTTAAGAAAAAGTTTCAAATGTTAAATAATCTAATCTAACTAACACTTGCTAAAACCTAAACCTCAAAAATCTAAGCTAAGTTATGTATTAAAACTAAACTAATATCCTATCTCAGCTCAGAGTGAATTAATTAATTATATTAACTATTAATTAACAATTAAAGACAACAAAGGGAAATTAACGATATAATTCCAAATAGAAAATTATCAGAACTATTATCATAAAAAATCACTCTATTCAATAGAATTTACAAAAATAGAAAAATAAAATGAAAAACCATTTCATCTATTCTGTAATATAATTGTCAAATAATAATTAATGTTCAACACTAGATGTCTGAAAATAAATTTGAATCACTTATTAATCAAAACACCATATTAAAATATAGCTGCAATCGATTACAAGTTATGAAATATAATACTACTTAATCAGGATCATCAACGAACATTAAAAATGAAATGATTACAACAATATCTGTATCAAACACTAACATTTTGTGATAAGAATAATTCAATTAAAATTTATGCAAAAATAACCAAGTATGACTGCACAATGATTTTAAGATGAAAATTATCTATTGAAATATATATTAAAGTTTCCAACAAACTGAAAAACAAAAAATGATACCAGTCTTTGAAATACTAGTCTGACAACATCCATGAAGAAAACTCCAGCAGATAGATTGCAACCAGAACATATATTAAATTTCAATAAGTAGTTTCCTAGTACTCCCATCCCCTTTTCAGAAATTTTTTGGGACTTATATACATAAAAGAACAACTGTCTTTGAGTTATTTTAGGATTTATTTACAAAAATAGTAGAAACAATTTCTTAATAGCTGTTAAGATATCTCATGACCATCCCTATATTCGTTCTATTGATGATATGATTCAATTGATACCAAAAGAAGCACCTAGAAAATATGAGCCTTCAATGAAGCAAACAAAACATGATCATCTAGAACATATGCCATCTATCAACAAAAAAATCGTTCTCCTCTAATAAAACAACTTCAAATATGTATATCAGTCAGGAAAATCGTTTCCATCCAATCTACCACGTTCATAGCATGAGTACACCTGTGACAATCAGTTACAGATATATTAATTCCTCATCAAAACAGAAATGATGAAATATAATAGAAAAATAGAATGAAATAAATTTCAAGCATACGTACAGAATATACAATTCTATAGGTGTTCTAATTAAAGTATTCTATTACCTGTCAAAAAGAAAAATATACCAATGCAACTGAAAACAGAGTAAGTGTCAAGTTTTGTTTTGCAAATTGACTATTCTTCTTGCCTCTGATAATTTAGCACTTAACTTGACATTTTCAATTTCATATTTCTCTTAACTCTTCATAAATATTCTATGATCAGAAATCAACGATCTCTTTACATCTTTCAACTTATCTTTCTTCCCTTTTAAATCCTGCCATCGATTCACCTAGGCTAACAATTCACTTCTCAAGTTTTGTGCTTCATCTTTTAAAACAATTGAATTTGACTTTTCCAATTTCTTTTTCAATTGAACAATTTTATGGCCTTCATGGTGCTTCTTAGTGTCTTCTCTGATGAAGAACATCATTAAATGAAAATTCTCTTTTGATCTCTGGATTGTTTTGTAGAACATGTGACTTACTTCTATCAAAACTATCATTTGGAGATGTTACATGATTATCAATTTTATCCTCATGCTCCCATGAATATAAATCCATCAAACAATAATCTTCTTCTTCACTCATAATTTTGATTAATTAAGAGTCTTGGACCTGCAGAGGTGTTATTGAAGTAGAAGATATCATACTCTTGGTAATTCTGCAAGAACCTAATTTTTCAATAGGTATATTTGACAAGTCTGACTCGAACTTGGATTTTGATTTTTCTTTGTTTATCTTCTTCAAATTTTTTTCTCTATCTACAGGTACAGTATGAAGTTCTCCAAGTGAAGCCAAAACTGTAGGGGTTTCAAAAATTAAAGGAATATATTCTACCGCAACTGTATGTTTTTGTACTATCCTCTATAAGTGCAGCCAATATAGGATATTCAACACTTCTTAGCTCAGACCTGACTCCAAACTTAAGGGGAACTTTATGTTTTCTATGGTTTTTGGGATGCAGAGTCGACCAATACTGAGTTAACCCAAAATCATTTTTATCTAAAAATTCATCCCAGGATTGACCAAAAGGACTCAATTGGTGCTGAAACAAAATTTTAACGAGGTCGTGATGAAATAAACTTCTTTCTACATCTCCTATAGTGGTCTGTACAGTATGTGCCATTTTTTTAAAACTTGGAAACAAAAAGTAAGGAAGATTGAGTCTGCAACCCTTCAAATCCATCAGCAATCGTAAATGTTAATAATGAACATGAGAATAACGGTCATCACATGACACATACCTTATTAAAATGTTGAAGCAGGCTCTCCACTGTAACTTCAAAAACTTAACAGAAATGCCACTGTTCAGATCTAAACCATCTCGTAATGGTAAAAGGAATAATTCTCATTATATCTTATTGACCCTTTGTCCCTTAAACTAGGGTTCACTAGTTTGGGGCATATTGGTAGCTTTAGAAATCATATATTTGTTTAAAACCAGTTGAAAATTCCCAACTTGAGCTACATTATTCTTTACAGACATGGCAAATCATCTAGTTATTTCTACATGATGGCCACTAAAACATCTAAAAAATGAACCCCAACTTATTTTTTCAAACAATGCGGCTACTTCTGGGTTAGATTCTATCAGTTCCGGACTTGATACCTCAAAACATTTAATTGGTGCCATATTTGCGCTACAATAACTCTGATTAGGGTTTGGGATGGATGGTTGCGTGAATATAGATGGTATTGGAGTCCATGTGAATGACATTGTGTGAAACATCACATCATGGATCAGTTCATCTGTAAGAGAATGAAAACCCCAAAAATAATCCCATCAACCATAGTGAATGATGAAAACAAGTGCCAAAATTATGCTATCCGACCATTATGCAATAATTGACCTTTTTGCAACCAAACTATAATTTGATTCAAGGGTTTGTTTTTCAAGCAAAAAGTACTAAGATTAAAATCATAATGACTCAGATAATGAAATAATAACCTTGTACGTGTCTATTGATTTTCAAAGATTGTAGGAATTGAAACAACATGATCTATACATTTAACTTACATGTGTCCAATTATGATATTTCATTTTTCATCATGCGGCTAGGATAGCGACCAAATGTCAATTTGAAATATGGGATTCACATTATTCATTTTAAACCTAACTTTAAATTTTTTATTTATTTACAAAATGTGTAGATTCAATTGTATATTATTTGAAATCTTTTTAAATGTTTAGGGTCATATTATTTTAATATATAATAAAAATATATTATTAACCCTATTTTATGAATCTACAAACCAAAATAAACCAAAATATCTTATCCAACATTATAACTCTAAAAATAAACTTTGAAAAAGAAATCAAAAGGAAAATGAGATTTGATAAGTCAATGTGATTTGATCAAATGATATATTTAACAAGATGTAATGAAATATATTGAAAAATATATAATAAAATATTTAATGATAATGAGAATTGATTATATATAAAATTAAAATATTAACAGCTATTAAAATACTTAAGTTTGAAAATGCTTCCTAGGCTTCCAGTATGATCATTAACTCTTCCTTAATTGAGAGTACCTTCACAATCAAAGATTTTGAAAACACTCTTTAATAATTTTAATAATTAAGTATCAAAGAGGACTGATCAATTTTATTATACAAACAAAATAAAATTGTGAGGGTTGTTTCCCGCCAACAAATGGCGACATACTAGGTGAACCAGTTATCTCTGCTCATTCATCTCAAAAATTGCAAAAAAATACAATCTTAAAATTTGCTTAAAACAAATCAGAAAACCTTAATCTAATAAGAACCACCACCTTTTTCACATTTGCAAATATTTTCAAAACTACCTTCATTTCTGTTGATAAATACTTTTGTCATAGACAAGCTGAAAATTACCCTGTCAAAACAAAGTACTTAGGATAAAGGTAATACACATCAATAGTATAAATATAGATCTATTTACTTATTTGAAAAAAACTTTCACGGCCTGCTCCAATTATAAAAAATTTATTGATTTTCCATTAAATTTTAACTAAAAAATATTGTCCATGCCTGGTAACCTGATATTAACAACATCATTCATGATTTTTACCAGAAATAAATAAGCCGACTCATGATGAGACCTCCTCTCCCTTTATATTATGATCAAGATCCATCACCTCGGTGATCAGAAATGAGCTTACCTCTAAAAAAGATTACAATCATGAGTAGGTCGCCTCGTGATGAGACCTTCTATTCTTCAATCAAAATCTAACTTATTATAGATAATTATGCATAGAGCATACTTCAAAATATTTGCAAATGGTAAATAAATTTCTAAAAGAATGACTGCTAATGTAAATTGATAAAGATTTTCCAAGTACTATGTTTTGATAAGGAAATCTATTAGCTATCCTAACTATAAAGAAATAGATGAATGAAGGTTAATCCTGGTTATAAACACAAACATTATTAGTTATAGTTCCTTATCAAATTTGAGAAGAACGGATCAGTTTATGTGAATCTTGAATATCTACCTTATTACAACTAATGAAGATTGATGAATAAACTGGATTTAAGCCTCGGGGTTTATTTATTTACAAATACCCGCTTAAAAGAAATATGTACAAAAATGATTTTTTTTTTAGATGCCACTATGTATAGAAAGATTGACAAAACTATATACAAAGGATTGAAAGATAATAATGTTTTGTGAAGAGATCAATCAATTCTGAAATGAATTTTAGGAATTTTCAAGGATGGATTGAATCAAAATCAAAGAAAATAAAATTCAAATGTTCATAAAAATTACAATGATCCTGTTTAATAAAAGAATGTACAGAAAGATCAACAAAATGATGAAGTATAGCAACCAAAATGGATAGAAAATTAATCCTGAAATTAAAAGTTATTCAAACAAGATTGGTTGAAGATAAGAGAAGAAAATGTTGTAAAATTATTAACAGAATGAACAAACTTATGTACAGAACTATGTACAGATTTAAAGTCTGATGAAATCAACAGAAATATTTTTTCAAAATCAGTCCATTGACTGGGAATGTTTCAGACTGACCTTCTAAGGTTTGCAGATGAAAAGTGCTAGGACCTAACTTTCCAGAAATGACAAATGGACCTAATGAGAGACATTGGAATTTAGTATGTTCCACTTTACCCTCGTGAGATTTATCCCATTTAAGCACTAAATCACCCACTTGAAATTCTCTATTAGAACTCGAATATTGATCAACCCAAGACTTGACAATTTATTGATGTTTGATAAAATGTTGCCTAGCCTTTTCTCTATCTTATTCTAATTTCAACAGAGTATTAATTCTCTTCTCTATAATTGGACAGTATTCATCCTAAAAGGATTGAGCAAGTTGCAAAGAAGGTAAAAATAAGTTAGGAGGTAGGATAGCTTATGTACCATAGACAAGGAAGAAAGGTGATATACCAATTGAGGATTTAGGAGTAACTCTATCCACCCATAGTGCATTGAATAATGTTGTATGCCAATCACAATGATGGGTTGAAATGGTCCTTTTAAGAATTTTCAACAAGCTTTTATTTGTTGATTTAGCTAGTCCATTACGGTGAGGATGGTAATTCGTTGAATACCTGACCCTTATACCTTTCTCAAATGCAAATTGAGTTAATTCAAATGATGAAAAATATGAGGCATTATAAAAAACAAGAGAATTAGGAATACCAAATCACGTAATGATAGAAGACTCTAAAAATAAGATAACTTGATTGGTATTCACTACCCTTAAAAGTGCAACCTCTTCCCATCATGTAAAATAATCAGTTGTGGTGATAATATATTTGTGTTGAAGAGAATAAGGTGGGTTTATTGGACCTACTATGTCGATACCCCATTGTTGAAAAGGCCTCTCCACTATAACCGGCTGTAAATGAAAGGAAGACTTCTTAACCCTACCCGCAACAATTTGGCATTATTGGCACTTTCTGATGAAAGCATAAGAATATCGAAATAAGGTAGGCCAATAATAGCCATCCCTAAGAATTTTTTTTTTTTGTCTCTCCACCAAGATGGCCAGCTCCAGGACCAGAATGTAGTTCTCTCAAGACTGTCTCAGATTCATCCTTGTCTAAGAAATGAAGAAAAACACCATCTGAATTTCTCCTAAAAAGAGTATTATCAATTAGCAAATAGGGAGCTGATTTTAATCTAAGGGCTCTTCTTTTTCTTGGTTCAAGGTGATCAAGAGAAGTTCCTGTTTCTAAGAGAGTCCTTAAATATGAATACCAAGAATCCTGTGGTGGAGGATAAAAGTAAATTTCCCTAATTAGAAAGGTTTCATCAATGATAATTTCATAATTAATATTTGGAAAATGGGCTGCCTCTGCAGCAATTTTATACAATCCTTGTCACGTTACTACTGTTGAAGGTTTAATATCCAAGTCACACTCTTAGAGAGCTATCATCCATGGTGCTCTTTTTTCTCCCAAGTCCTTTTGTACTAACAAATTTCTAACTACAGGGAAAGGACATATCACTTTTGTTCTTGATTTTAAAATATACGGACGAAAATGTTTTACTGCTTTAAAAACAATGAGCGCTTTCTTTTCAAACTTGTGGTATTTTAATTCACCTCCCTTAAAGTTCAAAATCATAAAATAAATCAGTACTTCATAATTTTGCTAATTACGTTGAGTGAGTACTGCAGCATAAGATAAATCAGAAGCAAAAGTATAAAGTATACAATATTTGGAAAAATCTAGGCTTGACAGACTAGGGTCTTCCAAAATAGCTTCTAATATTAGATTGAATGAATCTTTCTCAGCATTAACCCAATTAAAAATAGCATATTTCTTGATCATATTTTGCAACGGTCGAATGCTCTCTGAAAAACTAGAAATAAATCTCCTAACAAAATTTATTTTCCCTAGAAATGATTGCATTGATTTCTTACTTGAAGGAAAAGTTATTTTTGATATGGATTGGGCAAGTTCAAGATCAATCATGATCTGATGTTTTGACACAACACAGCCTAACAAAATACCTTGTGTAATAACAAATATCATTTTATTAGGATTTAAAGAAACCCCCTATTTCCTACAACGTTCAAATACATTTCCAAGGTGAATAATGTGACCATGTCAATATTTAGAAAATATAGTAACATCGTCTAGATAGACAACCAAGGAATGATTAATTAGTCCTATAAAATAAATATCCATTTCTCTTTGAAAGGTTTCCTTGGCATTGATTAACCCAAAGGGAATCTTTCTGTAAGCGTATGTTCCATATGGGGTTCAAAAAGCTGTTTTAAGTTGATCATCTGGGGAAACCAAAATTTTGTTATATCCTGACAAAACATCAAGAAGTGATAGCATCAAAGACCTAGAGACTTTCTGAAGAATCTGTTCCATGGGAGGAACTTGGTAATTGTCTTTTTCAGAATATTTATTGAGGTTTTGAAAGTCGACACATAGTCGAATGTCACCATTTTTCTTCCCGATGGGAACCAAATTAGCTACACACTGAGTATGTCAGACGGGAAAGATAATCTTAGCAGCTAATAGTTTGTTTAATTCTTTCTTGATTGTTGGTTCTAGAGTCGGGTGAAATTTTCCAAGTTTTTGTTGGAAATGTTTTGATGCTTGTTTCATAGGGATAATTTGTTGCATAACCTATGGATTAAAAGTATTTAAATCATCGTACGTCCACGCAAACACATCTTTGAATTCTTTAAATAATTTGATGAATGCTGTTTTTTTGTAGGGGTGCAATCTATTCCTAAATTTATAGTTCGAGGATTAGATTATGTTCCTAGATTTACAGTTTCATATTTATTTGTGAACTATTAGTTTTGCAATTAGGAATACCTTTAAATTTGTCTTGAAGATCGTAAAATTTTTCCAATCATAAAACTGAGTTAGGAATTGATTTTATCTTTTCAAAAGCCTTTTCAATTGAACAAAAATCATGTATTACCGTAATGTCCCGTAAATTTTCATCATGGGTAACTTCCTCAATGGATGAATCTTTGAAAGTGTCCTCGTTCATTAGAAAATTCAGAATCTGCAAATCATTATCAAAAAATCTCCAGTTAAAAATATTATCCGGTATAGAAGGTCTAAAAATCAATTCAACTGAAAAGAAATAAGATGTTAGATTCTCAGATGGAATTAATTTTGACGCAACATTTTCTAGTAACTCTGCCTCCTGATTCTCGAATCTAGGTATTGAAATTATATTGAATGCATAAAAATACAAAATAATATTCCATACCTCTCGCTGATATTTTTGCAAATGTTCTGAAATGCAGTGTATTGAATTTTGTACTTGTCTAACAATGATCTCAGAATCACCATATGCGACTAATACTTTGATGGCCAAATCAATTGCTTTCTTCAAACCCTGAATTAGTGACTCATATTCTACAATATTATTTGTACAATTGAATTCAAGTCTACATGATATACAAGTATTGCTTCCTCTTGGGTCAATTAACAGGAAGCCAACTCCTGCTCCTTCTTTAGATTTCAACCCATCAAAGTACAAGGTCCATGCAGAACTATCTGCAACTACCTTACTTTCAACTATATGTACATAATCAAGGTTATCTATATTATTTACAATATCTTTAAATGAAGAATCATGCTAAACAATGGTAACATTCAGAATTTCAGATTGCTGTTTATTATCAGAAAAAGAAGAACTTCCAGATTTTAAATTTCCAAAACCAAGTTCATACATATAATTTCCCATTATAGAATATGAAAATAGAACTGGTTCACTTGGATCATGCAATTATGTTACTGTGTGTTTCAAATATATTTCCCTGCTTATCTTGATTTGATTGGCTTTTCAATTTTTGGGAAAACATAAGGTTAACCAATCTATGGTGAAAAATCCATTCAACATTCTGAGACCAATCCCTTCTCAGAAACAACCCATATGCATCAGGGATGTCTACAACCACTATATCTACGATTTGAAAAATTGAAGGGTCACTGGCAAGCCTAATTATAAAATCCTTCATTTATCCCCAAACCCTCACATTTGTTCTATCAAGTTGAGTATTATGTGAGTCTGATGGAACATACTTTCCATTTAACCTTCGACAAATAGATAAATGCATCACATTAGTAGACGCTCCAAAATCGACCATACAGTTATGGACATTTCTATTAAAGATTTCAAAGGTAAGGAGAAATGGAGGAGTTGTAGATTTTGAGTTCTTCCCTATTAGTGAGGAGTTATTAGTTGCTGATTTTCCTTTATCATTAAGTACTAAATAAATGTCTGAATTATTAGCAACTACATTTTTATAAACACTAGGAACTATCGAACTCATGGAAAGAGTTATAATGTGACCATTGGGCATGGGATAAATTTGAAGTAGATCGCACATACTAATGTTTTCATATACCTTTCTTAGATCTTCAGTTATGTCATATTGTATATCTAACTTCAGAGAATTCTAGATAGGCCAAGAATTCCACATAGATTGAGTTTGCTTGACAGGCTTAGGATTATTATTGTCCTTACTTGGAGTAGAACTTGATGATTCTCTAGGAGTATTTGTAGATGTTCTACTCTAAGTTTTATAGGAATGTTGTCCTGAAGGAGGATTTCTACTTTCAAAATCTTTTACCAGACTATCCCAAAAATTACCATTTAATTGTTGCGGTTCTTGAAATTCTTCTTCATTTTTCATATTGTTCTTCTTCTTCATGATCTACAGTTTCTTGATTTGAAGGTGTTTCAGGTAAATAAAAGACTGCTCAAATAGTGTTAAAAATTTCTTCATTTATTGTTATATCAGGAGGTGAACTTGATTTATTATTAGTAGTAGGATTCTGTCTGAATTGGTTCCCGAAATACCCTCTAGAAGAGGAAGCTTTAGAATTAGTTTTCTTCAATCCTACCACTTCATTAGTCAACTCCTGAATAGAATTTTGGAGTTGTTTGAAATTGAATTCCTTATGTTTATCTAAACTATATATTTCAACTTTCTTATGAGGAAAGGTATCAATTTTTCTCCTTCTTTCAGGTTCATATGACACAGAGTCTTCCTCAACCTTAATAGCCTCTTTAAAATTTTCAACAAGAGTTGTCTTGCTAGCTCATTTAACAAACATACCTAAGTATTTTGGTAAGCCTGAGCTAGAATTTTATATAATTATATCCTTAGGTGGCTGAGAAGCAACAAGAATTTTGTTCTTTAAAGTAAGGAATCTTTGATTAAAATATTTGATTCTCTCTTTAGTTTCCATTTTAACTCGAGACAATTCAAGAGCTAAAGTGGCAGGGGTTTTTTCTTCTCCAAACTTTTCTAAGAAATCTTTGTTGAAGTTGGTCCAGTTTGTGATTGAACCTTGAACTAACAAGAAGTACCAAGTTGAGGCTCTCCCTTAAANAGTGGCAGGTGTTTTGTCTTCTCCAAACTTTTCTAAGAAATCTTTGTTGAAGTTGGTCCAGTTTGTGATTGAACCTTGAACTAACAAGAAGTACCAAGTTGAGGCTCTCCCTTAAAAGTCAAAGGGAACAGATGACATAATACATCCTCATGTTGAACGTTCATGGTCTAGACAACTAAAATGAATTTATCTACATGTACCTCAACTGGCTCTTTATTATCCAGATTAAAATTTGGAAGAAGTTTGTCTAGATGTTTTGTCAATGGATGTTGTACACCAGGTACAACAACATTAGTTTTTCTTAGCAATGGAAGTGGTGGGTATTTTGGATTAGGAGGGTTACCTCCTCCTCCTACAGGTATGTTTCCAACCATAGGATCTTATTGATAATATGAAGAATTCCCTTGATTAAATGACCTTGTACTGTCAGGTTTCCCTGTGAAGACTTCTGACTTGATCACTAGGAGTCCTTAATTGTGAAATATCAGCTTCTGGTGAATCTCAATCAATTGCAGTCAACTGAGGATTATGCCATTGTTTTTTGCGTAAACCATAATCTATTGGATTCAAACCAAGTTGATGAGCATAAGATATAGTAAGAATACGATGTGACTCATCTAAAGTTTGATTACTCTATCCACGAGTAAAAGGAGATGTATCATGATCTCGTTCGAGGATGCTCCTAACATTGTCTACGAATGGTGAACTGCTACTTTCAGGTTGTAATGGAGGATTGTGAGTAGTTGAAGGTTTATCATTAGTTCTATCATCCATTAATCATTTCCAAGCCCTCATTCTAGTGCCATTTGTTGACCTTATTTCACGACCTAGGCCAACAGAGGAATTCAAGCCCACTCAGGTTGCTTAATACAACTCACTGTATGTTTACATTAGCTTGATTTCGCAGTTTATGGTCTCCTACTACCATCTCAGTTTTATTCTCTTAAGGATAATATGATTTTTTTAAAGCTCAACAAAATATTTCCTTTAATAATATAAAATTAACCTAAATCCAAATGTCAGTTTCTAGGTCTAAATTATCCCAACTTTTCTTTCTTAAGAAAACTCTCTTGTTTTGGT
Organism: Pseudotsuga menziesii; assembly: GCA_001517045.1. Taxonomy (NCBI): domain Eukaryota; kingdom Viridiplantae; phylum Streptophyta; class Pinopsida; order Pinales; family Pinaceae; genus Pseudotsuga; species Pseudotsuga menziesii. The sequence goes on from LPNX010763360.1 coordinate 507,381, forward strand.
TTTTGTTTGGATTTCTAACTTAAGAAAAAGTTTCAAATGTTAAATAATCTAATCTAACTAAAATATAACTAACAACTACTAAATACTAAACCTAAAAAATCTAAGCTAAGCTATGAATTAAAACTAAACTAATCTCCTATCTCGGCTGAGAGTGAATTAAGTAATTATATTAACTATTAATTAACAATTAAATATAACAAAGGGAAATAAACGATATAATACCAGATAGAAAATTATCATAATTATTATCATAAAAAATCACTCTGTTCAATAGAATTTACAAAAATAGAAAAATAAAATGAAAACCATTTCATCTATTCTGTAATGTAACTATCAAATAATAATTAATGTTCAACACAAGATGTCTAAATATAAATTTGAATCACTTTTTAATCAGAACACCATATGAAAATATAGATGCAATCGATTACAAGTTATGAAATATAATACTACTTAATCATGATCATCAATGAACGTTAAAATGAGATGATTACAGCCATATCTTTATCTAACAATAAAATTTTGTGATAAGAGTAATTCAAATAACATTTATGCAAAAATACCAAGTATGACTGTGCAACGATTTTAAAATGAAAATATCTATTGAAATATATATTAAAGTTTCCAAAAAAACTGAAAAACAAAGAGTGATACCAGTCTTTGAAATACTAGTCTGACAACATCCACAACGAAAACTCCAGCAGATAGATTGCAACCAAAAGATATATTAAATTTCAATAAGTAGTTTCTGAGTACTCCCATCCCCTTTTCAAAATTTTTTTGGGACTTATATACATAAAAAGAACAATTGTCTTCGAGTTATTTTAGGATTTATTTACAAAAATAGTAGAAACAGTTTCTTAACAATTGTTAAGATAACTCATGACCATCCCTATATTTGTTCTATTGATGATATGATTCAATTGAAACCAAAAGAAGAACCTGGAAAATATGAGCCTTCAATGAAGTAAACAAAACATGACCATCTAGAACGTATGCCAGCTATCAACGCAAAAATTGTTCCCCTCGAATAAAGCAGCTTCAAAGATGTATATCAGTCAACAAAATCATTTCCATCCAATCTAACACGTTCATAACATAAGTACACCTCTGACAATCAATTACAGATATATTAATTCCTCATCAAAATAAAAATGATTAAATACAACAGAAAAATAGAATGAAATAAATTTCAAGCATACCTACATAATCTACAATTCTATAGGTGTCCTAATTAAAGTATTCTATTACTTGTCAAAAAGAAAAATATACCAACGTAACTTAAAACATAGTAAGTGTCAAGTTTTGTTTTGCAAATTGACTGTTCTTCTTGCCTCTCAGAATTTAGCACTTAACTTTACATTTTCAATTTTATATTTCTCTTCATGCTTCAGAAAGTTTCTGTTAGCAGAAATCAACGATCTCTTTACAACTTTCAACTTATCTTTCTTCACTTTTAAATCCTTCCATTGATTCACCCAGGCTAACAATTCACTTCTCAAGTTTTGTACTTCATTTCTCAAAACAATTGAATTTGACTCGGACTTTTCCAATTTCTTTTTCAATTGAACGATTTGTTGTTTCAATTGTATGGTATTCATGGTGCTTCTTAGCGTATTCTCTGATGAAGAATCATCATTAAATGAAAATTTTCTTTTGATCTCTATATCGTTTTGCAGAACACGTGACTAACTTCAATAAAAACCATCATTCGAAGATGCTACAGGATTATCAATTGTATCCTCATGTTGCTATGAAGATACATCCATCACACAATAATCTTCTTCTTCACTCATAATTTCTATTAATGAAGAGTCTTGGACTTGCAGAGGTGTTATTGAAGCAGAAGATATCATACTCCTGGTAATTCTACGAGAACCTAATTTTGCATTAGGGATATTTGACAAGTCTGACTTGAACTTGGATTTCAATTTTTCTTTCTTTATCTTCTTTAACTTTTTTTCTTCATCTACAGGTACAGTATGAAGTTCTCCAAGTGAAGCCAAAACTGTAGGGGTTTCAAAAATTAAAGGAGGAGATTCCACTACAACTGTATATTCTGTACTATACTCTATAGGTACATCAAATCCAAGCGATTCAACACTTTTTGGCTCAGACCCAACTCCACACTTAAGGGGACCTTTACATTTTCTATGGTTTTTGGGACGCAGAGTCGGAAAACACTAAGTTAACCCAAAATCATTTTCATATAAAAATTCATCCCAGGATCGACCAAAACAAATCAACTGGTGTTGAAACAAAATTTTAAGGAGACCGTGATGAATTAAACTTCTTTCTACATCTCCTGTAGTGGTATGTACAGTATGTGCCATTTTTTCAAACTTTGAAGCAAAAAGTAAGGCAGATTGAGTCTGCAACCCTTCAAAGCCATCAACAACCATAAATGGTAATAATTAACATGAGAATAGCGGTCATCATATGACACATACATGATTAAAATCTCGAAGTAGGATCTCCACTATGGCTTGTAAAACTTAACAGAAATGCCACTTTTGAGATATAAGCCCTTTGGTAATGGTAAAAGGAATAATTCACATTTTTTCTTATTGACCCTTTGTCCCTTAAACTAGCATTCACTAGTTTGGGGAAGCTTGGTAGCTTTAGCAATCATATATTCATTTGAAAGCAGTTGAAAATTCCCAACTTGAGCTACATCATTCTTTAAATACATGGAGAATCATCTGGTTATTTCTACATGATGGCCACTAAAACATTTAAAAAACGAGCGCCAGTCTATTTTTTCAAACAGTGCAGCTGCTTCTGGGTTAGATTGTATCCGTTATCAAGACATGATACCTCAAAATGATTAAGAAGTGCCATCTTTGCACTACATTAACTCTGATTAGGGTTTGGGATGAATGACTATGTGGATATAGATGGTATTGGAGTCCATGTGAATGACATTATTTCACAACATCAATTCATGGCTCAGTTCATCTATAACAAGAACTAAAACCCTAAACATAATCCCATCAACCATAGTGAATGATGAAAACAATTGCCAAATTCATGCTATCATACCATTATGCAATAATCGACCTTTCTGCAACCATACTATAATTCGATTCAAGGATTTGTTTTTCAAACGAAAAGTACTAAGATCAAAATCATAATGACTCAGATAATGAAATGATAACCTTGTACATGTCTATTGCTTTTCAAAGATTGTAAGAATTGAAATGACATGATTTGTACATTTAACTTACATGTGTCAAATTATGATATTTCGTGTTTCATCACCAGGCTAGGATAGTGACCAAATGTCAATTCGAAATACGAGGATTCACATTATTCATTTTAAACGTAACTTTAAAATTTTTATTTATTTACAAGATGTGTAGATTCATTTTATACTGTTTGAAATGTTTCTAAATGTTTAGGGTCATAATATTTTAATATATAATAAAGCTATATTATTAACCCTATTTTATGAATCTACAAACCAAAATAAACCAAAATATCTTATCCAACATTACAAATCTAAAAAATAAACTTTGAAAAAGAAATCAAAAGGAAAATGAGATTTGATTAGTCAATGTGATTTGATCAAAGGATAGATTTAACAAGCTGTAATAAAATATCTTAAACAATATATAATCAAATATTTAATGATAATGAGAATTGATTATATATAAAATTAAAATATTAACAACTGCTAAAATACTTAACTTTGAAAATGCTTCCTAAACTTCTAGTATGATCATTAACGCTTCCTTAATTGAGAGTACCTTCAAAATCAAAGATTTTGAAGGAACTCTTTAACAATTTTAATAATTAATTATAGAAGAGAACTGATCAATTTTATTAAACAAAAAAAAAATTGCGAGGGTTGTTTCCCACCAACAAATAGGAAAAGGGAAATTTGTACCTAAGTGGTTTGGCCCACTTGTCATCAAAACAGTATTGAAAAGAGGTGCATATGAGTTATTCAATTATGATGGGAACCCTTGTCAGATATCAAAAATGGTCTCTATTTGAAGAAATACTTTGCATAGGAACTGAGGCCTCGCGACATTTTGTTGTATTATGTTGTATGATATGTAAAAAACTTTTGTACAATACTTATTTCATGCACACACTTATCTTTATAGGTAGATGTACTTGGTATATGGATTTGGAACCTTTCAGGTATTTGGGATATGCGCATGGCACTAACCGTGTCTCTCAGAACATCACTTCTTCCGCATGGGTAATATTCACAGCTGACACTCAAGTCCTTAGTTCGGGAGGCTCTTTTCTTGGACCTGCGACCAATAATGTTGCGAAGTATAGCATAGACATTGAGCTTCTAGTCGAGGCCAACACCTTTGGCATCCAACAAATAACTATTAAACTAGAATCACAACTTGTCATATCTTAGTTAAATGGTCAATATTAGGTTCATGGTCCTATACTATTTAGAAAGTTCTACGAGTTCGTCTTATAGAACATTAGTTTGAATTTATTGAATATGTTCATGTTCCTATAATTTCAAATAGTCTAGATGATTCCTTATCTAACGGCGTACTTGATTGGCATCTTTGTCATACATCATTCTAATAAATAAACCATGTATTTTGAATGCATGGCACCATAATTGAACAAATATTTCAAATCATAAGTAAATTTCGAAGTAACATTCCTTTGTATAAAGTAAAACTGCTTACATCATAAACCAAAACATGCGTTTAAGTTTAAAAACAATCTTTGTAGTAACTTTGCACACACCAAAAAGAGTAGTATCAACGCTTTCTCCCTTTGTATATTTTTGTTCAACAAAAAAGGTTCACAAAAAATTTCATAAAATTTCTAATATATGGAAAATTCAAAATACACTTTTGAACTGTTTTGACTTCCTGGTCCAACATAAAGACTCATCTACAACCAACAGATTACCAAGTAAATGGTTCACTGCTTTTGAGATGCATCCGTGAAAGAGGTGATTCCTACAAGAATGGTAAAAAACGAGTCATCTACTTATCTTTGTTATTTCAGATATTAAATGCATGTATTAAATCCTATTGGTTTCCTACATGGTTGGGTTTTGGTTACTTTTACAGGATTTTTGCGTCATTAACATGTTCAAACTAGTTGATCTAGGATTTGAATGGCATACCACGATTCATGGTGTTGATATTTTTCACAAAAATAAGTATGAAGTAAACCATCACTCCTTTTGTTCTACTTTCCTAAGATCCCATATTGGAAGAAAACTACAGTAATTTGGTTCTATTTCACCGTTCGTTGACACATAATCCTACCTAAAATATCCTACCTATGGAGGGAACATCCAAAAGAGTGTGCACAACTAGTTCAGCCCATGTTTGGCATACATATGTTTGCCTTGGCTTGAATTGTGCTCTTGAAACATAGGCACATGCCCTTGAAACACTCGTTCCATCTTATGTATTATAGAATTATTTATTCTTTTTCAATCTAATAACATGAACGAATACTAAAAATTATAAAATACAAAAACACAAAAAAGGGGAAAATTGAGATGTGTCTTATTGAATCGTTGAGATAAAGGAAATAGTCAGTAATAGTCACCCTTGAACACGACAGAGAATTTTGTATCCACTGTCAATATACCATTTAAATATTCCTTAGGAATTTGTACCAGTAGTCTAAACATATCTCCATCGATAGGTTATCCTTCTTGTAACCTATGGAGGTTTCGTTGATTCATCTAGAGTTGATGAATTTCACAATGGTTGGTTACTCGAGTCTTATTTTTCCAAGTGTCCATTATGCCATTAGAGGAAATTTCAACTCAAAATTGGCCTTTTAAATTTAACTCAAATTCCATTTCATCATGTGTTAGCCAATGAAATTGCTTTAAATTTGAAATATTGTATAGGTCTTAAACACGCTTTTAATATAAATTTGGGGATAATATATCATAGAAAAAACTTTTTTTGTTTGTATTTTCGACATATCTCCCCATGTTTTTACTCAAATTTCGATAGGGAGAGCTCGTTGGATGTGGAATTAAATTCCACATCCAACGAGTACCCACTTGGCATACTTTTGAGAGACCTCGCTACCCCCCAAAAAAGAAATACCTGAAAAAACATGATGATGACATCATCATCACATTTTTTCAGGTATTTCTTGTTTCTGGGGTAGAGGGGTCCATCAAAAGTATGCCAAGTGGGTACTCGTTGGATACAGAATTTAATTCCACATCCAATGATCTGTCCCAATCAAAATTTGAGTAAAAACATAGGGAGATATGTCAAAAATACAAAACAAAAAAAAAATCTTTTTTTCTTTTCTTCCTCCAAAATTAATAAATATTATTTTATTAATTTTTTTTAGAAGGCCCATTTTGAGTTGATATTTCCTCTAATGATTGTGTTATGATTTCAAGGGAATTTAAACCTGTGTCAGCCACTCCTCAAATTTTACTGACCAATCATGTCAACCTTCCTTGTGTCAGTATACAGTGTTGGATCTTCCAGCTCTACCAAATTATATCATCCTATTGATCTCAGTTTTGTGTTAGTTGATGTGGGATGCATTAATTCCCTACTTCTGACGGATCTATTCCTATCGACACCAAATCATTATCTAGGAAGTGGATCTAGAAACCCCAGTGAGTACATTGGATCTTGCACTCATTAGTGGCAGGATTCCTTGCAAACGACAATGGGTGTTACAGAGAAAACTTCCTATGGCTTGGGGTACCACAATAGATAGAGTAACCACAGAAATAAATCCTTTACAATATACAAGAGAAACCAAACATCTAACACTAAAGGACCTCGATACATACCTTACTCCAGACGGTTGATGTAGATCCCCGTTGAGCTTTTCCACTCTCGCTTGTATTAGTAATTTGCTCTCTCAACATTCAGCAAACAAGACAAGCATGCTATATATAATTGTGTTAGACATACTCTATCATATATAATCAATAAAATATAAGCATTTAAAAGCACCCGTGGATTCAATAGTCATTTAAATACACATTATTGGATAGGAAAAGATATTTCTATGAATATAAAACATAGATTACAATAGTGACAACCTCTGTCGGTATGTCTGTGAATCATAGAAACTGAGTCCTCCACTTGGGCCTCCACCACTTCAATCCTCCATCTCTCAATAGCAAGCTCATAAGCAAAGGAAGGCTTGGGAAGAACACAAAGTTCTCCAAGAAACATACAGATGTAGACTCAAGTATAAGCTCCAACAACAATGGACTATAGTTTTCTTGCTCTTCAATTCCTCCTCTTTCAATGTATCCAAAGGGTTCCTTATATAGTGCTTCAATGGGGTAATGGAAGGTCAAATCCGAGCGATCTCAAGTAATATGGAATTCCAAGAGGCAAGTGAATCAGATCCACATCAAGGAAAACTACAAAACTATTTGGCATTTTGCACACATCCTGATGTACACAGGTTTGAGGGTCAAATCCACGTATATACGTGAGAATAGGTTTAAAAGTCGTGTATAGAAAATAATTCATTTTTTTAGGGATGATATCAGAAACATCTAAGGTAAAAAAATGGTCCATGGGGTCTAAAGAGTCTATAGAGGGACAGAGAAGGCCATAAAGGTGTGATCCACCATGTGTGGTAAAATCAGTTGTAATAGATGCCCCCTAATGTGTGAGGTCAGAGGGGTGATACGATGATTGAAATACATTATAAGTCCATCCCAGAAGTGGAGTGATGAAGATCCAGGTGGAAGAACTAGTCATCCAATAGTACAATATAATGATCAAACTCTACACATAACTGCAAGTAGATATAGCAATCCCGGATACATAAGAGTACAATGGCCATGAATAGGCATGATACAAAATATGACATGTGGCCATCGCCACGTACAATATAGATAGATCAGAATATCCATGATGAAGATATACAAAAGAACCTTGATCTCCATGAAGGCTGAAGATATATAATGGATCACGATCTCCATAATGGCTGGAAACATCTGACATATACTGGAATCAAGTCACGAGAGCTAAAATATCATGAACACTGGAACAATCAAGGAGGTAGCATATATGAAATGCCACCAATATGGAAGTTCTTCTACACAATTTTCTATGAGTACATGTCCTACTATGCAAATAGAGGTGTCGAGGTCGAACATAGTAGTCCATCTTCTAATTACTAGTCATTGATGTATATCGTTAACAGACACGAGATCACCCACTGATAATGAAAATGGGAATGAAGGTACTAGAGTGAAAACTAATAAGTGTGAATAAATGTGTTGAGGTCGAACACTTGAAAGGATCCATCGATTAGTGGACATTGATGTATTCCCAAAAATTGTCGATGGTGAGAGAACCTGCCACTGATGACTGCAAGTCTCAAGGCACTCAAAAATGACTCTAGATTCCTATCCCAGAATAAATGATCTGAAGTCGATGGGATGAAATCCACTGGAAGGAGGGCATTAAGGCACCCCCCATCATCCAAAACAAGGTACTCAACAAAGTTTTATAATGTGGAAGGACTCGATCATAATGTGCATGAACCAGTATCAGTATCGGGAATGGTCGACATGCAAAGTCAAGAGAACTAAGGAATGGCCAACTCAAGTTTCAACTTCCTTCGAACAAGAGCATAAAGACAAATGGTGACTGAATGTAGGAAGCATAGACTCGATATACAAAAGTAGGACATCTCTGCGACACAGGAGGCATCGACAGAGGTTCCATAGGGACTGGAAGATTAAACAAACGATGGAGATAAACTTAGAAAAACAAGTACAACTCCTAAATTCAAACTATTAACCCAACAAACATATGTGATATACAGTGCTCTATTTGAAGGCGACACGACTCGACTACTACCAAAGATAACATCTTTTCTTGTCCGGCTTTTTGATTTTTTTGATTTTTTTGGACTTTTTCAAATATTTTGAAAAGCTTGAAAAAGAATAAAAGTGCTTTATAGTTACAGACTAGGAGGAGATGAGTTTCAATGGGAAAACAAGCTAGTTCCATGCAGTGGAACATACTTATGCTCAATACAAGGACACATGTGTAGGATAACGACACTTGGGGGAAAGTCCCCTCCTGGTAAAAATGGGGAATCAAGCTGCAAAATAGATATAAAAAGGCTTTGCATGGCTAGACATGAGACCAGCTCGGGCTATATGGCTGATAATCAAAGTCAGGGAAGCCGGCATAAGGCTCAATGAGGCAGGAAAAACTCATGATAATGCAATTACAACTTGACATAAGGGAGTCCTGGGGACAACGACTAGCAAAAAGATCAAGAGGAGTATGAGGGTCTTGCACAAAAACATGGTGATACTATACGTAGGACTCCCACACCCTAAAGGGAAAAATGTCAGCATGGGCGCAACAAAGGAGCTAACTAGGGCACCCATGTATGGTCAAGCTCTACCATTCACATCATCTCACTTCTAAAACAACAAGAAGGTTCCATAACAAGATAGAATGGTTTCGTACCTAAGGTTATAATGAAATGGTCATAAGGTCATGCAAAATTCACATGGATGTGAAATCTAACCTATATGCTAGTTTAGACATAATACCTAATAGTAGCATGAACGGGTCAAAACAATGGTTGAAATGATGCTCAAAATAGTCCAAAATGGTCAAAAACAGTTCAAAAATATAGAAAGGGGGTAAAAAAAATTTAAAAAATTTCTATAAATAGTAAAAAATTCAAAAATTACATATCATTTGAAATTTTTACCCATTTGAGCTTCAAACTTCAATTGCAAATTTCGGGAGCTTCGTCTGGAAAAATTCAACACCGTTTGTTCCAGGTAACTCCTCATGTCCTCCTCTTCCATTTTCATGTAAATTTTTTCAATTTCCATGGTCAATTTTTTACTTTTAGGCCAGTATAAATTTGTCTTTTCAGTCCACGTGGAAATTGGGGCTTTTTCCATGTATAGGGTTGGATATACATGGAAAAACCTCCCAAACCCATGTACATACACTACTGTTTTGCAAACAGTTGCGTATGCGGTCGGGCACAAGGGTTTTCAAGATATCTAAAGACAAAAAAATATTTTTAATGTGCATGATGGTCCTATAATGGAGGGAGAGGGAACATGGAGATGTAGAAGAGGCTATACAGGGTGATTTGATGGCTTAACAAGCTCTACATGCATGCGGGATATACAAGTTTTGGTGTCTTGGCATCTTGAGGGCCAAACCAAGACTCCTGTAGATGCTAGTGGACTACTAGGATCCAGACTCGGAGTCTTTCCATATCGACAGGATGTCCCTCACTATAGAGGTGGAGGACATATATTTCATTACAGGATTGTCCCGACGAGGAGAGGTGGTGAACCTACGTTCTCGCAGGCTAGGAGGTGGCCTCACCATTGATGAGTACATTGTAGTATACTGTTTTCTGGACATAGAAAAGGTTGGGAGTCAGATCCTGACAAACTCCATTTAGGTACTAGGCCTAAAGGCCATACTATTGGAACTCAATAGGATAGTTGGGGCTAGCATCACTCCAGCAGGCCTCGTGGCCATTGATGTTCTATCCAGTGGAGTGCATGAGACCCACAATCTACGATTGGAGTACTGCACTCTTGAGTAACATGAAGTAGTAGCTCAGTGACTGCAAGATTGGAAAAGTATGAAACTTCAGTTTCAAAAGTATACAGAGCACAATATTCTTTGAGTGTGTTCTGGGGCTAAGCCCTAGAGCTGACGTTCCTCCTCACGGGGTTCGATATCTGGCCCAATGATGTTGGCAAGATGCTATGCCTAGACTGGGTGGAGGTAGGGTGTCCAACCCCTACCCAGTTGATTTCTTTCCATGGTGGTAGTGGTAGATTATTTCCATTGATGATTACCCTTTGCAGGGATATATTTTTGGGGAGATCCCGACATGCCCCTACCACCTGGAGCAACATATGGTGATATTGGTAACAAATCACAAACCCTCTTTTTAAATTTTTTGAATTATTAATTTTTTTTTGTGTTTTTTGATATATAGACTCAAAAGACATGTTTTGGTGTGACGACATATAGTGACAACCTGTCATATGTATGCAGATGTTGGACCACGACGGCCTGATGGCTTCCCTCGTCATAGACGGAGGGAAAGAGGAGATGATATCATGGGTGTGGACGCAAAGCAGATGCTCCAAAGCATCCACACAAAACTTTGTATGATTGACACACCAAGTACCCATGGCACAAGTCAAGGAATTTCCTGAGGCCATGCAGCATCAGTTGGTTGGGGTACAATGAGCATGGGCTCGATTATTCTGATGACTAGCTAGAGCCATGGTGTGCTACCATGATCAGAACCCCCCTTCTCCTCCATAGGCTTAAATACCTGAGAGTGATTCATTTTTGTACTACCGTCTATTATATTTTGGTGGCTCAGAAGCCCCATTTTTGTATTATGACACTTATGTATTATGACATCACATTTTGGATGTTTAATGAAAAAACTTTTATGATGATCAATTTTATTTATTTACATGTGTGTAAAAATGTATGTTTGCGATGTGCTTATGGTCTATGAAACAAATGCCAATCTAACACTAGTTAGCATATGAGTCAGTAACATGATTATAAATTCTTGAAACATGTATGTATGTTATGTTGTCAAATTTCCATTCTAACAATCTCACATGTACAAATATTCTTAATAATGTTGGACCCCTAACCCGATACAAGCCATTAAGCTGTGACACTACTAACTGCGAATCAAGACATACCTCAAGAGAGAGAACACCATGTGAAATGGCATCCCGTAATAACCCGATAACAGCACTATACTCAGCAACATTGTTCGAAGAAGGTCATAAACATACGCCTCCTGAAGACAATACCTGACCCATAGGAGTATAAATCACCCAAGCAGCAGAGGCTGAGTGTTGAGTGTGGTGGATAGCACCATCAGCGAATCCTATGAAAGTGGAAGATTCCATTGAGATCTGCCATAAGAAACAAAATCTAATCAACAAACCTGATCACCATAAGAAAACCTAACCATGCAAAAAAAAACTGTACAATAATATACAATAATCAGCCCTGGCTGAAGATCATGCATAGTATTTTTTAAGATAGAGCCCATTTCTAGGCTCTGCCAAGGCTATCCCTTCATAATCTACCAGCTCATATGCACCCTTCTCTAACACACATTTGACCACGTAAGGACCATGCCACATGGGATTAGACTTCCCTGCCCCCAAGGGTTTTTTAGCTTGATCCCATAAAAGGACCAAATCTCCTTCACTAAACCTCCTCGGATGGACAGACTTATCATACTAGACCTTAACGTGATGTTTATTCACCTCTATAGCCACTAAAGCATCTCAACGATGCTCATCAAGCTACTCTAAGTAGACCAAACGTTCTTCCAATGCAGAAGTGTCTGGTAAAATCTCTATAGCTAGTTTCAATGAATGGATTTTGCATTCAACCAGCAAGACAAACTCCACTCCATGTATGAGCTGATATGGAGAAAAACTGGTGGCAGTCTTAAATGCAGTCCTATATGCCCACAAAGAAAGATATAACACGATATGCCAATTTGTTTTGCTTTGTGCGTTGGTTCATTGGAGAATGGACTTAAGTGATTTGTTCACTACTTCAACTTGTCCATTCGCCTGAGGGTAATAAGAAGAGGAGTGTTCCTGCTTGTACCCTAGCTTTGAGGCCAACTCTTCCATCATTCGATTCTGAAAGTTCCTACCATGGTCAATGACAAACTCTTTCGGAATACTGAACCGAGTAATAATTTGGTTGAATACAAAATGCGCGGCCGTCTCACCGTCGGATTTAATTGCGGGTATAGCCTCAACCCATTTCATGAAATAATCAACGGCCACTATAATATGATGATGCCCCCTAGCTGAGGCTGGGTTGCAATCCATGAAGTCAAGCCCCCACTTGATGAAGGGACTGGTGGTGATAATTGGATGTAACAGGTCAGGATGTGAGCACATATTGCATGCAAACACCTAGAAAGGGTGACACTTCTTGACTGCATTAACACAATATTTAAATATCGACGACCAAAAATATCCCATTCTCAATATTTTTTGGGCTGTAGAAATCCCAGATAAATGGCCACCACACGCCCCTCTGTGGAAATCATTCAGCACAACCTCAGCCTCCTCATGGGTTAAACAACGACGTAAAATGGAATCTACCCCATGGTGGTACAAAGTGTTATCCACTATAAGGTAGTTCTTAGATACGTGATGTAATCGTCGTCGCTCATCCCATGAAAGGTGAGTAGGGACCTTCAATGTTTGTAAATATACGATAATATCCCCATACCATGGATCCAAAGTTGAGATAAGGAAGATATACTCATCGACAAATGTATCCTCATAAACTTCCTCCTCCTCCTCACTTGGGAAATCAGAAATGAGCTCCGCAAAAATTAACGATTTCTTCGATTTTTCCAAAAAAAAATCGAGATTGAATTCTTGTAAAATCACAATCCATTTATTATAGTTTCCCCTGATCATCCTTCTAGTGAGGACAAACTGAAATGGATTGACATGAGCTACCACTAAGTTCTAGCGAAGGAGAATGTCATGTCTCAATCTTTGAACCACATGAATGGTAGCTAAGGTAAGTTTCTCCACATGGGAATAATGGATTTCTGCATCTATAAGTTTTCAGCTCAAATAATATATGACATGCTCATGGAGCTCCTCATCCTCCTGAACCAAAACCATACCAATTGTCTCCATGGACGCAGACACATAAATCAAAAAGTCATGGCTATAGTCGAGTGGACTAAGCATGGGGGCCAATGCTAAGGCTCTCTTAAGAGCATCAAAGGACTCCTAGGCTCGCTCATCCCAGCAAAAGGTAGTGTCCTTCTTCAAAAGATGCATAAAGCCCTTAGTCAAATTGGTAAAGTTAACCATGAATCTCCATAAGAAGTTTTCCATGCCTTGAAAACATTGAAGATGTCTAATATTTCTTGGGGGATACTATTGAAGTATTGCCTCAACCTTTAAGGGATCGACTCTTATACCCTCCTTAGAAACAATGAATCTTAGAAAGCGACCTAACTTCACACAAAAGATGTACTTATGAGTATTTAACCTAACCTGGTGGTGGCGGCACCTTTTGAACACTAATCTCAAATGGTAGGAATGACGCACTCTCAGCCGAGAATGAGCAACAAGGTCATCCAAAAATACTTCAATAATCGATTTGAGATTGTGAAAAATCAAGGTTATAGCCCAATGAAATGTGTCTCTGACATTCTTAAGACCGAAAGGCATCTTTCGATATGCAAATGTACCTGAAGGACAAACAAATGCAGTTTTGTGTTGATCCTTGGGTTTAATTTGAATTTGATTATATCCGGAAAACCTGTTTATGAAGGAAAATACCTCACTTCCCACACACCCATAAAAAATCTGATCAGTAAATGGTGTGGGAAAATTATCCTTAGGACATGCATGATTTAAATCGTGGAAATCAGTACATATATAGATCGCTCCCTATTTGTTATCAACTAGAATGGGGTTTGAAACCCACTCCGTCATGGGAACAGGATAGATAAAGCCGACTTTCAACATCTTTTCTATCTCAGCCTTAATCGCGGGTGCTTTTCTAGGATTCACTGCATGCAAATGTTATCGAACAGGCTTCACAATCCGATAGGTCTTAATTTCATGTTCAACAATATGAGGGTCGACACCTGGCATTTCCTCGTATGACCAAGCAAATATATAATGAAACTCTTTCAATAGCTCAGTATATTCTAGAATCTCAGCATGGGAACATTCTGCCCCAATATAGACATTCTCAATCTTGCCAGGATCGCGAGAGATATTGATGGGAATCGTAGGTGATATATTCGCCATGTTCCCATCAGCCATCTGACTAAGAGATATTAATGGAACCACGGGACTACCAATCTTCTCGCTAATAATATTCCTAAATTCCTCGTGCTCCAAATGGTTAAGGTCAGGAATAAAATAAGATCTATGGTGTAACTCTTCCCAAGGTGGCTCAACTCTAGAGATGGCCTCAATAATAGCTTCATCTGATGGAAAAACACTATCAAGGTAGTCATGTGCATGAGAGGACTCAACTACCCATGCAGGCAGCACATACATGTCCTCCTCTTTCGTTCTTGAAGAGGAAGGACTAGGCTCTGCAACACAATCAAGATTTGCTTGATATGCAATCATTGCTGCAAGCAACGGCACTTCCGTTTCGATAGGTCCATTCGAAAGACTTGGTGTAGGAAGAATCCAAGGATCTTCCATATGGGAAGTGCGAAAAAACATCGAGTTCAATGAAGATGAACTCCCATCAAAACTAGATCCAATCATAAGGACGGGTGCAGGACAACTAAATGTCCCCATAAGGGATGGATACATACCTACACCCACACTCCCAGTTGCCGACTGAGAGTGATCAATAATCAGGATCGAAGCTCCCAACGATGTACTAACACTCATATTTTTGAATTATGTTTGATCAATCATAACAATCTTCCCATTAAACGGAAAGCATACAACTCAAAATAGAGAATAGGCTATGGCTTGCATACTATACATCCAATTCCAACCCAGTAAAAGATTATAATCAAGGGGTGCATCAACTACCTCGACCTCGATCGCGACGGTCTTCCCTCCCAAATGAACCTTAAAAGAAGGAAGAATTCCATGCAGCCGAAATGATCTACCATCAAAGGTAGTCAACATGGTAGCGAATTTAGACAACTTGGGAGAACCCAAACCCTTCCAACATGACAAAGACATCACAGAAGTAGCAGCGCCTTCCTCAATAATAGTGTGTTTGATGGTCATGTTAAGACATTCCACATGAATCAAGAGAGACACGTAGTAAGGAAAGAGAGGCTATAGTCCCATGGTTTCAAATTTGATGATGGAAGAAGATTTATCATCATTCACTCCGAGAGTAGAAAGTAAATCTTTCCTTTACGACAGACAACTCTGAAGAACTTCAAGCGCAGACATCGCACAAGGAGTTTGGCCCAAATCCTTGATAATAGAATAGTTCTAGGTAGCTCGGGCATTAGGATTGTGCCCCAAACGCTTTAAGACGCCCTTAGGAATGCGAGGTACACTCTTAGGTTTGTCTGTAGGATTTTCAATACGCAAAGGACTCTCGGTAGGAGGAGGTTATTTCCCAAGGTCTTATTGTGATGAACCATAGTCTTTTGCATTAGTCACAACCTTAGTAGCACGCACCATGTTGATGCACCCATGACCAGTACTGGCCCGGTGGATTTTGATCTCCACTCGATGTAGCATGAGGTTCATGGGTCCTCGAGTTCATATTTTGATTATGGGGTAAAGGATTGATCAACACAGCTGGGCCCTGTGCTATGAAGCTCGAGGCATCTTCCATAGGAGGGCACAAGTGAGTGAGTTGGTCGTCCTTACACAATTTGCAAGGAAACTTAACCTTACATTTAGACTACTTGTCCCCCCCAGCATTACGGTCATTCTTGTCATTAAAATTGGCATTTTCATTCTTGTTCCCACCCTTACGATTGTTTTTACCCTTTTTCTTATTCCTTTTGAGCTGCTGGTTGCCCTTCTGGTCCGACAATTGCATGGAAAGTACACTTGCCGTTTGGGTGGGTGGAGACAAAGCCGTACCTTATCTCGATGCACATTGGTTAATAGACAATTGACTGACTTGTTTCATAACTGAGTCCACAGGTTTGGCACTTGTACATCCCACAATGCCATCGACATGTGGTCTAGGTTTGATCTTGGGATCGAAACTAGAATGCAGAGCGTTAGGTATGATCTCATATAATAGCCCGGGTTGATCAAAAATCAAATCCAGTTGATGTTCCCTAAAAATTGTTTGTTCCTCGTTCTAGACTCCATCTTTAGAAACATCCTTCATGATATAAGGTAGAAATTTTTTAAGGAACCACTCAAGGAGAAACTTCGGTGGTATTATAGCTAGGGTTTTACCCCTAGCTTGTGCGAATGAGCACCTACTAAGGATAACTGACTCCTTAGTAGCAGTTTAGTAAAAAGTAAATAACAATGCTAAACAGGAATAAAAACTAATCTAAAACACGTGCATGAAACAAAACAGCAAAATATAAAGAATGGTTTTTTATTGATATTACCTCCGATGTGGAGGTTGGTGAAGCCCTTTGCGCTGATCCGAGAGGTTTCTCCGAGCTCCAGCTGCTCCTTCTCTTTCTCCGGTGGTGGAAATGGGCCAAAAGGGGCTCTCAATGGTGAAAGTAGCTCAAAGGGTGAGCTAGGGTTTCAAGAGCAATTTTGGCAGAGTGAGGATGCTTGTGACTGTGGATGTGAAATGAGGGGTCTCCATCACTTATTTATAGTTTTTTAGTGGTGCAGTGCTTGCCCATGGTTTTTGGAAACCATGTGGTTTAGGGCAGTTGTTTAGGGTTTTTTCCTCCTTTTCCTCATTATTCTATATTTTTTCTTCCCTTTTGGGGATTTTTGCTATTTTAGAGGAATTTTGGATATTTTTGGAGGAAAAAGGGGTTTTTTGGCCTTTTGGAGGCTTTTTAGAGGTTTTATGGCCTTTTGGAGGCATTTTAGGCCTTTCGGAGGCTTTTTGGTGGGATTTTCAGGTTTTTGAAGGAAATATGGTAGGAAAATGGACAAATGAGCCATGTAGTGGGGTAGATGAGGTAGTGAACACTTTTTGGGTGTTAACAAATTGCCCCCTGATGTGCGAGGGCAGGAGCTCATAATATGGCCGATGAACATCATAAGTCATATATGGTTTTCCTGGGGTGTGGAGAAGAGAAGAAAAAAAATGAATCCTGGAACAACGATCCTGAACCAACTGCAAGAACTAAAAGTACATAACCTCAATAATGGATGAGGAATCATCTGATCATATGGACGAGGTGGGAATTCCCATGCTCGTATCAAGATATAACACAATAATAACAATGGGGTCCTGACATATACATGGCCTCAAATACTGAATGAGGAAGAATCTCAATATATGGACGAGGCAGGCATACCCATGCTCGTATCAAGATACATAAACATAACTGTGAGTCCCGAAAAGAGGGACCTGTAGGATGCCATACTGCTCAGCAGGAACATACTGCTGGGCTGATCATGTCTGAGTTGAAAAATGGATACACTAGAATGACAGCAATGCTACTGAATGTGGTACCAAAGGAACTGATGAGCTGCAATGACAAGGGTCATACTCGGAACGGTACACTGAACTGGAACTGAACTGGGTACTCAAGGAAGTACGAAACTGAAGGACTTCCGAATACAATCACCAACACAGCCCGGACATCCACAGGAACATATAACTGGGCGTTCCGAAGTGACTCACCAATGTGCTAGAGGCGGGGGAAATCCAGGGTCTTCGACAAATAATGGAAGGAATATACATCCTGCGCGATTCTCAATGATACGATCAAGGTGCTGAAGTTGAGCATGTGAGAAACAACCATTCGGAGAGGCAATGATGACTCCTCCCAAAACGGTCTGTAGGCACTCACCACAGATGGTGATGGGTCCAAGGTACAGGGGCCTCTGGGTCTATCCTCTGGAATAGAGGGGCTGTTGTCGATAGAGGGAGACCTGCAACTATCAAGGCAATGATTGTTCCTTGACAGGAGCACGAGGTGGAAAACCGAAATGTGATAGTACTGATGGTAGGATGGATGAACTGGGGGGAATAATTGGGCAAGTAGAGTGGGTGGACTCAAAATTCCTTTGTTCAGAGTATGTTGGCGGGGACGATCGGGCAGCATATGAAACTGACTGGTGGTAAGGGGATCATAGCTGTTATTGGATCTGGGAGGATGACTGGGCTGAGGGAGACTCAATCTGTGGTAAAATGACAGGAGATTGCAGAATACTCTGAACAAAGGCGACCTGATTGGGGGTGCTGCCGAGAGGATTGATCATAGTGCCAAGAGGCACGGGTGGACTTCTTCATGGGTTAAGGAACTAGAAGAAGTGTGTATATAAAATGGTACTATCGTGTGGATTTATACGAGCCCAGGACATTTCATGCTCGTGGTTGCTTTCAATTTTAAGGAGTCTGAAAGCAATAAGAAGACTCGGAAGTAATGGAATGGTACTGTCGTGTGGATTTGACGAGCCCAGGACAGTTCATGCTCGTGGGTGCTTTCAATTTTAAGGAGTCTGAAAGCAATAAGAAGACTCTGAAGTGATGAAATGGTACTGTCGTGCGGATTTTACGAGCCCAGGACAGTTCATGCTCGTGGGTGCTTTCAATTTTAAGGAGTCTGAAAGCAATAAGAAGACTCTGAAGTAATGGAATGGTACTGTCATGCAGATTTTACGAGCCCAGGATAGTTCATGCTCGTGGGTGCTTTCAATTTTAAGGAGTCTGAAAGCAATAAGAAGACTCTGAAGTGATGAAATGGTACTGTCGTGCGGATTTTACGAGCCCAGGACAGTTCATGCTCGTGGGTGCTTTCAATTTTAAGGAGTCTGAAAGCAATAAAAAGACTCTGAAGTAATGGAATGGTATGGTACTGTCATGTGGATTTTACGAGCCCGGGACAGTTCATGCTCGTGGTTTCTTTCAATTTTAAGGAGTCTAGAAGCAAATAAGAAGACTCTGAAGTGATGGAATGGCCAGGCAAGGAGGAAGTGTTCAATCAAGGAACATTTATGATGACCAGGAACGAGGGTGGGGGGGGAACACTGGTGGGCCTCCTTGTGGGGTGAATGAATGGTGGAAAAATAACGAAATATTTGCAGTATGACAGGAGTGTATGGCTCATGTAAAAAGTGTGGAACATTCTGATGGCAGCCGATGTGGCACGCAAACCGAGGCAACTAGTGGTGTCAAAAAATGGGTGAAAAAAATTGACGTAGAAAAAGAATGTGACGAGGTGAACGATGTGATGGGCTCGTTGCTCTGATTCCAATGGTGGAAATGGTTCGAAAAACAGACTTCGTATGGGTTCAGAACGGCCAAAACAAGAAAAAGGTCAACGGACTATAAATAGTAAGTGGGCCCAACATGACAAGTGTCATTTGTACTATTTGAATTTGACTAGTGATCAGAGTGGACCAAATCATGAAAGCAATAGGTCATGGCCTGCTGGAATGTGGCACCAGCATTTTTTAGGCCAAAAGGCATGACGCGATAGGCAAAGGTGCCCCATGGGGTAGTAAAGGCAATTTTGTACTGGTCTTCCTTTCGGATTTGGATCTGATTGTATCCGGAAAAACCGTCCATGAACGAGACGACTTCATGCCCCGCACATGCATCGATGAGCTGGTCAATAAATGGTGTGGGGAAATTGTCTTTGGGACATGCGCGGTTTAAATATCGGAAGTCAGTGCATACTCTAATGGTGCCTTGTTTTTTGTTAACGGGAACAGGTGAAACCCAGGTCGTATAGGCAATGGGATAAATGAATCCTGCCGTGCGAAGTTTCTCAATTTCTGCTTTGACAGCTGGGAGTTTTGAGGGATGAATGGGATGTTGTTTCTGACGAACGGGGGGAATGTCAGGCCATGTGTCAATGTGGTGCTCTATAATGGCAGGGTCAAGACTGAGCATTTCGGTATAGGACCAAGCAAAGACATCACGGAACTCTTTGAAGAGTTTGTTGTATTCCTCAATCTCTTGTTCACTGCAAGAGGCTCCTAGAGTGATGAGTTCGGGGGAACTTCCTGGGGCAGCGATATCAATTTGGATGACGGGTGAGATGTTGGCCATATTACCCTCCTCGAAGGCGTCAGGAGCAGGAACAGGGTCCTTGAACCAGTCGACCTTGGGGGGAAGGAGGTCTTTGGATTCAACTGCAAATTGGGTAGCAGTGTTAGAAGAGAATTCATCTGGGAGAAAGTAGGAATGGTGGTGCATGTCATCCCAGGGATACTTCAGGGCAGTGAGAGCCTCGAGGATCTCCTCATCAGTGCGGAAAGTTTGTGTCGTCAAATCGGTTGACGAGGGAGTAGCAGCGGAAGAGATCATATAAATGGTATTAACCTCTCCGGAAGGGGGAGAACTCGGGGGGTGGATCTCCTCAATGGTGGGTGGTGCGGTCTCAAGATCCAGATTTTTCATCTCAAAGAGAGCTGTTCTGTAATCGGGGAGATCAGGACAGTGATTGGTGTAATGCCCGTAAATACCGCATATGGCATAGGGGTGATTAGTGCGCAGGGATTTGTCGTGAGGCTTGGGGGATGGATCCAGGTGGACAACTGGGATAGTGGGGTCATCGTCAAGCAGTTCCATGTGTTCCTGTAATGCCGGTAACTGAGGACATTGGTGAGTCGCATGGCCCAACTCATCGCACAACGAGCATTTGGGAGGAGCACGAAACACAGGGGGGTTTTTTACTGTCTTGGGAGGTGGGACAACAGAGTAAGGTTGAGGGCCTCTGCCCCCAGTTGGCTTGGTAGCAGGAGGGGGGGGTTAGTGGAGGACGATGGGGTAGCGACACCGGGAGGTGGTTGACTAGTAGTGAAAATGGGTTGCACCGGTTGCAGGACGACATCTGGTGTCGGTGGGGGAACGGGAGGCGAAAGATACCAAATGGGTAATCCTAAGGTTAAACCAGGGAGGCTGAGGGTAGCCATGACTGGGGCGCAAAATACTCCTGATGGAGGGAAGAGGAAAGGGATGGTATGGATGGGGGTAGCACCAATGTGGCTAGGTAGCAAAGGGGGTTTGGGTAACAAGGGCGGTTGATTAGTAGGAGTTCGCGTATTATGGGACAGGGTACACAGGTCAGACACGTCAGTGGCGGGTGACGAGGGTGGAATAGATTGGAAGGTCTAGGTCATAGGCGCATCTAAGTAAACTCCGGGCCCCATAGAGGAAACAACTGAAGTGGTGGCACCCAAAACAGGTTGTTCAACCATGGGGAGAACATTTTCGGGTGCCGCGAGGGCATTGGGATCGTAGTAGGTGAGTTGGTCGACCTTGACCACGCGTCCCTCGTGGGGGAACATCATGGTATGAAAAACGGAAGAAGCAACTGCCCACATGGTGTACATGTAGCTACGGCCAAGTAGAAGGTTATAATCAAGCTGTGCATTGATAACCTCGATGTCGATGAGGACGGTTTTGCCAGCCAGCTGGACGGGGACGTTAGTTAATAGGCCTTGCGGTTGAGCTGAACGGCCATTGTAGGCTTGCAGCGCGGTAGTGGACGGCTGGAGAGGGGGGGATCCCAATTTCTGCCAGATGAGGGTCGACATGACACATGTGGAGGCACCTTCATCAATAATGCATCGATGGATGACAAAATTCCGAACGGAAACACAAACTTGGAACACTAAAGTGGAAGGCATGTGGGGTTCAGATTGGTCCAAATCAAAAGCCATTAAACTCGAATCATGTGGATTGATAGCCCCAATGGCTGAGAGTAAAGTCTTGCACTGCGACATGAAGTTTTTTAAGACTTCTAACACAGACATGGTTGCGGGGGATTGGGCTAAGTCATCGACAATGTTGTAGTTGGACGCAGCCCGCGCATTGGGGTTATTGTTGATATGGTGAAGCGGGAAACGAGGTGCTTTGGGAATGCCATCTAGTGGCAGTGGAGGTATACGTAACGCCTGATCAGTGGGATGAGCATTAGTGGGTTTATCGATGGGAGAGGCTTCAGGGGTGGTGCCATATTGGGTCCACCGGGTCTGGAGGTTGACCTCATCGGATGACATCATCAACAAATGGTGGGTACCTGAGTCATGCATGGGTTGATCAGGAGCAGCGTAAGTGATTTGTTGTTGGGTTGGTGCGTTGGCTTGCGGGGGAGCCAATGGTTGGGTGTTCACTACGCCTTGGGTTGGTAAGGGGTTTTGCAGCACCAAAGGTGGCTGCTGAGGTTGTGGGCGGTTGGGTGGTGCTTGAGGAGCCGCATGCCCTTGGTGTTGTGCATCAGTAGCCCAAAGTTGCCGAACTCGCTCCATGTGTGGACAAAAATGTGTGTAGTGGCCATAGACCCCGCAAATAGAACAAGAATGGTTTGTTCGCAAATTGGGGTTTTTATCCTGCTTGGGCGGGCGATCAGGGTTTTGGTTAGCAGGGGCCACGTTATTATTAGCGGGGGGATTAGGGGGTTGACCAGCTTGCTCGGTAGGTTGGTTATTCCCACGATTTCGACCCCTGCCGCGGTTTTGTTGGCCCTGGTTGCGTTGGTTGTTCTGGTTTTGCTGCAGGTTTTGTTGAGCGTAAACTTGCCCTTGGGCAGCAGGTGGATTCTGAGGTTGCGCAGGCGCTGGAGTAGGTTGCGGTGGATGATATGTAGGTGGAGGCTGCACAGGGGCAGCAACTTGAGGGGGTTGCTGATAGGGCTGCGGAACGGGTTGTGGGTTTTCCGCAGGGGATGCCTGTGGCGGGTAATAAGCGGGTTGGGCTGGTGAAGGTGCAGGAGCTGGTGCAGCCTGCTGGTGGTAGTAGGGCTGAGGTGCGACCGGGGGGGGGGGCATAAGCAGGAGTCGCATGACCGAAACACTGTAGTGGACATGAGGGTCCATGAGAATGGTGGTGTGCCATGGGAGCATACGAGTTGGTTATTCCAGACTGGGAGGTATCCTGCGAAAGGTCAGGGCCAGGGGTAGGACGTGCTATGGAAAATGGTTGAGGATGCGAAGAGACACGGCCAATGATGCCGTCGGCAGCATGGGATGCCCCCAGCGCATCGTGCTGGGAAGACTCACCGTGAGGGGTGTCAAGTATGATGGTATAGAGATACCCCGACTGGGTGTAAATGAGGTCGAATTGTTGGGCCTTAAGGATGGCCTCTTCTTCAGACTGGGGTCTTTCGGATGCCACATCCTTAGCAATGACAGGAAGGATGGATTTGAGGAACCAATCTAGGAATATACGGTCGTCTAATTTGATCTTGCATAAGCTACGGCGTCGACACCACTCATGAATGTGGTTCATGATGTGGGTAGCCGTGTTCTGTCTGCACGATAGTAGGATCTCAACACCCGCATCATAGCGGACAGGTAACTGGAAGAACTGCAGGAAGGTGGAGGCAAGGGAAGCAAAGGTGGCATGGGTCCCATGGGGTTGCTCGATATACCAGTTGGCTGCAGAGCCGGTGAAGGTGCGCTGTAAGAGATGGAGGCGGATAGAGTCATCTACTATGGAGTTGGAGGAACACCATAGATGGAAAGACATAACGTGGTTTTGTGGGTCCTCACCTGCCTTGCCCTCGAACTTAGGGATGTCAGAGGGGAGCTTGGTGGGCATGTGAGGCCACGCAGGGTCGTGTCGGATAGGGTCGTTAGTTAATCTGGCTAGGTTAGGCAGGTTGAGACTAGCCATGAATGGCAAACTGGAAGTAGGATGTGACACGGTAGTGGGTTGGACCAAGTTGAGGCCAATGCCCCCAAGTGGAGGGGTAGCGTTAGGGAGGTTGCCCCCAAGTGGGGGAACTAAGGTGGTATAGGACGGTCCTGCACCACCATGGGTAGTGTGAGCCACTAATGGAGTGGGAATAGGTATTCCCGCTGCGGGAATAGGTGCCGTGAGGGGAACAGTAGATGGGGGCCCAATGGAGGGCATACCCACAGCGGGTGTGGTCACTGGTGTAGTGGTGGATGGGCCACCAGTGATCTCTACCAAGATGGGAGTGGAAGTCACGCCAGCCATGGGGCTAGTAGGGGCTGTGTAAATAAGGTTCTCAGACTCTGGCTCAGAATCGGAGGTAAAATAAGGGGCGTCACTATTGGGTGACGGAGTCCGATGCCGCTGACAAGTGGAGTCAAGTGACAAGGCTCGAGTTCTATGATAAGTGGTATCAAGTGAAGACGATCTGTGTTGATGACGGGTGGTGTCAAGTGAACCGTGCTGTGGGGGTTGGCCCCTGAGGTGCCGAGAATGTCTCGGAGACTCAATGGTGACAGATGGTGTCAAATCTCTGTGGGTTGAGGTGAGTAAAAAACAGCTCAAAAACCCTAATGCAACCGAGTGTGCAGAAGGAGAGCTCAAAAAATAGGGCACTCAGGCCAACAACCAACTCAAAACACCCAATGTAATAGCTGTGCTACAATAGGTGGAGTGTCAACAGAAATGGTTAGAATACCAACAAACAACAGGTTTCCTAAAAATAAAAACGGTGGACTCACTAAACCAAAAGGAGGTAAGGGAGCATGCAAACACCTAACTAAAAGTATTCTGACTCAACTAGACATATCCTCTGCAAGGTGATGAAATCCAAGTCAGAAAATATGAATAGGAAAGCCAAGTGGCTAAGATATCCCCCTACCGGGAGGGACACCGGGAAGTCAATCCTAGAAGAATGGCAACTAAGATACCCCGTTCATGACATGTCCAAAAAGGTGAATCTGCCGTTTGGTCCTTTTACCGCAATACCCCTATCCAGGGATATCCCGAGAACTGCGAAAGGTAGCCCTTCAGTTACTGAATGGAGTGCGGTATTCCACTCAGGCCTCCGGAACCAATCTCGCAACTTCAACCCTCCTAAGGGAGAGGCCCTCTGGTAAACTGGTGGTGACCGTGCCAAAAAATACTAGGGGATTTTGGTTCCCTAATTGGACAACAGCTATGTCTCAAGTGTAAGTAACCGAGGGGTGTTTTTGGAAGCTTATCCCCCGATCCTACCTAACTACAAAGATTCTTTTGTGTTCCCCAAGTGGGGTTAGAATGTTGGTTGAGTTAAGTAGTTTTTTAAGTCTCACTTGAATTAGGTGATAGAGTGTGTGCTCGTGAGGTGGTGAACCCGAAATAGAAGTGCCACACAAAGGGGCAACCTTCTAATCAACAATATTGAATCCACAACTTTAACATGCAAAATTTTCTGACAAAATGTTGAAATTTCAAAAAATGGAACATAAATTATGTTGCAAAAAAGGTTGTAAGGAAGGAAGGCTGCAGGTGGAACAGATGGCTGTGCAGATGCAGAAAATATTGCAGCAAAGGGGCTGGATTTAAAAACAGTAAAATATGCAGAAAATAGACCGCGGGTTTGAGGCAAAAGCGAGTGGTCGAACCACGGGTTTGAACGAAACAAGCGCGGATAGGTCGCGGGTTTCTGGACGACAGACGCAATCTGATCGTAGGGAAAGGGCTGAAAGTCGCAGTTGGGTCACAGCTAGGGGGCTGAAAGCTGCATTTGGGTCGCAGCAAATGGGCTGACAGTCGCAGTTGGGACACAGGAAAATGGCCGACAGGCGCAGCCAGATCGCAGAAAACAGGCTAAATAGCCGCGGTCTGATCGTAGGTAACAGACTTGAATCCACTGGCGGGGAGCCGAAGACGGTCTGATAGCCGCGGTCGGGTCGCAGGTAAAGGCCTGAAAGACATGGTCGGGACGCGGCTGCCGAAGGAAAAAACGCGGTTTACGGCGGCCGAAAGGGACAGCCGAAAGGAAAAAACTAACTGAAAACAGAGATTCAAAAGAAAAACAGCGAAGTCGCTAAAACTGTAGCTAGGGTTTTACCCCTAGCTTGTGCGAATGAGCACCTACTAAGGATAACTGAATCCTTAGTAGCAGTTTAGTAAAAAGTAAATAACAATGCTAAACAGGAATAAAAACTAATCTAAAACACGTGCATGAAACAAAATAGCAAAATATAAAGAATGTTTTTTTATTGATATTACCTCCGATGTGGAGGTTGGTGAAGCCCTTTGCGCTGATCCGAGAGGTTGCTCCGAGCTCCAGCTTCTCCTTCTCTTTCTCCGGTGGT
>LPNX010763360.1:534030-631904 GCA_001517045.1 Pseudotsuga menziesii
TGGTAAGAAAATGGACAAATGAGCCATGTAGTGGGGTAGATGAGGTAGTGAACACTTTTTGGGTGTTAACAAGTATGAAATATTTAATCAACCTCTTCCGTCTATGCCACTCTTGGATATGGTCTCAGATATGTGTGGCTTTGTCCTGCTGAAATGTCGACAAGAGTTTTGTACCAATGTCATAGCACACTGGTAGCTGAAAGTGGTTGAGAAAATTCATAGCAAGGTCATCGAACAAAACGAATGCCCCCTTTGGTAACTCTATGTACCATTTCACTGCAGGCCCTGTGAGGGTGCGTTGAAATAGCCTCAAACGGATTGAGTCATCGTGTAAAGAGTTGGAAGATAACCAAAGGTGAAAGGTAGTGACATGTTCACTAGGATCTTCTCTTGGTTTTCCTTTGAATTTGGAAATGTCTGAGGGAATATTGGTAGGGATAGCTGGCCAAGTCGGGTCATAAGATGCCAGATCGTTCATTAGTCTCGATAAGTCAGGTAAATTTAACATTGTGAGGAAAGGGAGCCTAGGTTGAGTCAGTCTATGCCACACTCCCTGATAGTTTTGGTTCATATAAGGCTAACTACTGTAAATACCATGGCCTTGGCCATAATACCCTCCTCCCATTTGACCCGTGTAGGGCTGCATGGAAGCATTATGATGTGGTAAACCTTAATTAGGTGGTGCTACAAAGCCATAATTAGAGGAGTAAGTGGGTTGTTGATACCCGTACCCATAAGGTTGATAGCTCTATCCATACTGCAGTCCATAAGATGGTGCATGAGAAAATCCATAAGATGTCCCATGGGATATCCCATGAGAAGCTCCATAAGTAGGGATATGTGGAATGTCATGCGATGGACCGTAAGATGATCCAGAAACACGAATATGACCTTCTGAGACAATAGGAGATGCTTGACTCTGAGAAACTATTGTACAAGTAGGTGCAGTATGAACATGACTAGTAGCAACATTCTGACCCGAAGGACCATGTGAATGAGGGGGAGGAAGGGTTGTCAAAAATGCGTTCGAAGGAGTAAAAATAAAGGATGAAGGGACATGTGAAGGGACATAAGTGGTATTACCTATGGTCACTCATCTTGGTTCTGGTATCCGCATATGACTACTAACATTAGGCCTAGGATGAACATGTGAGGTAGCTTCCACCACCGGGATGGAAGGTGCAATGTGACTAGTGCTCCCAAATCTCTCCGCACGAAAAGGAATGGGAATGCCCTCGGGCGTAGTGTTAGGTTCAATTTTTTACTCAGCATGATGTTCCGAATCACGTGCAGGGATATCAGGCATGCCATAACTAACATGACTAGTTCTTGTGGGTTCATGGTGAGTCTCGTCACTTGGAAACCAATACCAGTGACCTGTGAATGAGGGATCGTATCTGAAATGTGAAGGTATATCAGGTAAAGGATCATATACGGGAGTAGGATATTCCTCCCCAACCTCTTGAGGTGGAGAGCACATATCAGGAATCTCACCATCGTGATCTCCCATTGTGTGTGAATCAATGTGATAAGTAGTTCTCCCGAACAGTCTACTTCTCTCTCCCAAAGGAAGAGGAGACATGGAAGGCGAAAGTCCTACTAAACGAAGAGAACGACGAAGTGCCGCACCCGAATCCACAATGACTCTAAAAATGAAAAAGACTCTATCTAATTACACAAACCCTAGGAAAACTAGCATGCACAGAGCATACACCTATATAATGTAAAGCCAAATCACAAGCAAGCAAGGGTAGGATATGTGAGCTCCCAAATGAAGCAGGTATGTCTCGCCTAGGAGAGCCTTGAGACTCCCATACACAACAAGCGGAGGTTCGTAACTAATTATTTTGGCCCTCATCATCAACGCATATAGTGACTATGATGTCCGACCCCAACCTGGCTGAGACACCTACAGAATAACCTCTACGAAGTACCCCCTCGATAACCTAGGTAAGGAAACTAAGGTCACCTCAATATAATCAATGCTTAGGCAAACAGTCACAGGTAGGATTGAGTGTATGGGTAGGGTAGAAAAGCCCAAAAATCTGGAAAGAGCCCCCAGATATGAATACAATCCTGGAAATATCTCTAGTGCTACTCAGTTATGACTAGGGGTCATCCCAATCAATAACCACTCACACTACCTCATGCTTAACTCCCTTGTAAGAGGAGGATCCTGAGAAACACTAATTATACCAAGGAATTTCACACTCTCACCTATATAGACACATACATGTTGTTGTTTAGTGGTCTTGGAGAATTTACTCATAATGAACTATTCCAAGACCCTAAAACCTAATCTTGTTGGTGCACCGTATAAAAGAAAAGAGTGTAATTCATTTTATTATGCGTTGATTTTAATTGGCTTATTACTCAAAATGGTAAATGATCGTGAAACTAATGGTGTTATGACGCAACAAGAAGTAAAATGCACACCTAAAAATCAATGAAAATGCATTGTGTCAAATGAAAAATGGGGTATGCTACGACGTGAAATGAAAAATTCTCCTTCAAATGAAAAATGCAATCATTTCTATATGAAAATATAACTAATACTTTTCCAAGCAAACCTAGTGCAAGTACCATGTAAAATGCAAAATGCAAAAATGCATCATGATGCAAAAAGAAAATTATTTTGTATTTTTTGAATTAAAATGAGATAATGAAGCAAAAGAATGACTCTACCACCCCCAGAATCTGCAAGCACTATCATACATCACCCAAGCAAACCACCAAGGTAAAAGAGACGTAATGCACTAATCCCAAAACAAAAAATAGAAAATGCAATGACAAGAACATTTAAAAAAATTCTAACTAAAAGATGTCTCTGGTCAGAAACATAGGTGTATATAGACACTAGAAGCATATAAGGAGACTCAGAAATCATCAAAAATCACCCAGTAACACTTAGTATTCCCCTAAAAATCAAAACTCAGGGCATACACGACTGTGTGTAGAAAACCCACGTACATACACAGATATCCCAGTGAAAACCGCATGTACACACGACTGTGAAGCAAAAAATTGTGTATAGGAAGAAAAAGAGATAAAAAGAAGGTAAAACAGACAATATGAGACAAATTTTACTCCTATCAGACACTACTAGACAAACATGCCCCTAGACTTGACTCAAAAAAAGAGAAATCTGAGCAATTCAAGAACATTGAATGCCGATAAAAAATCCCAAAGGAAATGACTCGGAACTACCCAGTATGGTCGCCAATTCTGTTACGGAGAAAATTTCCTATGGCTTGGGGTACCATAATAGATAGATTAACCACAGAAATCAATCCTTCCCAATATGCAAGAGAAACCAAACATCTAACCCTAAAGGATCTCGATACATACCTTATTCCGGACAGTTGATGTAGATCCCCGTTGAGCTTTTCCACTCTCGCTTGTATAAGTAATTTGCTCTCTCACCATTCAGCAAACATGAAAATCATGCTATATATAATTGTGTTAGACCTACTCTATCATAGATAATAAATAACATATAAGCATTTAAAAGCACCCATGGATTCAATACTCATTTAAATACACATTATTGGACAGGAAAAGATATTTCTATTAATATAAAACATAGATTACAATAGTGACAACCTCTGTCGGCACGTCTGCGAATCAGAGAAACTGAGTCCTCCACTTGGTCCTCCACCACTTCAATCATCCATTTCTCGATAGAAAGCTCACAAGCAAAGTCAAGCTTGGGAAAAACACAAAGTGCTCCAAGGGACAAAGGGATGCAGACTCAAGTATAAGCTCCGACAACAATGGACTATATTTTTCTTGCTCTTCAATTCCTCCTCTTTCAATGTATCAAAAGGGTTCCTTATATAGTGCTTCAATGGGGTAATGGAAGGTCAAATCCGAGCGATCTCAAGGCATATGGAAGGCCAAGAGGCAAGTGACTCGAATCCACATCAAGGAAAAATCCAAAACTATTTGGCCTTTTGCACACATCCTGATGTACGCGGGTTTGAGGGTCAAATCCATGTATATACACGAGAATACGTTTAAAAGTCATGTATAGAAAATAGTGCATGTTTTTAGGGATGATCTTGGAAACATCAAAGGTACAAAAACGGTCCATGGGGTCTAAAGATTCTGTAGAGGGACAGGGAAGGCCATAAAGGTGTGATCCACCATGTGTGGTAAAATCAGCTGTAACAATGGGTATAAACCAATGACCCCTGATTGTTTGATTCTACAATTGTTCGACTTGATAACATCTAGTCACACTTGTCATTTTGTACTCAAGTACCTTGGATTCCATCATCATTATCGATGGGCCTCCTCGCATTTGTTGATGGTATACATCAATGACCGATAATTAGATGGTGTTTTATTATGATTGACGTCGACTCATTTATTTGCATGATATAGACTCGTACTATATTCGGTTTATTTTAAGACCTTGGAAAAAATAGTTGTATCACTCATCAATGCACTTCCTGAGTTGCACAAGATTAGAATGCCATGTCAAAGCGCCACAAAGACCTAGATATTTTGCACTCATCAAAAAGTGCTTGTATACATTTTTTTTCTTTTTGACATGGATCCATTGTGTATTTTTTGTGTCCATACTTGTTTACTATTGAGCATGGGTATACCCTCCTCAGGAAGATATCATATATTTGGAAAATTTCCTTCTTTGACTTGCAGGTGTTTCTCCAACTCCTACGTTCTTAAAATATCCTTTTTCATCATGCCTTGATCACTAAAGAGTATCAGCACACAGAGTATCATAATGAAAGAGAAATTAATGTATTTTGGCCCTCAACATCACTTCATACCTCACACATTAGGGGGCATATGTTAACAATAAAATTAACACCATTGAGAGTGTCCATCTTAAACAATATTCTACTTCACCCGCAACATGAAGATCATAATGTTTTGAACAAATCTACCACTACTTCCACAAAGGAAGTGTTACCACCTAAGTTGTACTTAGTGGTTTTTTATCAAGTGATCCTGGTGAACCGGACAAGGATAACTTGTTCGAACTTTAGAAGACCTTCAGTCTTGATTCTGGGAAACTGTGTTGTCATGTTCATACCCCCTTGGGGGAGTTGTAATAAATTTTCTAGCATTATAGTGTCTGTAAAAGACTCGATCTCTTAGACTTTATATTTCAATCTAATCAGCCCAGGGTGTTTTTTCCCTTGGTTATTATTGGTTGTTGAATAAATGACTGATAATTTCTAAGTTTTTCACTCAATACCTCCAAATTTGGGGTGGTCATCTTGGAATTTAGGCCTATTGAGGTTATTAGAATCTATGTGTCAATGTATAAACATGCTAGGCATTCTGGTTGATTCATATGAACATGTCTAAGTCCCCCTAGGTTTTTAAATTTTTTAATTTTTTAAATTTTTTCAGTGTTTTTTATTAAAATTTAATTTTTCCAAAACTTAGGATATTTTTTAATAGTTTAATTAGAAAAATTGGTTTTGTAACAAAAGTGGGCTTGGAAGTCAAATTCAATCATCTAGGTGCTCATTTTCAAGCTAAGAGCACCCAGTAAACCTATAGACCCACTATTTCCTAGTTTTGAGTGATTTTCCTTCACTCAGGTCAGAAAGCCCCAAAAAATCAATTATTGATTATTTTAATTAATAAATTGATGAATAATGGAGCAAATAAAAAATCCTAGGTCAGTGGATTCTCATCCAATTTGATTGAAATCAGTCAGATCTGAACCAGATTGACTGGATCTGACAAATCCTTGACCGAAGGAGGTGATTTGGACAGATCCAGAGTTGAACTTCAGCATCCTTTATGGGTAATTGTGCCCTCTCTCTCTCTCTCTCTCCTCCACACGTGTGGGCTCTCCTGGAATCTCTGTGGATTCATGTGTCAATCTGTGGGTTGATGTGTCAGCCCAATCAGCCCCCCGATTGACAAGTAGGCTTAGTGGAAGCTCAGTTTAGCTTCAGATCGGCATTAATGGACTCTCCTTCAGCTGCAGTGGTCTGTCTCCTTGGGATTTGTGCAACCCCTAGGCTGGATATCGTATTTTTTGTATAAATAAAGCTCATATCACCTCTTCCAAGATAGTTAGAGTTGGATTGAGGAGCTATTGCTGTTGTAATACTATGTAATATATTTTTCTATTGGAATAAAGTGAAGCTTTGGAGGCCAAATCTGTGTAATGCTTTCATATGTGTGGATTTAACATTGCCTTGCAGCTGTTTACCATTGGATTTCTCTGAATTTCTGCATCTGAACCCCTCCTTGATTCCCTGATTGAGGTCCACTTGGATTGAAGGAGGTTCCTGGAGGGTTTTCTTTTTAACAAGAATACCTATTTTAAAATTTACTAAAAATAACAAAGACTCCAGTGTGAATGCTCTGTATTTGGCTGTGTTTCGTCTGATCATTCAAGCTACATCAAAAGCACTTGAGTGACTAGAATAATTAGGATTCATTCTCCCCAAATTGAGAAACCATAAGTGAAAATCCAACGCCTCAATCAAACCATTACGGTGGCAAAATACCCAAAGGAAGCGGGAACTACTGAAAAGTGACCTCGGGGTGCTGATCTCTATTACACCTTCGGGTGCATTATGAACAACAGTCTCAGAGCCTCCATTCATCCTAGATATTCCTTGTGGGTAGCCATGATGGTTTAGTTTTGGACATACTTCAAGTACCCCCTGGGTATATCTGGAGTCCCCTTGCCTAAGTTAAATTACTCATCTTATTACATTAATTTAAAATTAACCAAGATACAATTGCACAACATTCATTCCATCACTTGCAAGCACTCTTAATTGTTTTTCAACTCCATTTTCAAGGAACTGGTCAACTGTTTATTTCTTTCAATCTATATGTGATTGGGTGTCATTTTTGTGCTTACTTGTGATTATCTCATCATGTTATTTGTTGTTTACAATTGTTAAATCAAATCTCCTAAAAAACTTACTCTTTAATACCATCATCATACTAAATAATTTTTCCTTAGTAACTTAATAGGGTCTACCCCCCTTGGCTTCATTAGGAGTTGAGCCTAAACGGAGGAGTCAAGAACAAGGTGACAACCTTTTGTCGAGACTTTCCCCCAAGGACACACCGAGTGGATTGAATATTTCCACCACGTAACCCAGGTGTGTGAAAGGCGGCAACACTTTTTGGCATTGTTGCCGGGGACAAATATTTTTATTCTCGAGTATAACTTTTGTTTTCTTCCTTTTTGTTTTTGCTTTGTTTGATGAATGCTTAGAGTAGATATTTAATTTTCATCTGGCGACTCCACTGACCTTTTTTTAGTATTTTACAAAGAAAAGAAAAAAATATTTTTGTGAGAGTTCTTAAATGTATATTTTTATTCTCACATGGTGACTCCATTGAAGGGATCAAACTCTTGTTTCTCACAAAAATTTTTGAGACTGATTGTGTGTAGGTGATCCCACATAACAATGAAATTTAAGGCTCAACTCCATTTTTTAGTTCCAGACTTTCTCTATGATCACTTATTCTTGATATGGATATTAAAAAAATACAATTTTCTGCTCGAGCTTCCTATGATTTTCGTCCCATTGATTTCTCTAAGATCCCTGGCTTTCCTAATCATCTCGCTAGTGAAACGACATCTACTTCCCTTCCATGCTTTCGGGGGGATGATAATAATCACTCAGCCAGATTCCATGTTATGATTTTTCTTTCACATATGAGTCAAAACAACATTCAACATGAAGATCATATGATGGCGATGTTTGCTCATTCTCTGCAAAGGGGACGCTTCATGAGTGTTTTCCTAAGAAATCTATTACTTCCCTTGTAAAGTTCTTCGAAATATTTTTGAAGCAGTGGCATTATGATGGAAATGATATTGAATCATTCAATGCTAAATCATTCATTAATACCAATTTGAGGTACTTATTTCCTTGGAAAGAGTTTCGTATAGAGTACCCTAAGATATCTAGTATCAACATGGTGTACAACAACCAACATTCAGAAATCCATTATGATCCCATCGAATCTATGCATGAAGAGCCATTAATTGAAAAAATTGTTGAAGACCCTCCTCATGTAACATCAACAGAGAATAGTGATGATTGGGAATGCTTTCATGATTATTTTAGTGATGATGATCAAATTTGTACTCCATATATACCTAAGGATGAAATCATTGCAGAATATTATAGTGAAACTTATGATGAAAACCGTAATGTGCATGATGGGACTCCTACCCATTCTCCATATAATGATGACAGTCTGGAAGATTTACTGCCTTGTTCCCATTTTTCTGAAGAAGATGAGTGTGAAAATGAGGACATGTATAACTTGGATCATGATACAAGTGACGAAGACTCCCTTATGTCCGATAAAGATGTTGAAGAGGAGTCCTGGGCATTCATGGAAAATCCAATCTATGAGGAAAATAATGAACCATAAACTTTGGATGGTTTTGTTGATTCCCCTATCTATGGCATATCTAAAGGAGAGAACATGGACCTTGTGGCCATGGAAAATTTTGATATAGAAAAGGAGCATGCAGTATATCCATATGATCAGTCTAAGCCATATATCACTATCAATATTGAAGACAAAGAGAACTTGATATCAGAATGTAATATCAACAACGGAGAATCCATCACATCTAACATAGATGGTGGTGATGACTATTGGAATTTTTGTGAATATATTATTAAGAATCCCATCTATTCTATATCCAACAAGGGGAGTGTCTATTTAGAAATTTGTGGAAGTCCAATTTACTATAGTTCCACAGAGGGAAGCATGGATCTGGAGACCTGGGAAAATCCTGGTATGGAAGAGGAGCATTCAAAAATCTTATATGATCATTTAGTCATATCATTCATATTCGTACAAAGGTATCAATAATGAAGACATTGAGAAGCAGTGCTGTGAAAAGTTAGATGTGATGCACTTAGTGGAATATCAGTCTTAGCCATATTTTTCACATATAGAGGCTCCTTGTGATTTGGAGCTACTTGGGGCTTGTGCAACGAGTTATCATTTGATAAGCCTCGGTGATCAGTATGATGATGTATTCAGTCTGCCTCATTGTTCTAACTGGTATATCAGTCCTATGCAGTCATGGATAAAAGCAGCCTGCATGGGTACATACAAGTTGGGGAAGAATTTTTATGACATTATTCATGCCTATGATCTCCCATCCATCCCACCCATTCTGAATCATCACATAGGTTTGCATTTTCTGAATAAGGTATCCTTACTTTGGCTGGTAACCAAAGACAAGGAAATTTTTTTTATGTCAATAAAATGCTTAGGTGGTTACATTGGATTTTTTATTACACCTAACCTTTTTATATCATGCTTAGAGTAGGAAAATAAGCTCCTAAAAGAGAGCATTTACTTTCTGCATTTATGTTTTGTACTTAGCTATAATAAAACTTTTTTTTCATTAGTTAATTACATTTATTTTGTTTAAATAAATCAGCCTAATGGTTCATTTGGTTTTTATATAAAGCTTGTGCTACTGAGGTTTTCTTGTCAAGTTGAGATGTTTTTGCAGGGTATATAAACCAGAGATTTTGGTGTTCTCATATCCTCTCCTTGCCTTAAAGACTAGATCAAGCAAACGTCCCATAGTTGGAGCCATAATGTTACCACCTAAGTTGTACTTAGTGGTTTTTTATCAAGTGAGCCTGGGGAACCAGACAAGGATAACTTGTTCGGACTTCAAAAGACCTTCAACCTTGTTTCTGAGAAACTTTGTTGTACTATATCACATGTTCATACCCCCTTAAGGGAGTTGTAATAAATGTTCTAGCATGATAGTGTTTGTAAAAGACTCGGTCTCTTAGACTTTATTTGTCAATTCGATCGGCCCAAGGTGTTTTTTCCCTTGGTTATTATTGGTTGTTGAATAAACCACTGATAATTTCTGAGTTTTTCACTCAATACCTCCAAAGTTTCGGTGGCCGGCTTGGAATTTAGGCCTATTGAGGTTATTAGAGTCTATGTATTAATGTATAAACATGCTAGGCATTCTGGTTGACTCATATGAACATGTCTAAGTCCCCCTAGGTTTTTTAATTTTTTAATTTTTTCAGTGTTTTTTATTAAAATTTAATTTTTCCAAAACTTAGGCTATTTTTTAATAGTTTAATTGGAAAAATTGGTTTTGTAATAAAAGTGGGCTCGAAAGTTAGATGCACTCATGTAGGTGCTCATTTTCAAGGTAAGAGCACCCAGTAAACCTATAGACCCACTATTTCCTAGTTTTGAGTGATTTTCCATCACTCAGGTTAGAAAGCCCCCAAAAATCAATTATTGATTATTTTAATTAATAAATTGAGGAATAATGGAGCAAATCCAAAATCCTAGATCAATGGATTCTCTGCTGATTTGATTGAAATCAGTCAGATCTGAACCAGATTGAATGGATCTGATAAATCCTTGACTGAAGGAGGTGATCTGGCCAGATCCAGAGTTGAATTTCAAAATCCTTTATGGGGAATTGTGCCCTCTCTCTCTCCTCCACACGTGTGGGATATCCTGGAAGCTCTGTGGATTGATGTGTTAGTCTCTGGGTTGATGTGTCAGCTCAATCATCCCCTCGATTGACAAGTAGGCTAAGTGCAAGCTCATTTCAGCTTCAGATCAGCATTAATGGACTCTCCTTCAGCTGTAGTGGTCTGTCTCCTTGGTATTTACGGCCCCCTTCGGTTGGATCTCCTATTTTTTGTATAAATAAAGCTCAGATCACCTCTTCCAAGCTAGTTAAAGTTGGATTGAGGATTTATTGTTGTTGTAATACTGTGTAATATCTTTTTCTATTGGAATAAAGTGAAGCTTTGGAGGCCAAATTTGTGTAATGGTTTCATATGTGTGGATTTGACATTGTCTTGCAGCTGTTTACCGTTGGCTTTCTCTCAATTTCTGCATCTGAATCCTTTCTGGCTTAATGATTCAGCTGAATCAATAGGAGTATATATGGGAAAGTAAGATTACTTGATTTTCAATATCTCATAGTATATATGCTTAATTATTCAGATCATACATGTTTAAATAAGTTTATTTGCATGTAATCCCTCTCTTTCTTCATATATTTCTATCCATATCTCATAAGGTTTTGTGCAAGATTGTTTGTTAGTTTTCAAGTAACAGGGGTTGGATGAACTGTGGGTGTAGCTTGAATCCACTGGGTATCCGACTGTTTTTTGAAGGCATTGTCCCTCGACCATCCACTGACTAGTCTTCTTTGCAGATCCATTTTTCGGCAACAAGCACTCTTCCTTTCCTCTTCCTCCTTCAAATTTCTTCAAAACCAGTCCGGTTACTTGTTTTGCAGCATTTAATTTTTTTATATCTATAAATTTCATATTTCATCTTACGTAGATATTTCTACCTTAAATCTCATAAAACTAGATCTCATTCCTAAATGAAATTTACAAGCAGCCTAGATCTAGTTTTAGGGAAAACTATCATTTTTCAAGGCTGTGAAAGTAGATCTAAATATTGTTGAATGCATGGTTGTTTCCTTAGAATATAAAAATTTATATTCATAAATTTAATTTCTAAATATTGGCTTCCCCCAAATCATGCCAAGATCCCAAGGAAATCTTGCTTTCCCTGGTTCTTTTTCCGCTTCTTTAAAAACTAGTTTTAACTTAGAATTTTTGGGTAAAAAGTTTGTTCATCCAAAAGTACTTTCAAAGTAATTTTGGGAATATTTAAATATGATATTCTTGTTGGTTTTTATCATTTTTAATAGAAAATAAGAGGAGGCGCTGTCCAGAAAGCATTTTTGGACCATTCGAAACCCTCCAGGGGGTCTTCATCTTCCAAAGAATTTCAAATTTTTGCAAGTTGTAAACCTTTGCTCTCATTCCATATAAGGAACAAGTGGATTAGTTTCAGTTTTCTGATATTGTAATTTCTGTTAATAAAAATATATGTTTTTTTAGTAGGCTCTTTCGAGCCTGCTCCCCATCCCCCTAGGGGGGATCTGCGTCCATTTCACTTTTTTGCATTCTTCCCTTTTTTCTGCTCTAGTTTAGTACTGACATGCAAGATTCTATACTTTGATATACTTTTGCATTATTCCAAATTTTAATTTCAAAATTAATCATACTACTTACCCCACGAATTCCCGATTGACCCGCAAGGGGAAAGAGATGCGTGGTAGGACTAATTAGAAAATCGTTGTTGTGTATATTTGATTCCATTTTAATTAATTGCTTCATTATTCATAATAAAATCAAGCCCTCCTTGATTCCCCTATTGAGGTCCACTTGGATCGAATGAGGTTCCTGGAGGGTTTTCTTTTTAACAAGAACAACTATTTTAAAATTTACTAAAAATAACAAAGACTCCAGTGTGTATGCTCTGTACTTGGTTGTGGTTCATCTGATCATTCAAGATAAATAAAAAGAACTTGAGTGACTAGAATAATTAGGATTCACTCTCCCCAAATTGACAAACCATCAGGCGAAAATCCAACGCCTCGATCAAACCATTATGGTGGCAAAATACCCAAAGGAAGCGGGAACTCCTGAAAAGTGACCTCGGGGTGCCGATCTCTATTACACGTTCGGGTGCATTATGAACAAAAGTCTCAGAGACTCCATTCAGCCCACATATTCCTCATGGGTAGCCATGAAGGTTTAGTTTTTGACATACTTCAAGTACCCCCTGGGTATATCTGGAGTCCCCTCACCTAAGTTAAATTACTCATATTCTTACATTAATTTAAAATTAACCAAGATACAATTGCACAACATTAATTCCAGCACTTGCAAGCACTCTAATTTTTTTTTCGACTCCATTTTCAAGCCACTGGTCAACTGTTTATTTCTTTCAATCTATATGTGATTGGGTGTCATTTTCGTGCTTACTTGTGATTATCTCATCATGTTATTTGTTGTTTACAATTGTTAAATCAAAACTCTGAAAAAACTTACTCTTTAATACCATCATCATACTAAATAATTTTTCCTTAGTAACTTAATAGGGTCTACCCCCCTTGGCTTCGTTAGGAGTTGAGTGTAAACGGAGGAATCAAGAACAAGGTGGCAGCCTTGACTCAAGACATTCCCCCAAGGACACACCGAGTGGCTTGAATATTTCTACCAAATACCCCAGGTGTGTGAAAGGAGGCAACAGGAAGAAATATTTGAAGATAAGGAAAATATATAGAGGCAAATACCGTGACCACTTAAGGGACAAATCCTAGTTCATATAACTCACACAGTGCAAAATGCCTAACATGAGCATTAATTGTCCTAGAAATATTGAAAGTAAAGTTGAAATTGTTGATGTATTTGTAGCTTTGGAATGTATTCACTTATATTGCAACCCTATGCTCCTATCAGGAGAATCATTTGTATTTCATTATACCCCGATGTTCCTATCGGGAGAGTCATTAATATAATAAAGTCATGTAAAGTCATGTAAAGTCATTGAGGTTAAACCTCCATTGTAAGTCAAGGAAATAGTCCCCACAATTGAGGTTAGGTTAACCCTCCTTGTTGATCGGAGTGGTAAAGTACCCATAGTTGTGGGGAACTAGGGTTATTAG
Organism: Pseudotsuga menziesii; assembly: GCA_001517045.1. Classification (NCBI taxonomy): domain Eukaryota; kingdom Viridiplantae; phylum Streptophyta; class Pinopsida; order Pinales; family Pinaceae; genus Pseudotsuga; species Pseudotsuga menziesii. Next base: position 547,550 of record LPNX010763360.1, read on the forward strand.
ACTCTCCTAGAGATGTCGGTCCTGGTAAGTAGTTGTCAATTTGGAAAATAGTATAAATAGAAAGTGAGACTCTATTTGACACACTAGTGCTAGAACAAGTGAGAGAGATCAGCTGTCGGAGATCATCTTTAGGTTTTCGTGTTTTAATTTTACTATTGGTGCTCATTCTATCTCTTAGGAAGTTATGGGGTTTTCTCCTTTAAGGTTTCCCCAAGGAAAATTCTTTGTGTCTCTTGTCTCTTGTGATTATTTCTATGCATGTTATTCTCTCAGATAAGATCCTAAGATCATATTGCTTAAATGATAAAAATCTAACATGCTATCAGAGCTAACTTGAGAAAAAGACACTGTGTAGCTATAGAAGCTAGGGATTCTTAATTGTTGGGTCTCTCTCCATAATCCATCAGCAAAAGGATGCTAGGATGACTCTCCATTGAAGGGTGCATATTTCTATCAAAGCGGAATTTGATTCTGGGCATTTTCACTTTTTGTTGCGGGAAATTAGGGATTTTTACAGAAGAGGAATTTTTGAGTGAGCCCAGCATAGGATTTCTCTCCTCATGAAAATTGAAGTTTAGAGTCAAAGGTTGAGATTTTTGGTTGGGTAAAACTCCAGGAAAGTCAAACCCTAATTTAACCCCGGGCCTGAAAAACCCTAAAATACTAAAACGTGTAGTTTTGGTACATTCGCTATATCTCAGGATTGAATAAGTCTCAATCGAAGAATGTTTGAAAGGACAAATATAAAATCATAATGTACCCTGTGTAAAAATTCCAGCCTCATATTCGCTATATTCTTGGAGATATGATTCCTCCAAATCAGGGTTCTAGCCTCTTCCAAGATTCCTCCATAAACAGAACACCTAGGGAGAATTGTTGTATCTCTAGTTAGGAAGTTCCAAATGAAATTTTGTATGATTTACTAGATAGGGAACAGACTGTGCCTTCTGTGGTAAACGTTTTAGACCCTGAAGATGAAACAGTAACACGTGGAAGTCCATACAAGTTCACCATATTGAACAGTCCTCAAAGAATTCACCTTGGGAAAACTCTCATAAGTCCCAAATGGTGAAACTAATTATGCTCAAACCCATGGTATTGGAAACAAGACATATGATGCTACCCTAGTACAAAATTTTAGACACATAGGAGAATTAATGTTGGAGATACCGTAGAAACAGTATCAGGAATTTATGTAGAATAAATTGGAAACCTAAGGCTTCATGTTCCAGGAGCTTCCCTCCATTGTTTTCAGAAAAGGAGTACATTGGATAGCTCACATTGAAGAGGTCTATATTTTTATCTAATCAGATCTGAAATATTCCAAGTTTTGAAAATTATGGTTTCTCTGACAAACCCTAGATCAGCCAGATCCAGAACTGGGACGGACACCTCGAATCGGCAAGATCTAATCTTTTGCTATTTACATTTGAGGTTCTCATTTCAATATGATTAATCACACCAGCTTGATGACAATATTGGTGAACCTAACAACTTCCAAGCATGGAAGTATATGATTTCACTGTTTCTTGAATAAAATGAATTGGACACCTACATAAGTGGAGAGGTTCATGTTTCAGAGGGAGATGAGGCTAAAATCCTTACACGAGAAGAACTTGGTCAAGGCCAAGAAGATCATTTCTGATTCAATTATACCACAAGTGTATTCCCTTAAGAAACCTAAGGATATGTCTGATTCCTTGGCAAGTATATTTGAATAAAAGAATATAAATTGGATGAAGTGTAGGAAGTCCATGATCCTTCAAGATATTAACTTGGATCAGTATTTCAGTAAGAAAGGTCTAGGAGACAGAGTGAGATGAGGCTAAGGCTAGAGCCAAGAGAATCATTGTATATTCTATTAAATATCATCTCATCCCTCATGTGTCATCCGTGGAGACACCAAAAGGAAAGTGTTTGATGCTATGACAAAGCAGTCAAAGAAGAATAAGATACTATTATAACCACCTTGAATGGTCTTCTAGGATGATGGGATTCATTCATTCGAGGAATGTGTTCTAGAAGGAAGTGATTAATTTTAGCAGACTCTGGGAAGAGTGCACACAAGAAGAATCTCAACTCATAATAAGATAAAAGAAGATGGGAGCAATTGAAGATCAAGCCCTCATGATTCAAAGAAGATCCCTCAAGCGACGAAGAATATGAAGAACTAAATTCTTGAAGAAAGTCTTATCCATCTAAGAAGTTGGATAAGAAATGATGATGCTATGAATGAAGAAGATGATGAAGCTGAAAGAAGGAGTCTACACATGAAAAAAATAAAGATAAGTATTCAATTTTCATTTCATGATATTATTTTGTTATGCATTTGTTTATATTCAATTGATGTGTTATGCATGATAGAATTGAAAATATGCTACTAATATGCATGTGATGGGTAAGTAGCCCATGGTGCTATACAAATATCCATTGCTACTTATCTAGAATGAAACCTCTTTGCTGACATATTGGATTAGTGCACAATCTCAATGTTGTCCTGGTAGAGATGGAAGGAATCTAGAAAGTTTCCAAATGATATGGATGAATGTTGTATTGGCTAAAATAGTTTCATGATTATATCTTAATGCAAAAGAATTTTTCATTATGAATATACCTTATGAAATGTTTCTAACCATACAACTAATGCATTTGACTTGTAGGAAAGATCACATACAATCTCCTATAAGAAAAGAAGGATGAGACTTGTTACGAAGAACAAGTGACGACAGTTCAAGAAATAATCCAAGATGAAGAATAATATGACGATAATTTCAAAGAATGAAAGAGGCCTCAGAGACACTCTAGTTATGTGACACTATTGAGTGACATCATTGATGCAGATCCTTCCAGCTATGAAGAAGTAGCCAAGAAGAAAGGGAAGGAGAATACCAATTCATGAAGAATGATGTCTAGGATGCAATATCGAGACCTGAAGGGAAGTCCATAATGTATTCCATATGGATCTACAAGATCCAGCATGCAGTAGATTGAAACATCATGGGATACAAGGCAAGATTCGTGGCACAAGGCTTCTCACAGAAAGAAGGCATAAAATATGAAGATACATTTGCAGCCATTGGAAGTTAAGACACATGATAGGGAGACTCATATGTGCAAATTAAAGAAGGCTTTGTATGAGCTCAAAAGGAACCCATGGGATAACACATACATGAGGAGCTTGAAGATCACCTAGGGTGATGATGATCTTAACCTTTGCCTAAGGTTGAAGATGAAATCCTATAGAGGAGGACAAGCTCACAGAGGGGTGCGAGAAGAACTTCTGAAAAGGTTTAAGATAGGGGATCTTGGTATCGAGTGACCCTAGATGGATACATAGAATATTAGTAGCAGAGGAAGTTACTTGTCACTTCGGTACATAATGTTTCAATACATAGAGTATGAAAGGCAGAGGCAGAATGATGCTCCGCTTTAGAGGGGGTGACTGCAGAAGATCCTGAGGTTTGACATGGTATGGAAATAGGGACAACTTACTGATGGCTATAGGCTTTACTAAGAGTAAAGTGGATTCCAACCTTTGCTTCAAGTTGAAGGCAAAATACTAGTGATGCTCCTGTTATATTTCAATGACTTGTTCCTAGTAGAAAAAAGGAACTCATTAAAGTTCCAAGAAGGAGACTTGATGCAAAGTTCGAGATGAAGGATTTGGATATTATGCACTACTTTCTAGGCATGGAGGTGTGGAAGAATGCATATGGGATATCCCTTGGACAAGGGAATTATGTAGTGGATATCCCAAAGAGGTTTAGGATGATGGACTGCAAGGCCATGACTACACCTATGGAATCGAACCTGAATCTATTGAGTGTTTGTTCATCAGATTCTATTAATGCCAGATGTATAATCAAATTATTTGTTCCTTGATGTACCTGATGAATATGGGACCAGATATTTACTTTCCTATGAACACATTGATCCAGTTCCTGATGGATCTGAGACATGTTCACCTAATTGCTGCAAAGCATATTTTGAGGTACCTAAAAGGTATAGTTGATTATGGGCTCAATTATAAGGTAGATCAAAAATTAACCTAGAATGTTATGTTGATTTAGATTGGGAAGGTAGTGCCATTGATAGGAAGAGGACTTCGGGGTGCTGCTTCAGTATGGGATCAGGTGTGACCTCTTGGTTTAGTAGGAAGCAATCCTACGTGGCACTAAGTATAGCTGAAGCAGAGCATGTCGCAGCTTGTTTAGCTACCTGTGAGGCAGTGTGGCGTAGGAAGCTACTATATGATTTATTTGATCTCCAGTTGGATGCTACTTGTGTATATTGCGACAACAAGAGTTGTGTGAAGTTGTCTGAGAACCCACTGTTCCATGACAAGTCAAAGCATATCGAGATCAATTTTCACTATGTCAGGGATATCGTGCAGAGAGGAGCAGTGAATCTCCAGTATGTTGCGGCGGACAAGCAGATAGATGATGTGTTCACCAAGCCATTAGCTAGAGTGAAGTTTGAGGACTTCAAGGAGAATATTGGTGTTCTCTATATCGAGGTTCCCTCCAAAGGGAAGTGATGAGTCTATGAGCCTTTCTGACATGGTTGTTGGATGTGTTCCTCCCATGGTTAGATGTAACTGCAGATCCATTCTGATGTGACTACAAGATGTGTTCCCACATGATCAGATCTAAGTACAGAGCCATTCTACTATGACTATGGGATGTGTTCCCACATGGTCAAATGTAAGTGCAAAGCCTTTCTTACATGGTTGTTGGATGTGTTCCTCCCATGGTAAGATATAACTACTGATCCTTTCTTACGTGGTCATTGGATTTGTTCCTCCCATGATAAGATATAAGTGCTGAGCCTTTCTGACATGGTTGTTGGATGTGTTCCTCCCATGGGTAGATGTGAATGATGGGACTTTCTGGCATGGTTGTTGGATGTGTTCCTCCCATGGTCAGATGTGAGTGCTGGGCAGGCCTTTCTGACATGGTTTCTAGATGTGTTCCTCCCATGGTCAGATATAAGTGATGAATAAGATGAAGACCTACATGGAGGCTAGGCCTAAAACTAGCATGAAAAAGGGATGTCTCTATAGAACTTCCTATGACGAGAAGAATTGAGAGATAGCACCAGTTGATCAAGATAGCAGAAGCAATGATGATGATGAACTGGTGATGATCCAACTATGATGATCCAGTGATGATGCTCCAGTGATGATCCATGTTTGATGATGATCCAGCGTTGATGATGATCCATAATTGATCAAGAGAAGAAGACTTGTGCTGATGAATTGTGTCAAGAGACTAAATTTCCTAGTTAAGAGGGAGTGTCGATGTATTTGTAACTTCATAATGTATTCACTTATATTACACCTTGATGCTCCTATTGGGAGAATCATTTGTATTTCATTATACCTCGATGCTCATATCAAGAGAGTCATTAATATAATAAATTCATCTAAAGTCATTCAAGTTAAACCTCCATTGTAAGTCAGGGCAATAGTCCCCACAATTGAGTTGAGATTAACCCTCTTTGTTGATTGGAGGGGAAAAGTCCCCATAGTTATGGGGCGTTAGGGTTATTATACTCTCCTAGAGATGTCAGCCCTGGTAAGTAGTTGGCAAGTCGAAAACTAGTATAAATAGAGAGTGAGACTCTCTATTTGTTACACACAATCACTCAACTAGGGCACTTGAGTGAAAGAGGAAGTGTTGGCACAAGTGAGAGAGATTAGCTGTCGAAGATCATCTTTATGTTTTCAGGTTTTACTTTTTCTATTGGTGCTCATTCTATCTCTGAGGAAGTTGCAGGGTTTCTCCTTTATGGTTTCCCCGACGAAAATTCTTTGTGTCTCTTGTCTCTTGTGATTATTGTTGTGCATGTTATTCTCTCAGATAATATCTTAATATCATATTGCTTAAATTATAAAAATCTAACAGAAATACCTAAAACCTAAGGAAATTTCAAGTTGTAATTTTCTGCGATGAGTTAGGTTAATGTAGGGTTTTTCCAGAAAGTCCACAGTAGTCATTTTTAAGTCCTTTCCGGAAAAACTAGAAAAAACCTACATCAACCTAAGGAAAGTTGGTTTTGTGAAGGAAATAATCAAAACCTTCAAAAAATACTAAAGTCCACATTCATTATCAAATATGGGATGCTCAAATCCCAATCCTATAAATGGAAGGCATGAGAGGTGAATTAAGGAGGAAAAGAGGGAAAATAAGGAGCATGTTGTAGGAATTGGAGGATAGATAGAGTATTTTTCACATCATAGTTTCTTTGGTGATCATTGGCATTGATGAGGATAGTTTAGAGAAAGGGAGAAAGGGATTCACCTATTATTGGGAGGGATTCAATTTCCTCCCATTTTAATATGATGCAATCTGATTTTCCTCCAAATGTTGTATTTGAATTCATGCATTTTTATGTGTTCTTTGTCAATATTCAATAGATAGATTTCAAATTTTTTTAATGTTTTTCAAAATATGGAAGTAAGGATTTAGTTAGAAGGCTGCTAATGGAGGCCTAAAGGCTAGGAAGGTTGGAGAAAAAGGATATTCAATGAACGACATGCTTCAAGAGGTAATCTCCTTCCTTCTCCCCCTATCTCTCCTTTGAAAAGTTTTAGAAATCTCAAGAATCTTTCATTTATTGCATGTATTTATGTCAGCAAGATTCGCCCTCCCTGTAGTTAAGTATATATAGGCTATAGACATGTCCCTATGGTTGAATCTACTAACAACCCTCCTGACTCAACCTTCCCAGTACTAATTGTGAACAATAGACTCATTAAGGAATATATGAGATACTTATCAGTATCTAACCCTAAAAAATGACTTATAAGGGTTATAACACACTGGGTTTCATCATTGAATAATATAGAATCAATGGGAACAAGTTTGTTTTGTAATAGGACATCAAGCTTGAAACAATTTTTGAAGAAAACTTGTTTTTCTTCAATAGTGGACTCTCTAAAAAATTGGATTATGCTTTCTTCATTGAAATCTTTGGACATTTGGGTAAACTTAGTAGGAATAGAGAAATTATTTCTGATAACAAGTTGGATGATTGGATATAGGATCTTAGACTTGGTTTCATCCATAATTACCTTCTTAGAAGATAAGTAATTACAAGCGCACGAGTCAAAAAAATATTGAAAATTTAGGGTTTGCTCGATGGAGAAATAATGGAAATAAGACTTGAAAATACCATGGAATTTCGTCCCCTGGTCTTCGAGAAGTTTTAAATTTGTTTTTTCAGAGTCTATGGGACCATTTAACAGTATAGTATCAAAAACCTCTAAATATTTATCTTCAAAAAACTCCTCAATCCTCTGATATTCCATATTCTGAACCTCTATGCCTTCTACCTCATCCATTTTAAATACTTGCTTGGTGGGAATAAATAGCCTACCTGGTTTCTCGACAAGTGGTCCAAATATTTGTCTGAGCTGGACATTTCCACATAGTCCTGGATTTCATTTTCCAATGCACAAACAAACAAATAACCTAAATCCACATGCCCTCACTTTTATATTATTTTTTCTTTCCTATCAACCATACATATTATTTTACGGAAACATTATTCATGTGTCCATCATGTGCCTTTCATCCTAAGTTGTTGATCCTTTTTCTTGTTTAAACCATCTATCCTTATTTATTTCTATGCTGTCATTCTTATCCTTCTTGCAATTTCTAGCTGTGAAACTGAACTCTGACCACAAATATACCTTCTATTCATCCTCATCATCAATCATCCTCACCCTTTAACTAACTTCATCAAATCATACAAGGGCCCTAACTTATATGAGTAGATAAATTCTCAACCATTGATCTTTCTTTTCATAAATCTGGATCGTTGATTAATTTACCTTTTTAACCTTTCTGCTTATATTTAGTTCCTTAAGAAGTGTAAATATTCCCTTTGCAGAGAGATTATCTACTGTAGATCTGAATCCCCATTGATATCAGTCATCCATTTCTTCTTTAGTTTACCCAATTTCGTTGATCTTCCTCTAATTTTTTTTCTTGCATGTTCTATCAGGGGAACTATTACTGACCATAGATATATTCCTTATCGAATATATTCCTTTGATTGTATATTCCCTTTAACCCATTCCGTAATTTCACCAATTCTCTTCTTTGAAGCACCTTCTAGCGTCGAAAAAGGTACTAGCTCTTGATCTCAATTAAGCCTCCATATGGACCGTTGAAAGACGTGGTCCCAACCACATTCCACTGAGTTTCAAGATTTTATTCACCCATACACCTTTCACCAACAGAATCAACATTGACCATTGATCTGTATCAAATATTCATCTCGGTCGTTGAAAGATGAGGCCTCTACTCTAATCCATTGATTGGCGGCTTAATTTACCCCATGCTTGTTCACATACAGGAATTTATTTAAATCATTGATCTAAAACACCTTTACATCTCTTCCATTGATCAATGATGGCCCTACCAAATTACACAAATTTTCAAACTTATGTTCTTCGCTCATGTTACCTCAGTGGAATTCACATCCACCGTAGATATTTTTTGTCCCTCGATCACTAGCGTTTAAAGCAGAGGGATCTACTTGATTCCGTTGATTTGAGAATTTCATTCTTCCATGCAAGCTTAACCAGTTGTTGACACAAAAATAGTCAATAGGGGTTCTCTCTCTTTCGACACCCAAACCACCATGATCTCCCTAAGCACCGGCCTAGACATGTTTTACCCCACCTGGTAACACCTACAAAGAAGATGAAGTCTCACCCGAGATGTTCGAGGAAGAGCTGATGGAACTAAGTTTCTGCAGTATGAAAGAGGACCATGTGTCTACTTATTGAATTACAGGAGCATTATTCAATAGATCTAATCATTCAAATTATCCATTAACAGAATCATGTCATCATTCAATAGATCACATTAATCATAACTGAAATGTAGAAAAACATTGATGCACAACCAAATATAGTAGTATATCATCATTCATGGCAAAGCAATAAGACATCATTTACAGTTATGCATCACAGATACACATCGCATTCAAATTTGGATCGCAGAAAATAGGAAAAGGAACAATGATTCTGCTCAATCTTCATCATGTCATATTAACCTTCGCAACAAAACACAGATTCTCCAAAAATTTCTTCAGTCACATACATAGAGACAAAAATATGTCGTTCTCAAAACCAAGAAGAAGCTCTCAGAAGTTCACCAAAGCTCGGAAGTATGCGCAAAAAACCAACCCCGGAAAATACTTAACACTTGCAATTCTACATATACTTATAGGCTTGTTCCTTTACATTGGTGGTCCACTTAACCAAATTCCCAACTACTTCTTAACAAAATCTATAAAATAATGACCACAATCCACATAATATGGTCCAAAACTACAAAATATGACCAAAATACATAAAATATTGTAAATTTGATTTGCACGTCATTTTCCATCTTGCGCGGAATATTTCACCTTGCACAGCATTCGCGATGTTGCGCAGCTAACTTACCCCAAAAATTCCTTCCAACAAGCCCCCAACACAATCTTGTGGCTTTCCCTTGTGCCATGTCATCCACTGGAAATAGTGTAGTCATTGATCTTCACCTTGAAGTCCTCGTATTTCTGGGTAATTGCCTTGACCTGTTCTTTGATTTTCTCAGTGGTCTCCCGAATTTCTATCAAATCATGCTCTAATGGATTCTCAATGATCTTTTTTGTGGCATCATTTATGTATTCCTAAACCTATTGTAGCACTTAGACTTCCTTCATCGAGATGTGCTCGCCAACATCTTGAAATGTATCTAACTATGTTAAGTTCCTTTGTTTACAATCCATGGCCTTCACAACACGCTGTTGTAACTCCTTCATCTTCATTGCCTTGGTGACCTGTATAAATGGGGACATCACTTTAAGCGACGTCTTCAATGTTGCAAACTACCCCTCACTCTCATGAAACTGTGTGGTTTGTTTCGTCATGGAGTACACTGCCCCAAAATTTTGCAGTTGCATCAGTTACCTTCTTCGCTTCTTGTTCCTTTTCCTCTGGATACGTTGCTAAAGCCTCCATGGCACTTTTCCTCTTTGAAAATTTCATTGGTAGTGTGTTTGGATGTACCAGTTCCTACAATTCTACATTTTCATGTTGCAACTATGCAATGAAGGCTCCAAACCGGTCTTCTTTTGCTACCACATCCCACTCTGCTATGCTCTCAAAGACATGTTGAAAAGCATCAAAAACTACTTCCTCTAAGCGGATTCTGTTGTCCCAGAGGTGTTCCTTCTCAACTTTCAGGTGATCCTGCACATTTTTTATCTCCTCAATGTTATTGGATAAATCTACACAAGTAGGCTCAAGTCAGATCTCCCTAGTCCAAGTGGATCTAGAAAAAATCAAGTACATAATACATGCTACTTTCCTAGATCAAATAGAAATTCAAGTCAATAGATAGATCACCTATTTGAGGTCTGCAAATCATGTTCTCTCTTTGTTGATCCAAGCTCCAGAGCCTTCATATGTTTCTATAAAACCCTATAGAGAAATCGGAAACAAGCAAACAGTACATGCACATCTAAACATGAATTTATCTAAGCTTACAGTTAATGAAGAAACCTTTAAAAATTATCAATACAATAAAATTTATGGAAATAGATTTGTATTAATGTAATCAAGGAAATACATAGAATTACATAAAGAAGGAACATCACAACCTAGCCTTAACATTGTAATATTTTGTCCAACAATCCAAGAAAAACCTACAAATAAAGATAGTAAGCCTCCCAAAGAATGAGATTTTGCCTCCCAAAGGATGATAGGGATCACCTAGAAATTCCACCAGCATGAGAGTGGCATAGTCCTTCCTCTCTTCATAATGGAGAGAGGGTTTAATTTATAAGGATAAAGGGATAGAGTAGGTTGAGGATTAGGAGGATGGGTCTAGGGATCTTTCCCATAGGTTAGGCAATTGAATGCCACCTCACCTAGAACCTAGGGATGGTCCTCCACCTGATACACCTTCAAGAAGAGTCTCAAAGATTCATTTTTTTCCTCTAAACACCATCGACACACCTTTAATTAAGGGAAAGAGTGTCGATGCACCTTGCATGAATGGAAATAGTGCTGATGGCACTTCTAGCATGAAGGGAAAAGGTTTCAACGCACCTTGACTTAGGAGAAAGAGAGTCAACCTTCTTATAGGGGAAAAAAGTAAGGAAAGAACCTGCTATTCAATTTCATTCAGCCAGGGAAAGTTTAGGGATTGAATCATAGGGTTAACACATGGCTCAACATGAGGATATTTTCGTGTAACATAATTCCCTCCAAAGCATGAAGTTAGAGCAATGTGATAGGTGACTGATTTGCGAAGTGAAGAAATCGAATGCAAGGATGTTTGATGGAAGCTGATGTCGTACAACTGAATCAAGTCTCATATGACTCATAGCATGGTTGTCGACCAATACAATGCAGATCCATGGTAGTAGATATAGACTGAACACAATCATGGCTACTAGACACAAGCATAGATCCAAGATGAGATGATAACACAGCCACAACCAATGCAAAGTGGATCTGTGTAATATGACTCAAACAAACTCCATCGCAATGTGGGTAAAGTATCAGATAACGCAAGGTCTTCAAGAAAAATCCACAACAATACGAATATAACCATGTGATTACAATGTCTTGATGTTGAACATGGTAGAAATTACTTAGTCATTAATGTAAATTGTTTAACAAGTGTGAGGGAAATCACCATTGATGTCAATGATTCCCAAGGTATCTTAGTACATACCATCAAATGTGAATAAAGGACCTAGATTCAAACACTCGATGAGATATTTTAATCAAGAGTCAATGATGAAAACTCATGTTGAAAGTGAGGTAACCTTCCATTGAGGCATGTAGGCACAAGGTATTTGACTTGGTTTCTAAGTCTAATTCTTTTATAATGTGTTGAATTCGACATGAATAAACTCATCGAAGGAGGGTCATGATGAATCCCACATCATCGACATGAAAACACAATCATATATGTTTGAAGTGATTCAGATAGCAGAGTGATATATGAGACTGATTCAAATATGACCAACATGATAGAAGGTAATATGACTACAGATATTGGACAAATGACCAAAATTCTGTTGAACATGGGCATGGAATGACTTGGCAATATTGACAAGAGAATGATACCAATCCCCTAATGCAACTGATGGCAGGATAATTCTTGGACAACTCAAATGAGGTAAGAAGACTCATGGAATCAAAAGGAATCAAAGACAAACAAAATAACCAAGTACTGAAATGCATATGAAAATGAGTTCCATGATTAAGAGTAACTGTGTACTACCATAAATACAATGAAACAAAAACTCTTTCCTTAATTTCCCCATCATGAAGGATGAGTGCCTCTTTTCATTTTTATGAGTTCAAAGAGGGTAACAAACACTCGTTATAGCTCATAAAGCAACGATTCCATTTTCATATGTTTTATGAACCTAATAAAGGAGGCTCTCATTCCTAGAAAAGGATCCTTCATCATTTAATTTTATGAGCTTGATGAAAGAAAACTCATTTGTTGTTTCATGTTTAGAGATTCTGAAATGACTAAGAAGACTCCATAATGGAATTTTTCATAAATTTAGTCCCTGAGGCTCGAAAAAATATAAACTGATTCCCAGGAGAAATATTCCAATCATGATTGGTTGGAGTATACCTTTTTTGTAAGTAGTTCCCCCTGGTCCGAAAAAGGGGTAAACTATAACCAAGAAGATGACTCTTTCGGTCCTTTTATGAGCGTGAAGAAGACAAGTTCACTCGGTAATCATTTCACATTTTAAGAGTCTGAAATGAGCTTAAAGAGGACTATATTAGGGTTCTTTTTTCATAATCTAATTTTAATGAGTCTGGAAAACCGTAAATTCCACTCAATACCTCTTCATTGAGTTTTGAACTAGCACAATGAAGGTATAAAAGGAACTCAAAACGTTTTTCATGTTTAAATCAAGAGGACGAAAAAGCGATAAAGTAAGCTCAAACCAGTTTTAACCAGAGCATGAAAAATGAAAAGTAAGCTCAACATCATTTTACTATTTTTAATGAGCTCAAAGATGAATTTAAAGAATTCCTAGGGTATCTGCTTAATTTTTTAATGAGCTTGGAGTGGAGAAAAAATTATTCTCAAAATATCATTTCATGGTTTAGTGAGCTTGAAACTAAAATAAAGTATTATCTAAATGGCTGCCATTGACGGGTGATCTCCCAACATGATGTCCAATGGTTGGTACTTTCCCCTAGTATAATTGTCAAGTAGATAAATTCTAATATAAAGAGGTAGGGTACATTCCCCCCAAGATTTGTTTCATCTGCTTTACAAGGAGATGAAATGAAGATTCAAAAATTGAGTCTTGACACAATGGAAAAATTCGTTTCATTTTTTAATGAGCTTGACATGAAAACGAACTTTACTCATGGTCAGTTTTATTTTTTAATGAGCTTGATACCAAGAATAAACACTTCTCAAGGTGACCTATTTCAATTTTACACAAGCTTGAAACAGAAAATAACTATGCTTGCAGGGACCTGTTTCATTTTTACACAAGCTTGAAATAGAAAATAACACGTTTCATTTTTCAACGAGATTGACACATAATGGGAACTATGCCCACAACCATTTGTTTCATTTTTTAAGGATCTTGACACAAAGAAAAGGAACTATGCTCGCATATATCTATTTCCTTTTTTAACAAGCTTGACATAGAAAAAAGAACTATGCTCAGAGACATTTGTTTCATTTTTTAACAAGCTTGACACAGAATGGGAACTATGCCGGCTAGGAAGTTCTAATCCAGCATGATGTCCAAAGGTTGGTGGTTTTAACCCTAACATAAGAAGCTATTTTCTTAACTACAGTATGATGTCCAGAGGATGAATCCATGACCCCCATTTTACCTATGATGGGAAGAAGCTAACAAGAAGGGGAAGGAACCACAAGAACATGCAGGATATTCAGGGAAGTTTGATGACTAGGAGTCATATGATGATCAAGTTTAACAAAGGAAAGTTGATCAATGGTCACAATATTCCCATCATGGGGAAAATACATCACTTGAAAAAGTGTGGACACTACAACTTTCATGGCATAAACATAATCCTTCCCAAGGAGAAGATTAAAATCTAAGGGACCTTGGACTACCATAAAAATAATACAAACATTTTTTCCTTCCAAAGTGATAGATAAATGAAGAAGGATACCTAAAGGCATAATAGGTCTTGGATTAAAATATAGTATCTGATCGATGGATGTAATAAGAGGAGGAGAACCTATGGCTTTCCAAGCAGTTGAGGATAGAATGCTAACAGATGCCCCTTCATCAACAATAGTGTGGAGTAAACTTTTAGCGGTAACTCTCATAGATATCTGGAAAGGAACACTCCAATGAATATGAGATTCTGTTAGGTTAATCTAGTCAAAGGAAATAACCTCACTACTTGGAGAGGGTTCTGTCGAAAGAGAAAAAATTTCCTCTTGCGTAGAACAATCGGAACTAACTATGAAAACTTCAGCTGGATAGTTTTCACTCTCAATTAGAAGAGAGGGAAAAGATGAATATTTTGTCAAAGAGAGTACTTGTTAGCCACTTTTCACAACTCACACAATCTAGGTTATGTGCATCTCATCAACCCAACAAACACCTGAGATACCGGCACAACAGAGCAAGCCCCATCAGCAACGCCCATGAAGTAGGCACAGTCTCACCCAATATATCTCTTCGATGGGTAACCTCCAGAACCATGTTTTCATGATTGTCAACGGATTATAGTCCCTTGATGCATGGCCAAGGAGCTCGACCAATTCGGAAGGATGGGGTCATTTTCGCTGAACTGTAGCACTCACCGCGCATATATATTATTAACTACTAACAGTGCGACATAGATTCGTCCTTAGTACTTTAATATTAAGGAGTATAAAGAAAACTAATAGACAGGAACAACATACCAGATGCGCAAAAAATATTGCACCATTGACATAGGCCACTACTCAGAAGCAGTGCATACTCACTTATTCGAGCATTCAAACTTCTATTGACAGTACGCCATTCATTCAACCAGGCTAGAACTTGTACCATAAACATAAACAAAAACATAAATAGGACATAAACAACCATAAACCATCACACAATTATACACAGGATAATTCACGTGGAAACCCATCTGGGAAAAACCACAAGTTGCTCTTCATCTTGCATGATAAATATATGTCACCTTCAGTCTACTTCTGAGTGCAGACTCTCTTAGATATATCTTCCGGGTCAGACTCTTTCTTGCTCTCATGCTCTTTGTCTTATTTCTCCTAATCTACCGCTACCATATACTGATCCGGACACAGCCTGGATCAACCTCTCTGAAATATACACCCCTCTTGCAGAGCTTCCCTTCTACTGTACTACCCCTCCTACATCCTACCGAATTTATACTAATCTACCACTCAGATCTCTCTTCTATTCCAACCCATCAACACAACTGAAAGAAAAACAACAACTATCCACTCTCGAAAAACCTACAAGATGTACTCACGACCACCCAGGGACCAACCCTCTAACTATTGAATCCCTCCTATTTATACTATTTTACATGACCATGTAGGGTCGATTACATACAAGTAGTCCATTAACTGTCACCATCAGCTGCCCCCTAGGCTACAACTATGGTGATCATGACTTGACATGAGACACTAATGGCCTTACTTACATCATGTGTTCACTTGTGTGGCATCCGCTGACTTAATCCGAATTCAACACCCACGATCATCCTATCTCTCTCAGTCATTATACTGAACTTATTCTACTGCTTTACCCTACCACATCTTTCTTTCCATGCAGTTCCCCTTTTACACGCATGTGGCCTCTTTTGTGCTTATTCCTTCTTCTGTGTAGCCTTCTTGATCCATGCAGCTTCTTTCAATACCTGTCGTTCGTTTCCTTTTCGTTGTTTGCACTTGTGCGGTGACTTTATTCTTGTGTGTTTCTTTATGTGTGCTTATTCCTTGTGCATTTTCCACAGGACCAACAGGCCCCCAACACTCACTTGTGGCCACGGGGTCTTCACTTAGTGAAACCATGCCATAGCACGTTCGTTCATGGCATATGAAACAATACCCCTATTTTCAAAAAATATTGGAAAATACCTCCAAAAATCATTTTTTTTAACCCTCTCCCAATATGCCTTCCCAATTTAAAAAAACCCCTATTTTCACTATATATTGCATGTATCCATTTTTACATTTACATTTTTTATACCCCTTTATATTTCTACCTAGTATATTGACCCCAGCAAAGAAAAATAGCAGTGGCCTTAAGAAATATCATGGGCAGTGTTGCTCAGAGAAGTTCAACCAAGGGCAATTAGCTCTACAACCGTGTCAGACACCTTAGGTGATGCGAAAACTGAGAATGTAAGCATCATCTGATCTGAGTACTCTTCTCTGATTTTATATATAATGCCCCAACCCTTATGGAGAAAAATAGAATTTATGTTTGTTTAAGTTTCAAGTTTGGGGTTAAGTTCTTAGACAAGTAAGTCTAAAGCAGTTTGTTCTAAAAATTTTTTTTAAAGTAATTGTATGCTTAGGAAGAATTGGTGGTTTGTATATATTTTTTTTATTCCAAATGAATATTAAGAAACATTTTTTCTTTGGAAAAAAGATTCCAATTTATTAAACACAATTTTTAACCATCTTTTTTCAAAATAAAGTCCATATTTATCACACTAAATACACTTCCTTTCTTTCTTTGAATTAAAATTACCATTTGAATCTTCATATATAGTTTGCCTTGTCTTTGATTTCCTCTTATGTCACATAGACGAATCTCTATCTCCTTTCCTTATGCTTTGCTTCAAGAGGATGACAAAAATTGTCATCATCATTTTAAATACTTCTTTTTTTATTTAAATTAAAATTGTCATTCTAAATATTCATGCATGGTTTAGCCTTATCTTTTATTTCCTCTCACACAAATCTCTATCTCCTCTCTTCTTCTATCACACAAATCTATATCTCCTATCCTCTCCTCTTCTATCACATAGACAAATCTTTGTCTCATTTCCTTATGCTATTCTACGAGAGGATGGTCAAAATTGTCTTAGATTCCATTTGAGGGATGCTCCTACAAAAGTATCCCTCCTAGTTCATCAAATGTCCAAGGGTCAGCTCTTCCTGATAGACTAGAGGTTCTTAAAAGAACTTTGAAACACTGGGACAAATGATTAAGTATATTGAGATAAGATCCTTATTATCTGGTTATGGTTTGACATCCACTAACTTAAGAACCAGTCCCTTAAATAATCATGGTTGCATTATAAGTCTTGTACAAGGATTTCAATAACAGTCATATATCAAAGAATCCAACCATACTAGATAAATCCCAAATGCCTTATATGTTGCAAATATGAGAAGCAGTTTGATTGTGATGGTCAAGGAGAATTTGGTAAGGGGCGTCGACAGTCATGGCTCTTCCAACCCATTTAATTTCCAGAATTGCTCCTTGGGAATTAACGTCGACCAATCCAAGACGACCATCTTCCTATGGAAGGTACTAAAAACAATTCCTTTGTCTGTATTTTTCACTTATCAGTGATCACTGCTCTGTGGCTTTGGAAAAAAAAGTCCAGGTACTACATGTTGGAAAATATCTAGGCACTAAATGGTACCCTCAACCAAAGTTTTGTTGAGTTCTGAAGTGAGAGTTGAATCATTTGTGAAGTGGTCACTAAACAGTTTCCCTCCACCAGCAGGTACTAGGGATATCTTGGATCTGCCCTGGTCACTAAACAATTACCCACCCCTAGAAGATAATCAGAGGGATTTGCTGCAACAACATAGAATTATGGAGCCAAGGGGCATCCTTTTGGATTTATGGAGCTAAGGGGCATAAAGTGTGGAGTGGGAAAGAGATATTTGAAGAGGGATTGCTTTGAAAATTCTATCCTTAACATACACTCTGGTTGAGGCATGTGAGAACAGGGTTCAAACTGCTTGAGTGAAGAAGTTTCCCAATCCTAGCCACTAAAGAATATTAAAAATGAAGTCTCATTCAATCATGTTATAAACCATGTCAAAGTTTATTTTGAGAAATAAAATTTTTCCTAGTTTCCTTTGCCCACTTAATACTTTTTTAAGTGAGAAGGCTATTCAGAATAAAATAACCTTTCCTAAATCCAATCTGTTCAAAGTATTCTTGAAGCTGTTCTGTTCAAGATGAAGTATTCTTGAAGCTGTATTTTCGTTTCTACAGTCAAAACACCCATGGGATACACCACAACACTACTCACGTAGAGGCCAAATCAAGTAGGAAACCTTGTTGAAATTGATAGCTTTTCAAGTTCCAATATGGTATTGCATTGTGTTCACATGGAATTCTCCACTGCTTTAAGTAAATATAGGCTGATAACTTTAAAATCCAAACTCAGGCTTCCAAAATTGACATCCTTACCATTTTATCACCTGACTTGCTCTTTCATGGTATAATGAAGTTCTTCAATTGAAAGCATCAATAAAATTTGAAGTTAATTGTAGCCAAGGGCCCTTTGGAACATGTTCAGTTAATTTCTCCGTGGGGATCATGTTTGAGGCTCGAATGTCTATATAGTATAATATTAGTTGCGCTATCTAAGCAAAGAAATTGCCTTACAATGAGACACAAGAATATACACCACTCAAACTGTAAAAAAACATGTTAATAACCAAGGGAATTACAACAGCTACCTGAGATTAAGCAAAACTTGAAAGGTTAGAAAACCATGCAATGCATGCACCTTGGATTGATCTACATTTTTTCATGTAATTTACCGAGCAAGGCATAGGTATTAGAACATTAGTGAACAAGGCATAGGTATTAGAAAATTATTGCATATGCTTTCTGCTTCATTTGTTCTGGTACGAGTACTTATTTGAATGTGAATCAAGGCTCTTCATGAAAAAGACCATTCTAGGAAGAGACTGTCATGAATGCAATTCTTTCCTATATTTGCAGTGGCCAAATTTTTATACTACACACTCCCTAGATACATATTCACAATTCTGACATTTTTCTCATGGGTTTGTTGGATATGGCCACATAATATCACAGCTAATCAAATTGGTCCAAGATACAAGGGTTTGGGTCTTGGAGCCTTCTCTTTCAATTGGAATGGAATTTCAGCATATCATGGAAGTCCCACTACACTCTTCTTCCACTCTAGCCATGAGGAATGATCGATACCATGAAAAACAATCTTCATATTAAAATAAAATTGACTATCTATTATGAGGCATGACTTGTTTTGTGTAACAGACCATCAATCATAGTACTGCAGTACTACCATTTTACTATTTAATTTCATTTAAATGTAGTTGCATGTAGCTCCAATAGCTCCTGTAGCAGACTGCAGGTAATATGGTGAGGAATAGATAATTGCTATGCTCCTGTCACCACATCATCATTTCTGCCAAATGAAGAACCTAGATAGCAAAGATGAGAATCGGTCTTCCTGTTTCAAAGAGTACTTTCCCAGTATAGAAATTCAATCATGTGTTTTCCAAAAAATGTCAAGTCCATTTTAATCATGCAAACGTTTATTAAATGTGGGTTTCTGTTCAGAGCTGTTCTCACCATGTTTCCATCCCAAAGGCATGGAAACCCCACAAGCTCCAAATGGGCCCTAGGCTAATAGTGACACATTTGGAGGTTGGACCCAAGTGGCGCATACGAACATAGGAAATGTGCCTCAAAAAGCCTGAACTCAAGAGAATGTTGCACTAGCCATCACTTCTAAACCTTAAGGTAATTTAGTGAATAAATCGATGACTTAACAGGTCTCCAGACTATGTCAACAAGGTGGGGAAATCACAAAACTCGTTCTCCTTCACTGCTTCTTGATTTTGATGTGGAGGACTCAGCTAATTCACTACTTAAACAACCATGTCCCATCACTTTGGATGCATGGATTATCCCATGCAGACCCATTATAAGTTATAGCTCCTTTAGTGCTCTTAATTGTGGGTTGTTTCTTGCTAATCCATGAGATGATAGTTGCACCTATGCTGACGGTGTAAACTGTAGTAGAATTCCTTTCATCAATACAACCTGCCCAATCTGAATCTGATTCGCCTTGAAGCTGGAAACCTTCATCATTCTCATACTGAGACCATAATTAAGAGCTACTCTGACATATCAAAGGATCCTGTTGGTTTCTTTCTAGTGAATTTGTCTTGGCTTATCCATAAATCTGGAAACTAATCCTACTAAGAAACTCAAATCAGGCCTTGTAGTGGTCAGGTATATAAGGCTACCAACAATATGCCTATATAGATTTTCATCAACTAAATTAGAAGTATCCATCACTGATACTTTTGCCCCAGGCTCCATAGCAGTCAAGGCTAGTTTACATTAAGTCATATGTAATTTTTTAAAGATTTCTCATGCATATTTTGCTTGGGACATGAAAATCAGATTAGGTTGCTACCAGATTTTTATCCCTAAGCAGTAATGTAGGAGATCAAGATCAGACATATAAAATGCCTGATTCAGAACAGCTATCAACCTCCTATTGCATAATACTCTTTCCAGCTATGGTTAGATCATCTACATGTAAGATAGTGATATCACATATACTATTTCTTTTAACATAGAAATTTGGTTCTTGGACTACTATGAAATCCAATCTGCTTGAAATAGGAATCAAACTTGTTGTACCATGCTCTTGGGGCTTGCTTAAGAAGGCTCTTTAAGTGTTCCCTCCCATGCTCTTCAAATCCTTGGGGTGAACCATATATACTTCCTCTTCCAACTCACCATTGAGGAGGGTAGAATTGACATCCATTGGATAAACATTCCAACAGAATTGGGCAGTCAATGACAACACAAAAGATTTTGCAACAGATGCAAAAATCTCTTCATAATCAACGCCCTCCTT
This sequence comes from Pseudotsuga menziesii, assembly GCA_001517045.1. Taxonomy (NCBI): domain Eukaryota; kingdom Viridiplantae; phylum Streptophyta; class Pinopsida; order Pinales; family Pinaceae; genus Pseudotsuga; species Pseudotsuga menziesii. The sequence goes on from LPNX010763360.1 coordinate 568,452, forward strand.
TTGAGCAAAACCTTCGGTGACAAGTCTGGCATTAAGCCTCTCAATGGAACCATCAGCTTTAAACTTTTTTTTCTACACCCATTTACAGCCAATGGGTATTTTTCCAGCTGGCAATTCAACCAGGTCCCAAGTTTTATTTTTGGTCAGAGACTTCATCTCTTCACTTAATGCATTATCCCACTCACAAAGACCCTGTGCATCGACAAATGTGGAGGGTCCTCCTCTTTAGTCAATCCAGTAGCCAAGGCAAAATTTACCTTGTACTTTGATGCTCTCTTTTCTCCATGTGCTTCTATCTCAGAATATTTGATATCTTCTGATGTTTTCATTAGCCATGTGGGCATTTTATTTGTTGTTTTTGTGCTTCTAGGAGCATGGGCATCCAATGAGAACAATCCCAACTGAATTGGGCAGCCAATGACAACACTAAACATATTGACATTTTCTTTGCTCAGTTATTTGACTTACAGAGAGTAAGCTTTGTTTACTTATTTGACTTACAAGCTCTTTTTCAGTCCTGGCACATACAAATCATTAAGCTTCTTTGTTCCTCAACGCAGACAATTTTATGGGTATTGTACCCTTGCCTTGCACATTGTTTAAAATCATTTCCTAAAGCTGTAGTGTCTCCTTGATCTTCATTGTGAAATTTTCATCGGGATTGTCAAACCATTCTCTCTGGTTTGTCATATGATTAGAGCAACCAAAGTCAATGCACCATTCCTCTAATGGAATTACATTATTAGTGACCATGAACAAGAAACTCTCATCAAGAGTATAATCATCTTCTACATTACTTTTATGTTGTCCTTGTCTCTGATCATATTGTCTTTTCCTGCAAACATGAGATATGGCTAGGCTTACCACAGTAGAACCACTCAATTCTCTGATTAGTGATTTTGACCTCTCCTTAGGCTCCTGTTTCCACTATTGGTTAGTTGATGAACCAGGCTTGAATTGATTTAAGTGACCTTTCCAATTAGCTGCAAATGCAGTTTCAATAGGCTAGTCTTCTATCATGGGTTTGTTGTTCATGATGTAACAACAACCCGCTATGTTCTTCAAACCCAATTGTTGCCAATCTTCCAGCAGTGGTCAGTCCAGTGACGAACATTGGATAGGATGAAGGAAACCCTTTGACGGTGATTGTGACCATCACTTTTTTTATGTGACACTTTCATAAAAAATGATCAACTACACCTTCAAACCTTTGATATGTGCCAGATAACTAGTAATGGATTGATTCATGCATTTTGATTGTTTACAAATTTAAGTTCTTAAATAAAATTTTCTAGCATCCACAACAATTTCTTCTAGCTACCCCAGGATTCTATAGAGGTTTTAGCCTCTCTTACATGTGGAAGCACATTGTCAAAGACCGACATTTTGATCAGAAGTAGAGCCTCTTGATCTTTTTCATTAAGTATGCTTGTAAGTTTATATCAACAGGTTTGGTTTAGACTCCTAAGACAACATTCGTGACCTTTCTAAATGTGAAAATTCCTCTCATTCTGAACTTTCAATTAGTGTAATTTGTCCCTATTAGCTTGTCAAGGAACATAAAACTGGGAAATGACATAGCCATTGGAATTGGCTTCCTATAGAAAACACTATTGAGGGTTTTTAACGGACTTGACAAATAATAACTTAATTTTACCAGAAAAAGTCACACTTCCAGGTTACACCTTTCTAGTTTATTTTATGCAAAAAAAACTTCAAGCATAAGATGATATAAAGTAAAAGCAAAGAACTTTGGGTAAAGTTTCTTAAGATATTTGCATACTTGGTGGTCCCATGAACCTTTTTATAGGTTTTCCTCAATGGCACAGAGATGGCGTTCAGCTCAAGGGTGTCTTAGAAGTTAGAAATCCCAAAATTCTGGCAACAAATTCTTGTATAAGATGGAAACAGTTTCACCCTGGCTGGATCAATGTCCCTTCACCTGACAGATTTGTCTAGGTCGATCATGATAGCAAGCACCAACTTCTTCTATAACCTGGTGGCAGGTTCACCCTGGTTGGGTCAACATCCCTTCACCTAACAACCCCCTCTAGGCGGGTCATGATAGCAAGAACACGGTGTAAAGGTGCTACAGAACAGCTCAGTGCATGGTGCTACGAAGGTCACGATTTTTTCCTTGCAATTCCTTACATTCCCAGATATCATAGCTCTCGCCAATTCTATTAAATTGGACCCGCTCTGATACCATGATAAAATATGAGAAGAATCTTCGAAACAAATCGAAATACACAAGAAAATTTCTTAAACAACTCCCTTATATTCAAATGGCAGATCTCTGGTAGATATTGAATTGGTTGGAGTAACAACTCCTTACAAATATGGTAACAACCAAAGAGACACACCTACATTTTAGCAACTGAACATAACAATCTTAGACAACATACTCAAATGCATCCTCATTTTTACCATTTCTAGTGAGGAGGTTGCTCTTGAATGTTGTGAAGTTGATCCAACTGCACGATTTATAGGAGCAGTAAATACAATAGTGAGAAGACAGTAACATGCCCCTAACAGAAAATTTCAAAGTAGATTCACCTGGAGGGATAACGTAACTGAATGACCCAATTTGCTGCAACAGTTATGATTTTAGCAGAGCTGGGTGTTTTGCATGCCTTTCACAAAAGAAGGCTGTAGCTTTCAGATCCGCTGTTACAAATTGTGCCAATGAGTAGTTTACAAGCAGTGGAATGCAAGTAGGGAAGTGCACGGGCCAGCAAACTTCTAGTAGCTCGTATTTTTGACAGAGGACCCACCAAATACTTGAAATCATGGAGCTCTACATTCTTTCAATCTGACCGTAGGTTAGTGGATTTGTTATCTGGTGAACATTCCTCAAAAAAGGCTGCAGTTTTGGAGCACATGACCCTAGCATCACAACCAATTCTTGAGAGAGGAATTGTTGACCACTCAATTGGGCACAGAGTTTTGTTGGAATACATCTGTATAGCAAACAAGTCATCTATAATAGATATAATTTAGCGGCTATCTGAGATACTTCTTGTCCGAATGATCCATACAAGAGTTGGTTCAAAGGTTGGTGCACTTTATATTATATATAGCAGTGCTAAGGAAAGAAAGATGATTGTGAAGGAAATGAAAGGGCACCTAGTAAATATTGCTCATGATGAATATGGTTGTGTGATCCTCCTGTGCATCCTCTGTTTCCAAGATTATGTTTTGTGAGCTAGAAAAAGGTTTGAAGGATTCGGCATTGGACAAGTATGGACAGTGTCCACTTTTGCATCTCCTTTGCCTAAGTGTGCCTCGCTACTGTAAAAGAAAATAGAATAGCAGAAATTATAAGCATAAGCAGTAGCATACAAACAACAAAAAAATGAAAAGCATCCATACTTAACAACTGCACTCATATCAAATCTTGTTCACTCGAAGGTAGCATGAAAACCAATGCATCCTCAGGTCAAAAGGAAAAAGGTCCAATAGCATATGAGAACATGATTAGACTAAGTCACAGTGCCTTTCTTAGCAGATTATTCACCAGATCACTTTCATGAATGAAGCGTATAGCAGCAGTTATATAAGGATGCACTTATTGAGGGGATCACATCTCATTTAAGGATATCGCTGGTGTTTGTTTCAGTAAGTGCTAGTGACATCGTTTTTTCCATATTGATTGGAGTTCTTTTGCTATTCTGGGGAAGGTGCACTAGTGGTTATGTCAGGATGCATTTGAGTTGCAGCCTGATCCTATCCTTCCCAGTTTCCATTATTAGTTACTTGCATAGGAAGGGGGTGCACTTCTTGAAATGAAGACATGAGTTCTATCCTGGAAATTACCTTTATCTATCAACTTTCCAAGATAAGTTTGCCTTGCATGAATCACTTTTTCTTGTTTCCAGTTCAGTTTGAGACTTTGAGTTTGCATATTTGAAGTGGTTTGGATGATATGTGGGAGAGGGTCTGCATACTATTTTGGTAAGGATGAGAAGCACACCATACAGGGAGTGATATCTTATTTCCTTTTTTTAGATGACATAACAGCAAGAGGGTGCATCCTTCACTCATTTTGAGACTTTGTGCATGCAGTGGAGTAAACAGTAGGTGGATAATGTGCATCAGTGGAAATGGATGCATGCAGGATGGACTGTAGATGGAAAACACACCACTTATTGATGATATCTTTTTCATATATTGAACTAATAGTGCATGTGGAGGCACATGGACTAGTGAGACTTGTCACTGTTTACAGAGAAGAAAATAGAGGGACTACCCGAATGTTCCAGGGGAGGGACTACCCTGTATTAAACATATGCTACTGGCACTGGGTCTAAATAGAATGAATCTGGAACAGAGTGAAGGTAAGCTGGTCCTGCAACAGAATATGGGTCAATGTTGGAGTAAACTCGGTCAATTGGATATGTTCCCAGACCATTGGCATTTCTTCCAATTCGAAAGCCATACATAACCCATTGATTCATCATACGCAGGAGTATAGGCCGCATAAAGAGAGCAACATCAGTAATGGAAAAGGTAGAAATAGTTAGAGATGCAGATCTCATTGTAGTTGACCTATAAACAGGAGTTTATTCGTCAGTGGAAAAAGCATAGGTATAAGATCTAGTTCGTGATTCTAGGAATTACTATTTTGACCATGCTATTGATTCTGGAACTACTGATGGGTAAGCAACTGTCTCTGCTATCTCACAAAAAGAAGTACAGGCATTTTTCATCAAAGATTAAACACACTACAGCGTACCTCCAAGAATGATATGCAATGGCTCTCCAATGTGCCTCCTCCAGCACCAGAGAAACCCACCACAAACCCATGACCACAAAACGGTGAATAAACGCCCTCGTTTTCCAGAAAACACTGCTACCACTGCAATGCTGCTGGAAAAAATGCCCTATTATCCAGCAAACACGATGGACAAAACCTGGAGAAAACCCAAGGAGTAAAATGCCCTCGTTTTCCAGAAAACACTGCGGGGATTTGAAAAAACGCCCTGTTATAGTTCGTATTTTTTAACACATTTAACAGGTTTATTCAGCGGCTAGCAGGACCCTGTGCACAACTGCACTATAAGCCACTAGGCCCAGAATACACACAGATACGCAGGTCTATCAACAAAAAGCATCACTCTTCCAGATATCCCCTCTGCAATAGCTTCTTAGCAATCACCAGTTTCCAGATGGCTCCTGAGCTTCTTAGCAATCTCCAGATATTAAGCAATCAAATATTATGCAGCCACAGGATGGAAAAAACGCCCTAAACCCAACTCGCAGGCACCTCAGCATGCAGCCACACGATGGAAAAAATGCCCTAAACCCAGCTCGCAGGCACCTCGGCATGCAGCCACACGATGGAAAAAATGCCCTAAACCCAGCTCGCAGGCACCTCGGCTTGCAGCCACACGATGGAAAAAATGCCCTAAACCCAGCTCGCAGGCACCTCGGCTTGGTGCAGGTGCACTCAGACCTCAGACCACAAGCAAAGGAGCTCGCAGGCACATGCACCTAGCAGGAAAGGCTTGGAGTACTGGTGAACGGTTCAGGAAAAAATGTTGAATAAAACATACCCCAACATATTGGATATTTAAATAGTAAAAAAAAACCCCTAGTTACCCCTAATATACCCCCAATATATTGATTTTTAATTTTTTAATTTTAACCCCCCCAATATGAACGGACGTGATATCATATTGGTCCCTAGGTGATGCCCCCGTGCTTGTGGCTCGTCCTGAGCCACTAAGCAGTGGACATAGCAGGTGGCGCAACATGCGCAGTTGGTTTTTTTTCTTGTGCACCTTCTCCTACTTCCTGCCCTGTGCATCTTGTTTGTTGTTTTTTTTATATTGTTGGCGGTGGTTCCCTCACCGCGGTCTCATCTCACCTAGGAAAATCCAATATGATGAAGCTTGGAGTTTAGAGAGTTTCGTCTTCAGCCTCATCTGAAGAGACTATTTCCATAAATGTTTCTTCTATGTGTTTCAGGTATTATTGATTATGCTCATGTTGATCCCCCACATCTGTTTCTTTCTTTTCATCAGTATTTTCCTCTTCCTCTTCCTTTTCTTATTCCTTTTCTTCTTCTTTCTCATCCTCTGGTGCCTCTTCTAGATTAGGCGGTGTTGTGCCAGCAACCTTCTGTTGGAATTGTTCAAAAGTGGGAGTAAGTTGTTCTATCTCTCAATAGGCTTCTTCTTCCTGCTACTCGAGTTCCTACACTTGGTCAGAACTAGGATTGCCTAATGAAAAATTGGCCACTTCCTGCATGAATTCTCTACTAGATAGGATGAATCATCCCTGTCATCCTTTCAGCTTCTTCTTGCTTCGCTTCCGTCTCTTTGTTGCATATTTTTTCCTATTCGTGCAGGGTTCTTGCCTTGTCTTGGAGTTGCTTGAGCTATACGGATTTGGAAATATTCTCCTTTGCTGGTAGCTTCCTAATCTCTACCTTCATCACCGAGATTTGTAGGTCTCCTTACCACTCCTGCTTGGCAAGTTTCTCTACCATCTCATCGTCGATGAGTTGTTCCCATACTATGGCAATTGATTCTACTGCCTCTATGTAGATCTTCTCAACTTCTCTAAGCTGGACAATAACTTTATTTGTTGATTCTTGTCTTTGATGCAAAAATTTAGGGGGGTACTCAGTTTTTGGTTGGTTTCCATGTCTTGAACCTGTTTCTTCAAGTCTATGGCTAGTTTGGATAACTGCCTCAATTCGTGCATAGGTTCCGTGTTGACTTCCTCCTCCTCATCTACTAGTTTTGCAACTGCCTTCTTTATAGCTTGTTCCAGTGAGGCATGCTTTTGGGCTTGGCCTGCCAGGTCTTCCTACTAGCACTTGATAATTTGCTTGCATGCGGTTTCTTTCCTGGTTGCCTTGGCTGCCTGGTATGCAACCATATTTTTGTGGATTTTGACCTCTATGGTGGTGGCATGCTAATTGGAATATATCTGTGGCAAGGTCAACTTAGAGAAATATAAAATTAATGTGTCCATCCTATGAACACTTGCCTCTTCTTCTACTTATTCTGTAGAAAATGCCTGCGTGTTCATCTCTATTCTTAAGGGTGGGAACAGTAATGGCATCACCAGAGTGTCTGCTGGGTCCACAACATAGGTTTCAGCCTGTATAGTGTCATGCACTTCTGCGATGGTCTCTGCCAGTTGGTTAACTTTCGTATTGATGGAAGTCATCTAGTTGGTTTTCTTGCTTGTGATCTTACCCAAAGTGGACTCAGCTACTTTGACGACTTCCTCTATAAGAAGAGTCAGATCCTCTTCTGCAATGCTCATGGCTTGGGGTCGGTTAGCCTTCTGCTTCTTCCCATGTGGGGGGGCCAATACTTCTACGTCTTCCTTCTCCTGGTTCTTTCAGCACGCACCTCCTCATCAATGGGGTGTCTTCTTTGCTAGCATTGGATGGGTCTTTCTTCTCTCCTTCTTCTTCTACAGAATCATCCTCATGCGCCTGATTGTCGGTATTGTCGTGGTCCTAAAGCGGGTTCTCTGGTTGACCCCCTTGTATGGGTTGCTGCTCTGTAGGCACTTCTTCATGCTAGTTGAGCCATTCTTTAGTCTAGTCTCTAATTTATCTCTCGATATTTGTGTCTTTGAGCATGAATAAGGTCAAGAGTGCCTACTTCTTGGGTTCATTGCGCGGATGCAAGATTATATTGTATGGCCCCACGTGCAAATTAATGAATGGATACTTGGCCACCGTCATGGGGAACACTCTACACTATTGGAGAAATACCTCCCTAAGTCTTTCTCCTTGGATAAATAATTCAACCTTTGTATCATTATTGCACTTAATGTCTTTGTGGTCCCATAGGTTCTGTAACAGTGCACCAAGGAGCTTTATTACAGTTGATTTTACCACACATGGTTGATCACACTTTTATGGCCTTCCCTATCCCTTTGTAGACTCTTTGGACCCCATGGAATATTTTTGTACCTTTGATGTTTCCAAGATCATCCCTACAAACACCCATTATTTGTTGCACATGACTTTTAATCCCTTTCTCGCGTATATACACGGATGTCACCCTTAAAATTGCGTACATCGGGATGTGTGCAAAAGGAAAAATATTTTTGGAGTTTTCCTTGATTTGGATCTGAGTCACTTATCTCTTGGCATTCCATATTCCTCGAGATCGCTTGGATTTGAACTTCCATTACCCCATTGAAGCACTATATAAGGAACCCTTTAGATCCATTGAAGGATCAGAATTGAAGAGCAAGAAAACTATAGTCCATTGTTGTCGTAGCTTGCTTATACTTGAGTCTGCATCCCTTTTCCCCTTGGAGCACTTTGTGTTCTTCCCAAGCTTTCCTTTTCTTGTGAGCTTGCTATCGAGATATGGAGGATTGAGCTAGTGGAGGCCCAGGTGGAGGACCCAGTTTCTCTGGTTCGCACATGTGTTGACAAAGGTTCTCACTTATGTAATATCTGATTTATTTAATAGAAATATCTTTTCTTGTCTAGTGATGTGCATTTAAATGAGTATTGAATCAATGGATGTGTTTAATTTCTATGTATCATTGATTATATATGCTAGAGTAGGCCTAACACTATATCATATAGCATGCATGCCTTGTTTACTGGTGTTGAGAGTAATTGCTAAAGCAAGCGGGATTGGAAAAATCTCAATGGGGATATACTACAACCATCCGAAATAAGGCATGTTTTGAGATCCTTTAGTGTTATATGTTGTATTTCTCTTGCATATTGGGAAGGGATTGATTTTTGTAGTTTCTCTGTCTTTTGTGGTACACCCCAAGCCATAGGAAATTTTCTTCGTAACAGAATTGGTGACCATATTGGTCAAGCTGGGGCCACATGCCGATGGTATTGTGGGTTGTACAAGTACCAAACATATGGAATCGGTTGTGAAACAAGTGAGCCAATTGTGAATTAACAAGTCTACGTCAGGACAAGCTACGGTTTTGTCTCAACCTACCCAATCAGCGAATGTACTTTCAGTGCAATTATCGAACATGAAAGGAAACCAGTAGCCTGGAAGGAATAAGAAAAAAGGAAAAAATAATCATAAGGGTGGGAACAAGAATGAGAATGCTAATAATAATGACAATAGCACTAATGCTGGGGGGACAAGCAGTCTAAATGTAAGGTGAAGTTTCCTTGCAAATTGTGTAAGGAGGACCATCTCACTCACTTGTGCCCTCGTATGGAATATGCATCAAGGTTCATAGCACAAGGTCCAACTTTGTTAACTAATCCTTTACCCAATAATCAAAATATCAACTCGAGGACCATTGATCCTGGTTGTGCATCAGGTGGAAATAAAAACCCACTGGAGGCCGCTAGTGGTCATGGATGCATCAACATGATGATTGCTGCTAAGGTTGTGACTCATACAAAAGACTATGGTTTGTCACAACCAATCCTTGGGAAAGAACCTTCCCCGCCTGAGAGCCCTTTGTGAATCGAAAATCCTATGGATAAACCTAAAGCTCCACCTCACATTCCTAAGGGAGTATTAAAGTGTTCAGGGCATAATCCTAATGCCCGAGCCACCCAGAACTATTCAGTTGTCAAGGATTTGGGCCAGACTCCTTGTGCAATGTCTGCGTTAGAAGTACTTCAAACTTGTCCTCTGTAGAGGAAATCCTTCTTGTCTGATCTTGGGGTTAGTGATGATAACTCTTATACTATGATCAAATTTGAAACCATGGGAGTACAACCTCTCTTGCCTTAGTACGTGTCTCTTTTGATTCATGTAGAGTGTCTTAACAACACCATCAAGCGTACTGTCATTGATGAAGGTGCTGCTACTTCTGTGATGTCTTTGTCATGTTGGGAGGGTTTGGGTTCTCCCAAGTTGTCTCAATCTTCCACTATGTTGACAGCTTTCAATGGTAGATTGTTTTGGCTGCACGGGATAATTCCTTCTCTAGAGGTCCAATTGAGAGGGAATATCATTGAGATCGAGGTCGAGGTGGTTGATGCACCCCTTGACTACAATATTTTACTGGGTAGGAATTGGATGTATAGTATGCAAGCCGTAGCTTCTTCCCTCTTTCGAGTGATATGCTTTTTGTTTAACAGGAATATTGTCATGATTGATCAGAAGTCATTCCATAATCTGAGTGTCAATGCATCATCGGGAGCTTCTATCCCAATTATCGATCATTCTCAGCTGACAACTGGGATTGTGGGTGTAGGTATGTATCCTTCTCTTATGGGAACCTTTAGTTCTCTTGCGCCCATTATTATGATTGGGTCTAGTTTTGGTGGGGCTTAATCCTCATTGAATTCGATGTATTTTCATACTACCCATATGGAAGATCCTTGGATTCTTCCTTCACCAAGTACTTCAAGTGTGCCCATTGAGACAGACGTGCCATTGCCTACAAAAATGGTGGCATATCAAGGAAATCTTGATCAGATTGCAGAGCCTAGTCCTTCCTCTTCACGGATAGAGGAGGAGGACCCGTATGTGCTTCCTGCATGGGAAGTAGACTCATCTCACTCACATGATTCCCTCGATGATGTTTTTCCATCGGATGAATCTATTCAAGAGGCCATGTCTGGGGTTGAGAAACCTTGGGAAGAGTTGCATCAACAATCATATTTTCTTCCTAAGCTCAATCGTATGGAGTGTGATGACTTTAGGGAGATTCTTAGTGAGAATATTGGTAGCCCTGTGGTTCCATTAAGATCTCCTAGTTAGATGGCTGATGGAAACATGTCTAATTTATCACCAACCATTCCTATCAATATTTCTCGTGATCCTGCCAAAATTGAGAATGTCTACATTGGGGCAGGTTGTTCCCCGGATGAGATCAAGGAGTATACCGAGTTGTTTAAATAGTTTCGTGACATTTTCACTTGGTCATACGAAGAGATGCCAGGTATCAACCCTCATATTGTCGAACATGAGATCAAAATGTATTAGGATGAAAAATCGGTCTAACAACATTTGCATGCAGTGAATCCTAGAAAAGAACCCACCATTAAGGCTGAGATAGAGAAACTATTGAAATTTGGTTTTATCTATCCCATTCCCTTGATGGAGTGGGTTTCAAATCCCATTCCGGTGGATAAGAAGCAAGGAGCGATCCATATATGCACTGATTTTCATGACTTAAATCGTGCTTGTCCTAAGGATAATTTCCCCACACCATTTATTGATCATATTCTAGATGAGTGTGGCAAGAGTGAGGTATTTTCTTTTATGGATAGTTTTTTTGGATATAATAATATTTAGATCAAGCCCGAGGATCAACATAAGACTGCATTTATTTGTCCTTGGGGTACTTTTGCATATAGGAAGATGCCCTTCAGCCTTAAAAATGTCGGAGAAACATTTCAATGGGCTATGACCTTAATATTTCACGATCTTAAAAATATTATTGAAGTATATTTGGATGATCTCACTGCTCACTCTCATTTGAGAGTGCATCATCCATATCATTTGAGATTAGTATTCGAAATATTTATTCATTACCAGGTTCATTTGAATCCTCATAAGTGCATCTTTTCTATGACTGTTGGTCACTTACTAGGATTCATCGTATCCAAGGAGGGTATAAGAGTCGATCCCTTAAAGGTTGAGGCAATACTTCAATTGTCTCCCCCGCGTAATATTAGACACCTTCAGTGTTTGCAAGGCATGGAAAAATTCTTGCGGAGATTCATGGTTAATTTTTCCAATTTGTCCAAAGGATTTATACGTCTTTTGAATAAGGAAACCCCATTTTAGTGGGATGAGTGAGCCAAAGAGTCCTTTGATGCTCTTAAGTGAGCCTTAGCAACACCCCCCGTGCTTAGTCCACCCAACTATAGCCATGATTTCTTGATTTATGTGGCCGCGTCCATGGAGACGGTTGGTATGGTTTTGGTTGAAGAAGATGAGAAGCTCCATGAGCATGTCATATATTATTTGAGTTGAAACCTTATAGATGTGGAACTTCACCACTCCCATGTGGAGAAGATAGCCTTGGCTACCGTTCGTGCGGTTCAGCATTTTAGACACTACATTCTCCTTCGCCAAACCTTGGTCATAGCTCATATCAATCAGTTTCAGTTTGTCCTCACTAGAAGGATGATTGGGGGAAAATACAATAAATGGATTTTCATTTTGCAAGAGTTTTATCTCGAGTTCGTGTGAGTGAAATTGAAGAAATCATTCATATTTACAGAGCTTATATACGATTTTCCATGTTTGGAGGAGGAGGAAGTTTATGAAGATACATTTTTCGATGAGCATATTTTCCTTATCTCAACTTTGGACCCTTGGTATGGGGATATCATTGTATATTTGCAAACATTGAAGGTCCCTACTCACCTTTCACGGGATGAGCGACGACGATTACATCATGTAGCTAAGAAATACCTTATAGTGTATAACACTTTGTACCGCCATGGGGTAGATTTCATTTTGCGTTATTGTTTAACCCATGATGAGGCTGAGGTTGTGATGAATGATTGTCACAAAAGGGTGTGTGGTGGTCATTTATCTAGGATTTCTACAGCCCAAAAAATATTGAGAGCGGTATATTTTTGGTTGTCCATATTTAAATATTGCGTTAATGTGGTCAAGAAGTGCCACCCTTGCAAGGTTTTTGGATGCAATATGCACTCACATCCAGCCCTATCACATCCTATTGTCACTACCGGTCCCTTGACCAAGTGGGGGATTGAATTTATGGATTCCAACCCAGCTTCGGCTGGGGGGCATCATCACATTATTGTGGCTATCGATTACTTCAAAAAATGGGCAAAGGATATTCCCACAATTAAATCCGATGGTAAGACAACTGCGTATTTCATTTTCAACCAGATTATCACCTAGTTTGGCATTCCAAAAGAGATTGTCACTGACCATGGTAGGCACTTTCAAAATAAAATGATGGAAGAGTTGGCTTCCAAGTTAGGGTATAAGCAAGAGCATTCATCTTCTTATTACCCTCAGGCGAATGGACAAGTTGAAGCAGTGATCAAATCACTTAATTCTATTCTCCAACCAACCATCACACAAATCAAGACCAATTGGAATATTATGTTGTATCCTACTTTGTGGGACTATAGAACCGTGGTTAAGACTACCATCGGTTTCTCTCCATATCAGCTTGTACATGAGGTGGAGTTAGTTTTGCTAGTTGAATGCAAAATCCCTTCATTGAAACTAGCTATAGATCTTTTACTTGACACTTCCACATTGGAAGAGTGTTTGGTCCACTTAGAGAAGCTTGATGAGCAACACCGAGATGCCTTAGTGGCTCCTGAGGTTAACAAGTGCCGCGTCAAGGTCTAGTATGATATGTCTGTCCATCCAAGGAGGTTTAATGAAGGTGACTTGGTCCTTTTGTGGGATCAAGCTAAGGAACCCTTGGGGGTAGGGAAATTTAACCCCATGTATCATGGTCCTTACATGGTTAAACGAGTCTTAGAGAAAGGTGCTTATGATATGGTTGATTATGAAGGGACAACCTTGGTGGAGCCTAGAAATGGGATCTATCTCAAAAAATGCCATGCATGATCTTCAACAAGGGTTGATTGTTGTATAGTTTTGCATTTCATAGTTAGGTTTTCTTATGGTGATCGGGTTTTTTGATTATCTTTCATTTCTTATGACAGATGTCGATGGAATCTTCTGTTTACATAGGATTCGCTAATGGTGCTAGCTGCCACACTCAAAACTCGACTTCAGCTTCTTAGGTGATTTATACTCCTATGGGTCAAGTATTGTCCTCAAGAGACGTATGTTTATGTCCTTCTTCGAACAATTTTCTGAATATAGTGCCATCATTGAGAGCGTGATACCATTTCACATGGTGTTAATTCTCTTAAGGTATGTCTTGATTCGCAGTTAGTGGTTTCATAGCTTAATTCCTTGTATTGTATTAGGGATTTGATATTATTACGAAGATTCTTATGTGTTAGATTGCTAGAATGACAATTTGAGAATATAACATACATTCATGTTTCAATAATTTTTAATCAAGTTGCTGACTCATATGCTAACTATGTGTTAGATTGGAATTTGTTTCATAGACCATAAGCATATCACAAACATACATTTTACACACATGTAAATATAAATAAAATCGATCATCATAAAAAAATTTCATTAATATCCAAAAAGTGGCATCATAATACATAAGTGTCATATACGAAATTGGGGCTTCCAAGCCACCAAAACATAATACACGGTCATACAAAATGAATACATTCAGGTCTCTAATCCTGAGGAGGAGGGGGGTTCTGATCATGATATAGCACTATGGCTCTAACTAGCCATCAAAAGAGTCAAACACATCCTCATGGTACACCAACCACCTGACACTGCATGGCCTCAGAAAAATCCTCGACTTGCGCCATGGGTACCCTATGTGTCAAGCAAACAAAGTTCGTGTGGATGCTTTGGAGTGTTCGCTCTATATCCACACCCATGATATCATCTCCTCTTCCCCTCGGTTGATGATGAGGGAAGCCTTCTGGCCTCCATGGTCCTACATCTGCATATACATCACATATTGTCACTATGTGTCGTCACACAAAAAATGTCTTTTGATTCAATATATCAAAAAACACAAAAAAATTAAATAATTTAAAACATAAAAAGTGGGTTTGGGATTCTTTACCTATGTCTCCATAAGCTGTTCCTGGTGGTAGCGGCATATATGGATCTCCACAAAAGTATATCGATGCATAGGAGTAGTCCTCTATGGCGACGATCTGTCTCCGCCACGATGGAAATAATTTTGCTGGGTAGGGGTTAGACACCCTACCTTTGCCCATTCTACGCATGGAATTCACCCAGCATCACTAGGCTAGATCCTGAACTCCATGTGGAGCAATGTCAACCCTATGGCTTAGCCCTCGCACCAATTCAAAGAAAAACATGCTCAGTATACTACCAAACCCAAAGTTCCATACCCTGCCCATCTTGCAGTCACTGAGTTGTTGTTTCATGTTGCTCAATAGCATCGTACTCTAGTGATCCGGTGGATTATTCCTCTTTGAAGATCCAATATGATACATGGTTCAGAAACGACGGTTAAAGAAAATCGGATGGAAAAAATACAAAGAATCGGAGGTCGGAAGAAATATCCCTCCTCAACGTCGGGGCTCACATTCTTTTCTCCCTTCCGCAACGGCGGAAGCTTAACAGACATTCGGACGGATCGAAAGTCGAAGCGATTCGGGAGCCGCAACGGTGGATAGATAAAAGAATTCTCCCTTCCACAACAGTAGAAGCTTAAAGACGTTTATAACAGATCGGAATTCGGAGCGATGAGCAGTTCACAACGACAGCCACAAGCTTGATCAGAAGAACAACGCTTTCGGCAACCGCAACGGCGGAAGCTTAACGTACATTCAGACAGATCGAAAGTCGGAGTGATTCAGGAGCCGCAACAGTGGATAGATAAAATACTTCTCCCTTCCACAACAGTGAAAGATTAAAGACGTTCGGAACGGATCGAAAGTCGGAGCGATAAGCAGTCTGCAATGACGTCCACAAGCTTGATCGAAAGAACAACGCTTCCGGTAGCCGCAACGACGGAAGCCCAAAACTTAAAAGATCGATGAAATAACTCAATGGAATTAGAAAAAGAAGTGATGCACCATTCACAACTACGGAAACCAAAGTAACTAAAGCATTTGACTTGAAAACCAACCGACAACCGATTGTGATTGAGACCATCGGAGCCCATTTCTTATCCTCTTCAGCAACGGCGGACGAGAAGATGAATACAACCTCTGATTCAAACACTGCAATGCGCATGGAACAGCTTAGCTGTAATAGTTTGGTAAAGATTTCTTGGCAGGTTATGCCACAGATGGAATAACGACGAAAGGCATATGAATAGTCTTGATGCCACGTTTCATGGGATGTGAACAGTCGCATTTCTTTGACGTTTTGGCTCCTTTGTAACGGCAAAGATGAGTAATAAAGGAGAGGAACCAAGGATGGTTCCGAGGGGGGGGGGGGGAACAATTAGAGGAGTTTTTTGGAGAACGGCAGTGCAACGTTTCTCTTTTTTGAGAAGCTTGGAGAGAGCATTTTGCTGTGAAAACTATCCATGTGCTGTTCCTTTTGAAGTCGACTATTCTCAGTTATAACTTGGCTTCTTTTGTCTGCTGAAGTCTAGTTTTGTAAATTTCAGAGAGGAGGTCTTGAAGACTTCTGTGCATACTGCTGAAATTGATTTGCAGAGTCTAGAACCTTTTGTACCATTTTAAGAGATTAATTGGATCGGTACCCATTGGAGAGGGACTCGGAGACGTAGCCCAGTGGAGGGGGTGAACTCTGTTATCAACTTCTGTTTATGACTCTCTGTTTCTATGTTTTATTCTTGGCATCTGTTTATCAGTGTTGTGGTTTCCATTCATGTTCTAAGCATTTAATTTTTGCTAATACTGTCCATTAATTAACCTGTTTCACGCATTCTTTTACAACAAACTTTTAAATGCACTAAAGTTGAGGTCCTATGGATCATATTTTGGTATCAGAGCTGGTTGACTGTTGTGCAAAATTGTGAATGCTTACCAGGTCCAGGTTAAATCTTGGTGAAGGAGAATTAGTTGAAGGAGATACTGATATTGGCTCCAGGAGGACATTCTCAAGAACCATGTCTTCTCCACGAAGGGAAGAAGAAGGACACACCGAATGGGAAAAACCTGTGATGTCTAAAACTGAGTTTCTGGAGGCTTTTATGAGCATGAAAGACATGATGGAAATTCTACTCGGTGAGCGAGCATAAAGGAATAAGAAAGAAGAAGGATCTTCATCCAGAGATGCAGAAGTGAAGCCAGAAGAAAAGGGTAAAGGAGTAGGAGGTGATGGTGATCCTCCTGACACCAAACAGACTTTTTCTTCTTCTCATACTTCTCATTCAAATAATGCAAGTCCTAATATGCCTTATTTCAAATTGGATGTAATGTTTGAATTACCTATTTATAATGGACATGTAGATGCTGAAAAATTAGACAATTGGATCAAACAGCTTAAAGTATATTGCAAAGTGTAGGGAATTAATGCTGACCCTTCCAGGATTCAATTGGCCACTTTGAGAATGAGTGGAATGGCTCTTACTTGGTGGGAGAGCAAGATTCAGCAAGATCTTCGAAAGAATGGTAAAATTATTTCAGTTTGGAATGAATTCATTGAAATATTGAGGAAGCAATTTTATCCTTTAGGTCACATGCAGCAATTAACCATGAATTGGCAAATGTTTAGACAAGATAAGGACAAAGCATTCAAGATTATACTCATGAATTCAGAAAGAGGGCTATTGCATTGAATTTTTCATTAGATACATAGGAAACTCTTCTTAAGTACATTGGTGGCATGCATTCTTATTTGAAGCATACTTTGTTGATGTTTAATCCCAGTAATTTGGATGACATATGTGTTCAAGCTACCCATTTAGAATCCTGGGGTAAGCATACTAATGATACTTTTGTGAAGAAGTCATTTAAATCTGACAGCAAATCAAAAGGTAAAGATAAGGGGAAAAAGAAGATGGCTACTATTAAGAAAGAGGGTGAAAATCCTACATGTTCGCATTGTCAGAAGGGACATGATGTCTCTAAGTATTGAAAACTTCATCCGGAGTTAAGGCCAAAGAAATATGGAGGAAACAAAGACAAAGGAAAATAAAAAGCTATTGCAGCAGCTATTCAAGACTTGGGATCTGACTCAGGTGATGAAACAAAGGTTACAGTTATCGGAATCTAAGGTAAGGATAAAAGTATATCACTTCCCATTGATACACAATCAAGTTCTAGTGCAAGTACAAGTATGCCATCTACTTCTAAGAAAAATGATAAAGATAGAAGTGCATTGTTTCATGTTCGTGTCATTTCAAATCACACAAAGATTGATACATTGTTTGATAGTGGTTCACAAGTAAATATGATATCAGAAGAAGTGGTTAAGAAATTGCATTTAGTTACTGTGCTTCATGAAAAGCCCTATCCTCTAGGTTGGGTTACTACTGATACACGATTTCAAGTTACAAGGAAATGTGTATTAAAATTTGCAATTACTAAAAAGTTTAGGGATGAGGTAGAATTAGATGTAGTACCACTTGACATTTGTGGAATTGTACTTGGGAGTCCATATTTGTATGACTGAAAAGCAGTCTTTTATAGAGAGCAGAATAAGTATCATCTTTTTAAAGAAGGTATGGAATATATTGTACGAGCACATAAGATAAAAACCAATCTAGCAATAGTCTCTGCAGGACAAATGAAGAGGTTGGTAAATGCCAGTAAGAATTTTGTGTTGATGATGGTTAAGATGAAAAATGATGAAGTCTCTAAATATTTTGAAGAATGTGACCCTAAGCATAAATCTAAACTGATTGACATCATTTCTGAGTATGATGATTTGTTTCAAGAGCCGAAGGGGTTACCACCGAAGAGAGAGATTCAGCATGAGATACATTTGCAGCAGGATGTGCCACTCTCGAACATAGCCATGTACCGGATGTCTGTAATGCAGAATGAGGAGATCAAGAAGTAGGTTCAAGAGCTGATTGAGAAGGGGGTCATCCGGCCCAGCACTTCTCCTTGCGGCTCTTCTATAGTCTTGGTTCCAAAGAAGGATGGGTCTTGGAGAATGTGCATTGACTATAGGGCCCTTAACAAAATCACCATTAAAAATAGGCATCCTCTTCCTCACATTGATGATTTGCTTGATCAGTTGAAACATGCAACTTACTTTACAAAATTGGATCTGCGTAGTGGGTATCATCAAACCCATGTTGCTGAGCATGATGCTTGGAAAATAGCTTTTAAGATGAAACAGGGTTTGTATGAATGGCTTGTGATGCCTTTTGGGCTCTGTAACGCACCTGCTACTTTCATGCGGGTCATGAATGATGTCTTTCGTTCATTCATTGATGATTTTGTAATTGTATATCTAGATGATATCCTTGTGTTTAGCAAAACTTGGGAAGAGCATGTTGTACATGTGAAAAATATTTTAGATGTACTGAGAAAGGAAAAGGCTTTATGTAAAAATGTCTAAATGTGAATTTGCTAAAACTTCTTTAGTATATCTAGGCCATATTATTGGTGGAGGCCACCTGCGAGTGGACCCAGCCAAGGTTGCTGTCATTGTAAATTGGCCATGGCCTAACACCGTTACTAAAATCAGAAGTTTTCTAGGTGCGGTTCAGTATTGGAGGAAATTCATTTCTGGGTTTTCTTCCATTGCTGCTCCATTACATGCGTTGACAAGAATTAAAGAAATTTTCCAGTGGGGAGGCAAGCATCAAAGGGCCTTCGACACTTTAAAGGAAAATATTAGCACAACACCAGTTCTGACATTATGAGATTTGCAGCAGCCATTTGAGATCGAAACCGATGCCAGCGGGTTTGCCATGGGAGCAGTTTTGATGCAAGGAAGGAAGCCAGTCTGTTACCATTCAGAAACATTCTCTACTGTGGTAAGTAACTATCTGAACTATGAAAAAGAATTGTATGCTTTAGTACAGAGTGTGAAGAAGTGGAAACATTATATCATGGGAAAAGAGATAGTCATACATACTGATCATCAGCCACTTCAATATTTACAATCTCAAACTAAAATACAACAAAGTATGCATTTAAGATGGATGGGGTTCTTACAACAGTTTCATCTCATAATTAAGTACAAAAAGCGAATTCATAATAAAGTATCAGACATGTTATCAAGGCCACCTACAAATGCTTCAATCATTCTTCAGAACAGTCCACATGAAATTTATATTGAACAGTATGTAGAAGATAAAGATTTTAAGAAAGTATATGCATCACTAATACATGGTAAACAGGAAGAGGACTATTTTGTGCATGAACAGCTCTTGTATCATCTTGGTAAACTCTGTATTCCAAAGAAAGAAAGAGCGCATGTGATTCGAGAAGCACATAGTTCATTGATTGCAGGACATTTTGGTGTAAGTAAAACGTTGTATTTATTGCAAAATGATTGTTATTGGCCTCAAATGCAAGAAACGGTAGATAAATATATAAGGGGTTGTGTTATGTGTGCAACAAGTAAGCCTAGCAATAGGAAATTGGGTTTGTACACTCCTCTTCCAGTTTCTTCTCGTCCTTGGGAAATTATTTCTATGGACTTTGTAGGGGGACTACCTATGTCTAGAAAGGGCATGATTACCTATATGTTGTTGTGGATAGGTTCAGAAAAATGTGTATCTTAATGCCATGTAACAAGCCGATCACTGCTGAACAAGATGCTCTTTTATTCTGTCAAAATGTTTGGGTACATTTTGGGCTGCCCATGTCTATTATATCTGATTGAGATTCCCAGTTCTTGGGAGAATTCTGGTCAACTTTATGGGAGCTTATGGACACTAAACTGAAGAAGAGTACAACTTTTCATCCACAGACCGATGGGAAAACAGAGGTAGTGAACAAAACAATGGTTCAGCTGCTCAAAGGATATTGTAGTTAGCATCCTAAACTTTGGGATGAGCAGTTGCAGTATATACAACATGCTTACAATCATGTAGTTCATTCTTCCATGAAAAGATCTCCTTTTGAAACTTGTTTTGGTTATCTGCCAAAAACACCGATGGACTTCTCTTTTGGCAAAGATGCAGTGGATGGACATCATGATGCAGATAAGGCTTTAAAGTTCATTCAGAGAATCCAAGCAGTGCAGCAGGAAGTTCAAGAACAGTTGGAGAAGATCCAAACAAATTACAAAGCCAGGCATGACAAGCATCGATTTGATCATCAATTTTAGGTTGGTGACCGAGTTTGGTTACACATCACCAAATAAAGGATGAAAGGTGAAGGTAAAAAGCTTAAGCCTATCAGGTATGGTCCTTTTGAGATCTTGGAAAAAATCGGTACTAATTCTTTTCGCTTGAATTTACCTCCATACATGCAAATTTATTCAGTTATCAATGTTGAGAATCTTAAATTGTATGAGCCTCCTATGATCATGGATGAGGAAATTAACATACATATTCCTTCAATATATGGTTTGGAACTTGAATATATGAGAGAGTTGCAGGATTATGTTATTCTTGACAGAAATGTAAGGACTTCACGAAGGGGGGAATGTTGAGTACCTTCGAGTGGGGCTGAAAGGAATGCATCCTAGAAAAGCAAGATGGATGGAGATTGGGAAAGTGAGGGAGTTGTACCCTCACTTACTTGCAGAATAATTCAGGCTTTTTGTGGTCCAAAAGCTCTCCAATGGGGAGGATTGATCCGGCAGATTATTCCTCTTTGAAGATCCAATATGGTACATGGTTCAGAAACGGCGGTTGAAGAAAATCGAACGGCAAAGATACAAAGCATCAGAGGTCAAAAGAAATCTCCCTCCACAACGTCAGGGCTCACATTATTTTCTCCCTTCTGCAACGGCGGAAGCTTAATGGACATTCAGACGGATCGGAAGTCAGAGCGATTCGGGAGCCGCAACGACGGATAGATAAAATACTTATCCCTTCCGCAATAGCGGAAGCTTAAAGATGTTCGGAACGGATCGAAAGTTGGAGCGATAAGCAGTCCGCAATGACGGCCACAAGCTTGATCAAAAGAACAATGCTTCTGGCAGCCGCAACAGCGAAAGCTTAACGAAAATTCAGACGGATCGAAAGTCGGAGCGATTCGGGAGCTGCAACGGCGGATAGATAAAATACTTCTCCCTTCTGCAACAGCATAAGCTTAAAGACGTTCGAAATGGATTAGAAGTCAGAGCAATAATCAGTGAGTAACAACGGCCACAAGCTTTATTGGAAGAACAACGCTTCTGTCAGCAGCAACGGCGGAAGCCCAAAACTTAAACGATCAGTGAAATAACTCGACGGAATCAAAAAAAGAAGTGGTTCGCCATTCGTAACTACGGAAACCAAAGTAACTAAATCCTTCGACTCAAAAACCAACCGACAGCCGATTACGATTGAGACCGTCGGAGCCCGTTGCTTATCCTCTTCTGCAATAGCGGATGAGTAGATGAACACAACCTCCGATTCAAACACTGCAATGCACATGGCATGGCTTAGCTGTAACAGTTTGGCAAAGCTTTCTTGGCAGGTTATGCCACAGCTGGAATAACGACGAAAGGCATATGAACAGTCTTGATGCCGCGTTTCTGGGGATGTGAACAGTCGCATTTCTTTGACGTTTTGGCTCCTTTGTAACGGCAAAGATGAGTAATAAAGGAGAGGAACCAGGGATGGTTCAAGGGGGGGAATGATTAGAGGATTTTTTTGGAGAACGACAGTGCAATGTTTCTCTTTTTTTGAGAAGCTTGGAGAGAGCATTCTGCTATGAAAACAATCCATGTGCTGTTCCTTTTGAAGTCAACTATTCTTAGTTATAACTTGGCTTCTTTTGTCTACTGAAGTCTAGTTTTGTAACTTTCAGAGAGGAGGTCTTGAAGACTTATGTGCATACTGCTGAAATTGATTTGCAGAGTCCAGAAGCTTTTGTACCATTTTAAGAGATTAATTGGATCGGTACCCATTGGAGAGGGACCCGGAGACCTAGCCCAGTGGAGGGGGTGAACTCCGTTATCAACTTCTGTTTATGACTCTATGTTTTTGTGTTTTCTTCTTGGCATCTGTTTATCAGTGTTGTGGTTTCCATTCCTGTTCTGAGCATTTAACTTCTACTAATACTATCCATTAATTAACCTATTGCACGCATTCTTTTACAACAAACTTTTAAATGCACTAAATTTGAGGTCCTACGGACCATCTAGTCATACACTGTAGGTTGCATACACTCCACTGCATAGAACATCATTGGCCACGAGGCCTGGTGGAGTGAAGCCAACCCTGCAATCCTTCCTAGTGCCAAAAGTATAGCCTTCAGCCCTAGAATCTGGATAGATTTTTTTGGGATTTGTCTCCAAACCTTTTTTGTCTCCAGAAAATAGTACACAACTATGTACTCATCAATAGTCAGCCTGCCTCCTGGCCCATGAGATCGAAGGTTCACCATCTCTCCTCATTGGGACGAACCATTGATAAAATATATTTCCTCAACCTCAATACTTAGCGACATCCCATCTATCTGAAATGCCTCATATTCTGGATCCCAATATTCCACCAGTAGTTGGAGTAGTCTTGGTTTGGCCCTTAAGATGCCAAGATACAAAAAATTTGATAGGCCACATGCCCGTAATGCTTGTTGGGCCATTATATCACCTTCCACAGATTCCTCCACATCACCATGCTCTCTTTCCCTCCACTCTAGCACCATCCTTCACAAAAAACCAAAGTTTTGATCAATTTTCACCTTTGAAAACCTTGTTTGCATCCCTATATGCGACTGTTCTTAAAACAACCGCATATGTATGCAGTTTTTGGTGCTTTTTCTACGTATGATGAGCCCTATACGTGGAAAAAAGACCGATTTCTACATGGGATGAAATGCACAAGTATGGATGGCTTAAAAAATAAAATGAACCATGAAAGTTCAAAAAATTTGCATGAAAATGAAAGAGGGCATGAGAATCTACCTGGATCAAATAGGGAGAGATTTCGTTGGACGATGCTCCCAGAATTTGCTTCAGAAGTTCTGAGCTCAATTACACTATGTTGGGTAAAAATTTCAAATGATATGAAAAATTTTAAATTTTTTACTATTTATAGAAAAAATTGAAATTTTTAGCCACTTTCTATAGTTTTTGACCATTTTGGACCATTTGAACTAATTTGATGTTATAGGAGTCCTTTTTGAGTGCGGTTTGACCGTGGATTTGATCCATCCGTTCCTATTTAGTTATTATGTCTAAATTGGCATATAGGTTAGGTTTCAAATCCGTTTTCATTTTGCATAACATTCTGACCATTTCATTTTAACCTTAGGTACGAACCCATTCCATCTTGTCACAGAACCTTCTTACTGCTTTTAGAAGTGACATGTTGTGAATGGTATAGCTTTACCATACATGGGTACCCTAGTTAGAGCATGTATTGCATTTGGTTCCCATGTTGGCATTTCTCCTTTAGGGTGTGGGAGTCCTTTGTACAGTACTGCCATGACTTTGAGCAAGAGCTTCATACTCCTCTTGACCTTTATGTTGTTCTTTTCCCCGGGACTCTCTTGTATATGTCAAGTTGTAATTGCATAATCATGAGTTTTGATTTTTTTATTGAGCCTTATACAAGCTTTCCTGACTTTGATTATCAGCCATACATCTTGAGCTTGTCTCATGTCTAGCCAAGCAGATCCATTTTATATATCTTTTGCAGCTTGATTCCCCATTTTTTACCAGGAGGGGACTTTCCCCTGAGTGTCGTTATCTTGCACATGTTTCCTCGAATTGAGCATAGGTATGTTCCACTACTTGGAACTAGTTGGTTTTCCCTTTGAAACTCCTCTCCTCCTATATTTGTAACTATAAAGCACTTTTATTATTTTTCAAGATTTTCAAAATATCTGAAAAAGTACAAAAAAACAAAAAAAATAAAATGTCATACAGGAAAAGATATTATCTTTGGAAGCAGTCGAGTTGTGTTTCCTTCGAACAGAGCACTATATATCACATCCATTGGTTGGGTTGGTAGTTTGACTTTAGGAGTTGTACTCCTATTTCTGAGTTTATCTCCACCTACTGGTTAAGCTTCCAGTCCTTATGGAGCCTCTATCAATGCCTCATGTGTCACAGAGATGTCCCAGTTTTGTATATCAAGTTTATACTGCCTACATTCAGTCACCATTTACCTTTATGCTCTTGTTCGAAGGAAGTTGAATCCTGAGTTGGCCATTCCTCAGTTGTTTTGACTTTGCATGTCGGACATTCTTAGTACTATTACTGGTTTGCACACATCTTGTTCGAGTCCTTCCACATTATATAGCGTTGTTGAGTACCTCATGTTGGTTTATGGGGGATTGCTTAATGCCCTCCTTCTAGTGGATTAAATCCCATCGACTTCAGATCATTTATTCTGGGATAGGAGTCTAGAGTCATTTGAGTGCCTTGAGACTTACAGTCATCAGTTGTAGGTTCTCTTGCCATCGACAATTTTGGGAATACATCAATGTCCCCTGATCGATGGATTCTTCCAAGTGCTCGACCTCAACACATTTATTCACACTTGTTAGATTACACTCTAGTACCTTGATTCCCATTTTCATTATCAGTGGGTAATCTCACGTCTGTTAACGGTATACATCAATGACCAGTAATCAAACGATGGACTACTATATTTGACCTCGACACTTCTATTCACGTAGTAGGACATGTACTTGTAGCAGTTTGTGTAGAAGACTTTCCAGATTGGTGGCATTTCATATATGCTACCTCCTTGATCGTGCCAGTGTTCATGAGATTTCAGCTCTTGTGACTTGATTCTAGTGTATGTCAGATATCTTTAACCATTATGGAGATCTTGATCTATGGTATATCTTCAGCTTTCATGGAGATATTGGTCCTTTGTATATCTTCATCATGGAGATTCTGATCTATTATATATTAAATGTGGTGATGACCACACATGTCACAGTTTGTATATCATGCCTATTCATGGCCATTGTACTCTTATGTATCCCAGACTGCTATATGTATTTGCAGTCATGTGCAGAGTTTGATTATTGTATTATACTATTCGATGGCCAGTTATTCGACCTGGTTCTTCATCACTCCACTTCTGGGATGGATTTATAATGTATTTCCGCCATCATGTTACCCCTTTGACCTCACACATTAGGGGGCATTTGTTACAGCTAATTTTACAACACATGGTTGATAACACTTTTATGGCCTTCCATGTCCCTCTGTAGACTATTTGGACCCATGGAATATTTTTATACCTTTGATGTTTCCAATATCATCCCTAAAATCACCCATTATTTGTTGTACGTGACTTTTAATCCCTTTCTCGCGTATATATGCGGATATCACACTTAAACCCGCGTACATTGAGATGTGTGCAAAAGGCCAAATATTTTTGGACTTTTCCTCGATGTGGATCCAAGCCACTTGTCTCTTGGCCTTCCATATGCCTCAATATCACTCGGATTTGACCTTCCATTACCCCATTGAAGCACTATATAAGAAACCCTTTGGATACATTGAAGAGCAAGAAAACTATAGTCCATTGTTGTTGTAGCTTGCTTATACCTGAGTCTGCATCCCTTTGTCCCTTGGAGCACTTTGTGTTCTTCCCAAGCTTTCCTTTTCTTGTGAGCTTTCTATTGAGAGATGGAGGATTGAGGTAGTGGTATCCTAGGTGGAGGACTCAATTTATCCGGTCCGCAGACGTGCTGACAGAGGTTGTCACTTATGTAATCTCTGATTCATTTAATAGAAATATCTTTTCCTGTCTAGTGATGTGCATTTAAATGAATATTTAATCCATGGATGTGTTTAATTACTTATGTATCATTGATTATATATGTTATAGTAGGCCTAACACTATATCATATAGCATGCTTGCCTTGTTTACTAGTGTTGAGAGTAAATTGCTAAAGCAAGCGGGATTGGAAAAATCTCAATGAGGATCTACTACAACCATCCGAAATAAGGTATGTTTTGAGAACCTTTAGTGTTAGATGTTGTATTTCTATTGCATATTGGGAAGGGATTGATTTTTGTGGTTTCTCTATCTGTTGTGGTACACCCCAATCCATAGGAAGTTTTCTCCATAACAAGCTCCACTAGGATATTCATGGGTTGATAATCTGGTGGCAGATTCCAAGCTGTAAACAAGATCAAAATCAAAAGCCATGATAAGTGGAACTTTGTCGTGGTATTTTCCTGTGCATCAATCACGTCATCCGTCAATTCGTTCAGAAGGAACTGGGACCAGTTAACACACAATCCTTTCACGCACTTCTCAGTGAGCTCTACTATTGCAGCAAATACACTCAGTACGCCCCATCTTGCATAGAAACTTAGTACACAAGATTTTTGCTATAGCCCTTATAGCAGTATCATCGATAGACATAATTTGCTAGCCCTTTCCACCTCGAACAAGTTCATACTTGCCATTGATGTAATTTTTGTCCAGTCTTTCCCCATCTTTGTGCAAGTATGGGGCTGGGTCGAATCCATTCCGCGGGAGACCCATTATGGCTGAGATGAGGTCAACTGTTACCTCATACAGCTTTCCCATCTAGAGGTAGACTCCATGGAAGCATACTAGAAGCTACTTGACATAAATTCCGGTGGGGGCACTGTGGCCGAAATGTGGCATAAGAAGTAGGTTTAAGAGACCTGACTGCTCTAATCCATGTGCCCATTCCTTTGCAGAAACTACGTCTACGTTCGACAGTTCACTGGGATCCACATCCATGAAGAAATTTCTTGCTAGGTCCTCATATTTCCTTGCATCGTAATCTTTAAACTTCAAGTCCTGAAGTTTGGTAGTAATTTTATCCGGGGATCGCGAGACACCTTATGGGATAGTGGTCTCTTCAAGAAGTTCATGTACTTCTATTGTCACTTGTGCAGTGCCTGCAACCCTCAAGGATACATACGGAGGCAACATATTATTTTCTTCCTCAGTTAGTCCTGCATTTGCTAGTGGTGGTAGAACCATGTCATCTTGACGGGCCTTGGGTATCTTTGCTATGGGGCCAAAGGAAGTAGGGAGGTATACACTTGATGGAGCTTTGGCCACAAATACTTGTGCCCCAGTCAGTTGTACCGGTGGCTGAGTTACGGGAAACTGCATCTGCTGGCCTGTTGCCTATGGTATGTGCAACAGTCTCAGTGGGGCCTTCGGCTTCAGAGGGGCCTTGGGATTTGGAGGTGTTTTCAGCTTAACTTGTGCCTTCTTCATTTTCTTGCTTGGATGTCTAGGCTCAGGGATGCATGACACTTCTACAATTTGGCAAGGTGAGGATGGAGAAATAGTGGAGTCCTCACTATTACTGGATAAATGAACAAGTATGGGCTTCAGCTCTGAAGGAGGGTTCTGGTTCACTCAGCAAGCTCATCTTTTTGTTTTCTTGGCACGGTAAGGTAAGGTAAAGGGGAAATTGACAAACATAATTGCTATTTGTGGGTGACTGACCATCCAAACTGTGACTGGGTGTAATGATGGTCATCTGATGGATCACATGGGCATGTCCTTCGTCACCTTGAATCACACACTTAGGTTAAATTATGTACTTGATAGGGTAGTTATGGTTAATATGGTAGATGGGACCACAAAGCACGCTGCCATTATCTTCAGAATTTCCAAGTTAATGCTACTGAGCTGTCATTAGTGCCAAATATTTTT
This sequence comes from Pseudotsuga menziesii, assembly GCA_001517045.1. Classification (NCBI taxonomy): domain Eukaryota; kingdom Viridiplantae; phylum Streptophyta; class Pinopsida; order Pinales; family Pinaceae; genus Pseudotsuga; species Pseudotsuga menziesii. Next base: position 596,616 of record LPNX010763360.1, read on the forward strand.
GGAATCCTCGTGCATTTAGTGGTCTATTGGTGCATGCTAGCTATCTGCTACTTCTCTCCATTTGTCTCTTAGTTGGTTTGTGAGCGGGCTTTTAGAGTGTCTTTCTTCAGCGCAAGTTCATTTTCCATCGTCAGACTGCGCTGGAGATGTTTTTCTTGCTGCTCTTCTCCCTAAATATATATTTTTTTGGCTTCATGCCTAGATCTCAAGGGACCGAGCCACAGTCATCATGGTATGGTTTTAGTCAGCTTCCATTGATCATGCCCACCACCGATGTTCCATCCAACTTATGTATTTTTACCGCACCTGCTTCAGTAATGTGCACAACCACATATGGACCTAGCTAGTGTGTTTTGAGCTTACATGGGTGCTTGAAGAACTTGTTGTCATACATCAGAACAATTCTACCAACCTTGAACTGATTTGTGCTGATGTAGCGGTCATGCCATGCTTTTTGCCACTTTTTTTCGACATTTTAATGGAATCCCGCAATGAAGTGTTATTCCTCCAATTGAACCAGCTGTGCAAGTCTTTCTTCGACAACGTCATTGTCCATCATCTCTGTTAGTGCAAAAATTCATAGGCTCAACAGAATGTACTCCATGGGTATGACTACTTCTTAGCCATAGACTAAACGGAACGGGGTGTATCTAGTTAGTCATTTGCATGTTGTTTTGTAGGCCCATAATACAACTGATACTTTTTGGTCCCATTCATCTCTGTGCACATTACAGACCTTGGTCAAGGCATTCTCCAGTATCTTGTTGAAAGCCTCAATAGTTCCATTTTCTTGAGGATAGTAAGGGGTTGTCTTCTTGTGCTAGATTTGGAATTCTGCAGTCAGTTCAATAATTAGCTTATTTACAAAATGCGTACCTTGGTTGTTGATAAGGATCTTTGGGCAACCAAACCCTGTGACTACATTTTAAAAAAGAAACTTTGTTGTAGTTGCTGTGGTATAGTATTTCACAGGTGTCACTTCCACCCATCTTGTTAAGTAGTCTGTAGCAGTGATAATATAACACGCACCAGTCCATTTCCTTGGCGGACTAATAGGGCCGACAAAATCCACTGGCCATTTATCAATGGCCTACAGTGTAATTTGTGGCACGAGTGGCATTTCATCATGTCGTGATGGTTTCCTAATTCTTCGACACTTATCACAGTCACGACAGTATTTCCTTGTATCCATATTTATAGTTTGCCACCAGATTCCAGCTTGCAAAATATTGCACATCGTTGCCTTCCCAACGTAGTGTCCTCCTAAGACACCCGCATGCGCTTCAGCCATTACCCACTGCCATTCATGTTTGAAGACGCATCTGCACAATATTTCATTTGGTCCCAACTTATACAGTTTACCCATGATTAACGTGTAATCTACGTCCTTGACAACTAGTTGTTTCTTTTGTCCCGTCATATAATATTGAGGTGCATTTCTTGTATTCAATAAGTGTATAATATCATCAAATTCTTTATCGATAACATCGATCGCAAACAAATGCGCATCAGGTAGATTATCCTCTAAGTTGTTTGGTTCCTCACCACTTTAAATGCATGATAGGTTGTTTGGCCCAACATTCAGTCGGCCTGGTTTTACAATGAATTCAAATTCAAATTCTTGAAACAGGAGAAGCCATCGACAGATATTCACCCCCAACACTAGCTTACTGACTAGGTACTTTAGCACAGAATGATCGGTGAACATTTTGAACTGTCCACCCAATAGATAATGTCTGAAATTTTGTAGTGCGTAGACCATTGCAAGCCCTTCTCTCTTAGTTGTGATGTAGTTCTTCTCTGTTGTTGACAGTTTCCTGCTTGCAAATGAAATTGGGTGGTCAATTGCGCCCTCTCCTGGTTGAGTTAATACTATACCAAGAGCAATTGATGATGCATCAACATGTACTTGGAACTCCTTCTTCCAGTATGGGATTATTAATATTGGTGTAGTGGCCATTTTGTTCTTCATTTTATCTAGGGTTCCTTGACAGGCTTCATTCCACTCGAATATGGCATCCTTCTTTAACAACTTCTCAATTGGGGAAGTTATCTCTACGTACCCTCTTATGAACTTGCGATAATATCCAGTATGTCCCAATGTGGATCTAAGTTGCATGACCTATGTGGGCGGTGGTAGGTCTAAAATAATTTCTAGCTTCGCGGGATCGACCAAGATCCCATCGCGATAAACTACATGGCCCAATAGTACACCAAATGGTGCACAAAATATGCATTTTCTCAAATTCAGCGCAATTTGATACTGGCGACACCTTTCTTGCATCATTCGGATATTCTAAATATGGTCTCTCACTAGACCAAAGACCATCCAATCATCAAAATATACTTCAAGAAACCTATGAATGAAATCTTTAAAAGTAGAAACTACTATTCTAGAAAAAATAGTAGGGGCATTTTTAAGACCAAAGGGCATTACCGTGTATTGGTAGCATCCCCATTATGTAACAAAGGTTGTCTCTTGGCAGTCTTCTTGGGTGATTATGACTTGATGGTAGACCCAAAATCCATCTATGAATGAGTACATATCTTGTCCATCAACGCTCTCCAACACTTCATCTGTGAATGGTGTTGGGAATGTATCATGTAGGCAGGCATCGTTTAGCTTCCTAAGGTCGACACAGATTCTGACCTTTCTTGTCGCCTTCTTGTCCTAAATCACTATGGGGATTAGCCACTCTGACTCTTCAACAAATTCAATGATTCCTGCTTCTAGCATGCACTCAAGTTCTTCTTTAAATTTTTATTTATAGCGCGAATTTAGTCTGTAGGGCCGCTGTTTTATTAGTCTCACATCGGGATTAAGCAGAATTTTCATTTTTCCCAAATTGCCTACTATCCCCTTCATTTCCTTGAATTTTGTTGGGAATAGTTCTTGGAACTCATGTAATAGACTAGTTATTTGGGCTACTGTCTCTTTGTCCCAATAGTCTCCAATGTTACAAAATTTTGGGTTGTCCTCCAATCCAATGTTAACTTTCTTGATCTTTAGCGGCTTGATGAACTGTTCACTAGAATTGTTGCTTCCTTCTACTTCACGTGCTCCTTTCGACTTTGGAATATTAATGTTAGTTGGATCATCCTCTAGGTCTCTAGAGAGGTTATAGCATTTCATCCAGTGTTGAACCATCTCACAGAACTAGCGGGAGTGTGAAGTGCAGGGTTGAGAATACACAACCTCTAGCGGGATCTCCATGAATATATTCTTTTTAATAACCTTTAGCACAATGTCAATTGTTGGTTACTCGTCTACAAAGTGGAAGGTGTATGTGAAATTCTGTGCAACCTTCTCCCATTCTTTTGTTTCTTGGCACAACTCCATAGATGCATATAGCCTATGGGTTCCATTTCAAGAGTATGGATGAAGTGGTGGACCCATTCCTGGCGTGGGTAGTTTGAGAACGCTGTAGAACACTGTTTCGAGTGTTCGGCAGGGTTTGATAATCTGGTATACCTTTGTGCCATAGTTGCAACCTCATCTCGGAACTGTACTTCTAGCATCTGTATACACTATAGCCATTTAGTTATTAATCTTTTGTCCATACCCCACCATTGCATGGGTGTAGCTTTTAGTGCAAAGTCTAGCAAAGATAGTCACTATGACTCTATTACTAATTCTTCAAACTCAGTTAAGAACGTTGCCAATTTAGGCAGTCCCTCATATGTAGGAAGTGGTCATGATTGGGTTCCCACTCATTGGATAGACTTAGTTATCCTGGCACATCTCCTCATAGAGACTTCATGTAATCGGTTCTTCCAATTCTCAAGTGCCTCCCCTAAGTCTAATGTACATGAACTCACAAATTTGAATCTCAGGTTACCATCTGCAGTAGGATTAATGTAATCCTCCTCAAGGGCAGTGACATTATAGATGTTGTCAAGGTGATCACCTTTCCCTTCATTGAACACCGGTTCAACATATCTCTGTCCTTCTAGCAGATCAAGGGGCGCAACTACCCTCATCTCATCATATTCAAATGATAGGGTCCTTCTTTTGAAATTTATAATGGTTTTATTTCCAATCCCCCAATAAATCCCCAGTAGCGTGGGATATGGGTTAGTATTGTATACTATATTGATGACCTCAAAGTCTGCAAAAGTGCACAACCCTTCAATATCTACTTGGAGTTGAATCAGCCTACCAATGGGAAGGACCTTTTCCTGATTATCAATCCTTAATTGAATTGGAGACCATTCTAGGGGTGGATTTCCCATTACTTCCCATGTTTGGTGTGTTAAAATATTAACGTCAGATCCCAGGTCAAGAATGATATAGTCCATGTCATAGTCACCAATTTGTGCAGACATCCTAAGTTTGCATCCCGTTTTGAACTTTGTCTTGGCACTGTTAACCTTCTTTGCTGGTGGTTCTTCCCCTACAAAAATTTATATCCATGATTCCAACTTTGCAAGTGTGTCCTTGTCCTATATTAGTGCCAAATAACTTGATAGGAATGGTTTGAGCTTACTAACCTTATCAGTATTCTTGCTTGTAGTCTGTTGTTCGAATATCTTCTGGAATCTCTTAGGCATATCTTTCACTTGGCCTGAGGTGGATGGTTGTCATGTTCCTACAAAATCTGGGCATATATTCATGAATATGTGCTTCTTCTCTTGAAAATCAAGTGGTGCTTTCTTTTACATTGTAGATCACACCTACGGTCATGCTTGTGCCGTAGGCTTTGTCTGCGTAGTTTCATCTGCACCCGTTGCAGCACCTTCCCTTATTACCACTGCTACACTTGGTTCTCATGGTTCTGCGACTATCATCTATATGTTGGCATTAGCATTTAGGTTAGGATCATTCAACGTAATGTTTGGTGCAGGGTTTGGTGCTGGCTTAGCTGCTCCAACCATCCAGGATTTCCATTGAGCGATGAGTTGTGGACATTGCTCCACATTGTGTTCTTGTCTGCAATATGAGCAAGTATTCATAGGTTCATATTAGTCTCTAGCATAATGGCCATGTACTCCATAATTGTAGCATACCACTCGCCCTCTTCCTCAGCCAAATCCTCCTCCTCCTCGACCCCTGTAATTTCCATCCCCCCTTAGCTAAAGTTGATGTGGTTGTGGTAGGTATTTCATTTGATGGTACTACTGTAGATACAAGTTATACAGGGTCGTATTCTGAAACTATGGTGCCATATGAAACTACTGTGTAGGAAGAAATTGAGGCACAACCTGGAACTGAGGCGCATCCTGAAACTAAGTTGCAACATGAAACTGAGGTTCATCCTATTCAATATTTATTTGCTCCTCATTCTTCATTAGATAGGCATCTACATTCTTCTCTCTCAGAAGTTGGTAGGCCCTATAGTCTTTTTCATCATGGACTACAGATCTACAAAATTTACAATACAAATTAGCTGGGGTACATATCGTCTTCTGCGGGAACATGCAATCTACATCACGGTGTCCTCTTGTCTAGCATATGCTGCACTAGGGAATCCCTTGGGTACTCAATGGATTTGGTGTACCTGATGAGATGTAGTTCATGTAGTTCGGATAGTCATCTTTGGTATGTCTATTGGTCCTGCATCGCGTACACCAGAGGTCTTCCTGCACCTCTTTTCCCCTTTTTATGTCTTGGAGTTGAGTTGTTAGATTAGCCAATTATGATTGAATCTGTATCAATCCTATGGCACCACCCCTAATAGGTGAATCCTCTAGCTTCATTGCCAACTCCAGTGCCTCTGTATGCGTCGCAATATTTTGTTGCATGAGTGGTCCTCTAATGTGTGGAAACAACACAACAATAAACCACTCTTTATGCTACATGTCCGACATTTGGAAGATAACTTTGGCCATCAGCGTTTTGAACCACTGATTGAAGTCCCGTACTGTATCTGTCAAATCCTGCTTAATTTCCTTGATCTTTGTAATACATTGGGACTTGGATTGTGTCTTTATGAATTCCAAGATAATTTCTCATTGCATCTCCTCAAGAGTCTTCTGTGGTGTTCTGGTTGGTGCAGTGCAAAACTTCATGAACCAATCTAGCAAGAAACCCCTCAAGTTTGTGATCATCTGTCCCTTCTTTATATCTGTGTTATGGATGAAATGTACCATCCACATAGCTAGAGGAACTAATGATTCTCTGGGTATTATGTTCCATTCCCAATGAATGTGGGTAATCTAACGTATGTTCCTACCATTAGTGTGGTGCTGGGCTTGTTCATTGGATTCCCCATATTTACTAGATTTATTGGGATTTTTGATGGGATTCCTTATGCACCATTCCTGACACTAGGACTACTAGTGTTCATAGGATTTTCAGGTGAGGAACTTCTAGGTCTCACTTCAAGTGATCTTCCTAGAATTTCGTAGTCACATCATGTCCTTGGCGTCTCTGCAGACTCTTTCGATTCTACTCTCTTAGAAATCATACTATACTCCTCCTCTTCATCATCGAACCATTCATTTAGGTGTGACTCCCATCCATGTTCACCCTCCCTGGCCAGGCTATAAGCCATCCCATCTCCTTCTACCTTCCTTTTCTTTTCTGACCAGAACCTCCTTCCACTTCTTAAAAATCCAACGTCCAACTCATCTTCTGAGCTTCCTTGGAACATTTCTTCTTACTACCTTCCATATTAATCCTAAATTTTACACAACATATCTCCTTTATAGACTGCGTGACTCATCGCTGATTTGTAAAATACTCTTTTCATAAAGGATCATTTTAATCCACAGGTTTATAGACATAAGGTACCTTCCTCGAGGTCCTTGGAAAAATTGTATCTCTACCTCCCTATACGAGGTTATGTCTTTAACAAAAAACTTAGTAACATATCCTTCTAATATGCTATCAATCCACAAATCCACAACTCTGGAAATAGGGTTACTTACATGTACCACTTCTTGTGTTAGCTGATCGGTCCACTCAGCTACTCTTCCCTAGAAGCTAGTCTGCTGAGTCGGTAACTCTGACAACCACTCTCGCAATATAATGGGAAATTCTATGAAGAAAATATCATGGATATCCGAGTATAGATGCCTCTGTACCTACTTCTCAAGAATCAGCTACGAAGCCTCGCTTTTCTTTAGTGAAAATACCAACGTCTTTGTCTCCAGCCAATCCTCAATTCCATTCTTGGTCGGTTGCCACAACATTTACCTCAGTTCAATCAATAGGGTCCCAGCATCAAAACCATTTGCTGGCCACTTTTCCTAACTCGTGCGACCCAGGTTCTATGCATCTCGTCAATCCAACAAACACCCGAGATACCGGCTCGATATAGCAAGACCCTTCGGCAACACCCACCAACCAGGAACAGTCTCACCTGATATATCTCTTCGATGGATAACCACTGGAACCATGTTTCCACAATTGTCAAGGGATTATAGTCCCTTGGTGCACGACCAAGGAACTCGACCAAGTCACAAGGATGGGATCATTTACGTCGAACTGTAGCGCTCACCGTGCATATATCTTATTAACTACTAATAGTGCGACACAAATTCGGCCTTAGTACTTTAATATTAAGGAGTATAAAGAAATATAATAGACATGTGCAACATACCAGATGTGCAACAATGATTGCGCCATTGACATAGGCTACTACTCAGAAGCAGCGCATACTCACTTATTCATCCACTCAAACTTCTATTGACAGTATGACATTCATTCAACTAGGGTAGCACTTGTATCATAAACATAAACATAAACATAAACATGACATAAACAACCATACACATTCATGCAATTATACACAGGAGAATTCACGTGGAAACCCATCTGGGAAAAATCACAAGGTGCTCTTCATCTAGCATTAGAAATATATGGCACCTTCAGTCTTCCTCTAACTGTAGAATGTCTTAGATCTAGATTTCAGCTCAGATTATTTCTTTCTCTCATGCTATCTATCTTATTTCTCCTATTCTACTGCTACCATCTACTGATCCACACATGACCTGGATGGACCTCTCTAGCATCTGCACCCCTCTAGTAGAGCCTCCCTTCTACTGTACTATCCCGCCTACATCCTGCAGACTTTATACTAATATACCACTCAGAGATATCGTCTGTTCCAACCCCTCAACACAATTGAAAGTAAAACAACAACTATCCACTTCGAAAAACCTACTAAAAGTAATCATGACCACCCAGGGACCAACCCTATAACTATTGAATCCCTCATATTTATACTATTTTACATAACCATGCAGGGTCAACTGCATACAAGCAGTCCATTAACTGTCACCATCAGCCACCCCTCAGGCTACAACTAAGCAGATCATGACTTGACATGAGGCACTAACGGCCTTACTTACAGCATGTGTTCACTCATGTGGCATCCGTTGAATTAAGCCGACTTCAGCATCCATGATCGTCCTGTTGCTCTCGGTCGTTATACAGCACTTGTGCTACTACTTTACCCTGTGGCATATTCCTTTCCATGCAGTTCCCCTTTTCCATGCACGTGGCCTCTTTTGTGCTTATCCATTCTTCTATGTAGCCTTCTTGATCTATGCAGCTTCTTTCAATACCTATCGTGTGCTTCCTTTTCCTTGTTTGAACTTGTGCAATGACTTGATTCTTACACATTTCTTTATGTGTGCTTATTCCTTGTGCACTTTCCCCAGGCCCAATAGTACTTCATTTTTAACACTCTCTTATGAAAGAGCAGGTGGAGATGACATCAACTCAACCACTTTAACGTCACTCCCCAAGGGGAGAGCGGGATTGATCGAGGTTGGAACTAGATCGATTGCTTTGACTTCACTCTTCAACGGAAGAGTGGGATCAACTAAGCACTAGTACAAAATGCGGAATTAGCTACTAGGTGACTAAAACTTTTGGTCACCACAGTTTTTTCAAGTGATTTACTACTAAATATGAGCAATTTTGATTGACCCAACTATAAATGATTAAAATTAATGACTAATTTAGTCACTAGTTAACAAATATGAGTAGGTAATAAGTGATAGAGTTAAAAATGACTAATTTAGTAACAACATAAAAAATGACTAGCTAGAAGAATATGAGTTAGTCATTTTTAATTGTGTCTTGGAAAATTGCAAATTTGACAATGAAGTGTAAATCTTGTAATTGTCTTTCTTCTATTAGTAATATTGGTGCATGCACCTCGATCTTGAGAGATCCAACAAAGAAATTGCACGAATTTTCTCTTGACCATATGTATCCCTATCGCACCATTGAAGCAAACCCAGTTAAGCACGTGCCAAAGGAAAATTAGGTTCCTACGTTAATTACAAAGTAGGTACTATAATGAGTACCATATCGATACCTAGCTAGAAGCATCATAGCTAGTTGTTGATCCTTCGACAATGTAAGAGTCCCTGCAAGTCCCATACATCTAAAGTGCTTTTCTAACTTCAATATAACTTTTTTCATGATTTGCGACCAACGAACATCTAGCTACACCAGGATGATTTCCTTTAAAGTATCCCTGCTAGCAAGAATGAAATTCACAACTACATTTTGTAGGAATGTATCCAAGTAGTCCTTTCTATCTTCATCCTTCTTATTTTTAAGCATTGAAAACAAATAATCACCCAGTGACGAATGGGTATGTTTGAAGTAGATGATATTTTCCATGAACTAATCCTTACAATAAAAATCTTCTTCCAATAAAAATTAGTCAAGTCTTTTGGCCATAGCGGCATTTGCCACCCACCTATTGCGTTAGGTAGGAGCCAAGGGGCTCGGTTCAATATACACCAATTTGTTATTTGTAATGTATTGTTGAAACCAAGGGTCCATCTGTTTAGTCCTAGATTTGGAGCCCCATGATTCCCTAAGTAGTGGTGGTAAAGTTGAGGTCCCCAGCTAGAATGAGGGAAGAACAACCAAGGACTAGACCACACCTTTCAATAGCCTCCCAGAAGTCCAGATGATCAACATAAATCCCACAATAGTTAATAATGTGTAGGGGTATATCCAAAACCCTACAAAAACATTTCAATAAGATACCCCCACAAATACAAAAGGGATTAAGTCTAATACGAGCAAGGTTCCAAGCAAAAAGAAAGACTCCTGAAAGGCATGTAGCATTAACCAAACAATAATCCCATGTGGGAAGAATAATCTAGAGAAAATCCCTTGCTTTCAAACTAGAGACCATCATTTCCTAAAATAATAGGACATCCAGACAAACCAAATGTAATAACCTCTTGAGGGCCGCAATATTCGGGGTACCCCCCCCACCCCTCTAACATTTAAGGACAATATCATCATTAGGTAACAACCTTTATGGATGAATCTACTATAAAAGGTATAAAAATGTCTAATAGTGCATCCTATGAATCCAAAATCTCATTAACAATTTCCTTGACTGTCGTCGACTCCTTTCCCCACATTGGCTGATTTGAGTGGACTTTCCTCCTTCTCTTGCCATTATTCTTACTGATGGTTACATTTATATTATTGAATACTAATGGGTCTAGCTCAATATCTGACTTGGAGAAAACCAGGATAGGATCCTACAAGAAACCCCCCTAGCAAAATGGGAGGGAAGAATCAAATCATCGAAGCTCAATGACTTATCAACCAACCCATAAGCCGATATTGAGGCTACACCATCACTTAAAACCTTGGATTTCAAAGAAAACAATAAGTTTTACTTCTGTAACATTAGCACCAACCTCAACAACCCGAGTATGTTCTTTTAGACAAGAGACCAAAACCTCATCCCTATTAGAAAGATCCCCAAGGAGAAAAGTTGGAATTGAAAAATGAGTTAATTTTGTACCTTTATCTTTATGAACAAAGATGACTTGTTTTAAAAATATTCTAAAAGTGTTTGAATAGGTATTTTATGCCTTTAATAAATGGATTCAAATTGTCAATTTACTATTTTTAATAATGTAAAGTGTTATACATTTTTTTCACTTTATTGAAAACCCATTGTTGTGCCAAAGTAACTAGAAACTCAATCCAAAATTACATAATTTTAAATAATGAAAATAACTACAATTAAAAGAAAACCATTGTTATATAAAAGGTAGAAACCAAAATTAATGAAAAGAACACTCATAAAGACTTAAACACAATGAAGCACATTGATATTACTTTCAATGTTTTTTGAAAATTTGAAAGTAACATTTTATTTTATCTTCATAACTAAGGAAAAAATGGGTTAAAAAAATGGAAAAATGATAATGATGCGAGGGTATTAAGAAAGCATATAATAATAACTCTATACTCTTCATAGAGGTGGAGATAAGTCCTCGTATAGGCCAAGGAAAAAATACTCATTTAAATAGAAAAATTCCATGGTTTAGGATTTTGGCCATTGCAACAATTGCATGTAATATTTATTGGTTCAGAGCACTAAGCTAACTCTCACTTCCACCTTCACCATTCAAAGTGCCTCCATTAAAACTAAAAAATCAAACACGAAGGCCATATGTGAATATCATAGATACTATGTACTCATAACCGATTGGAGGAATTGACTAATAGTCTGCATCTCATGAATCGTTAAGGAATTTAGTCAGACTCCCAAACCTATGACTGTGTAATACATCTCATTAATCGCCTAGGAATTCAGTCAGACTCCCAAACCTACGATTGTCTAATGCAGAGATACCTTAATATGAAATATGTGAAAGGGGTTAAAATAGTCCACACCCACATGATTGACATAGGGTTTAATCTATAAGTTTCTTTGAATAACAAATTTATTTCCATGTATGCCAAATTCAACAACCTGGAGGATGCTCGTCGGGTTTTTGATGAATTGATGGAACGAAACGTGGTTTCATGGACTATAGTGATTGGAGCTTATACAAGACATTGGCTCTATGAGGATGTCTTGAACTGCTTTAGCAAATGTAGTGAATAGGAATTTGGTTGTATCATTTAATATTTTCCACTATTCTCCCAGTGATAACTAACTTAAGAGCTCTTCAGCAGGGGAAGGAGGTGCATGGCGATAGAAATAAGAGTGGGTTTCGACAAAATGTATTTGTGGGAAGTGTTCTTGTTGATATGTATGTTAAATGTGGGAGCATGGAGGATTCACAGGAAGTGTTTGACAAAATTCTTGAATGAGATGCGGTTACCTGGACTGCGATAATGGTAGGATATGTACAAATTGAACATTTGGGAGAAGCCCTGAAGCTCTTCAATGAAATGCTAGTTTTGGGGATGAGACTTGATTAGGCATATTCACCACTATTCTTCCAGCTTGTGCCAAATTGGTAGCCTTGCAAATAGGTATGTATGTCCATCAAGAACAATTAAAAATGGTGTATTAGGATATCTTATATTCTGGTTTCCAAATTCTACAGAACTTAATAGATCATGAGAAGCAAACTGTACAAGCTTTTCTAGTGCAATGAATCCTCTTTAATGATGCATATTTTGTGTAACATGCTACAAAAGTGTCAAAGTGACAAGGTTGGAGCCACTCTAAAATATCCTGAAATAATTAACAATTAAGAATTAAATTGAGCTCACAAATACTATCCACTTGAGTAACACTCATATTTACTCAATTTTATGAAGGAAAATCTAGTGTTAACACCATGTTTAAGGGATTTATCAGGTCATACAGAGCTTTCACCAACATACCCGTGTTTCTTGACCCTTTGCAATGAATCTCGAGGTTTATGCATGCAAAGTTCTATCTTAATATTACCATTTAAAGAAACAGTCTTAATGTTTATTTGATGAACTTTCCAACTGAATTGAGCTGCAATTACTCACAACATTCTAATTGTGACTAGTTTGACCATGGATGTAGAAGAAATGTTCCCAGGATCAACAACATTTGACAAAGTAGGCATAATGTATGAAGACAACAGACTGGAGTTTGATTTCAATAAAATATGAAATACACACTATTTAAGCAAGATCATATGTTTAGATAGAATGATTGATGATTAGGCGGAAAGGAATTAGACGTGACTCTTTCTCTAAGAGCTCTGAATTCTAGGGTTAAATTTGTTGATAAGATAAATATGTTGTTTTTTAAATTTCCTAGAGATATAAAGAGATCATCTATATTTTGGTTGTATTATATAAATAAAATAATAAATTTAAAAAAACAAAACAAAACAAACATAGGAAGTCGGTGTTACCAACAACCTCCATAAACCTTCTTTGTTATAAGCAAAAACTTCTTTTGCATGTAATTAGCTGCCGATCATATTGGTCTAGACTATCATAATTAAGATCCAACTTCCCTTTTGTTTTCTGGGGTCCATCCTATTGATTTGTTGATTGAGGCTACTAGGTCGGACCATTTACCCATTCCTAATTGGATTGAAAAAGTGTAAACCTGCGTGAAAGTTGGCTCCATTTTCAAGCACTATCTTGGGTACTGTTAACTTCCCCACCATTCTTTTCACTATAATATGAAATCTACAAGTTGAATGTCGAGATAGAAAACCAATCCTTTTCACTCCTTTCCTTTGACCGGGGGTGTAGAGTTGAAGAGTATAGTCGTCCTGGGAGTGTTGTAAAGAGGGAGAATCAGAAAGAGAAAGGGGAGGGGAAAGGGAGTGAGGGGGGAAATTTCGACCCCTCTGATGAACATGAATATTTTGAAAGAGCACATGAAGAATTTCTAGAGGCCTTAGAGTGATCATCGCATCATTGTTAAGGTACTTTGAATTCATTCTTCTCTCTGCTTATTTAGCTTATCTCCACAACATCATCATGTAAAAGGGGTAAACAAGGTTCTTGGTTTTTTTTTTCCTGATTCATTCGGTTCCCTTAGAGAAGAAAAAACACCCCAAACCCAACACTATGATGGATCTATTTGTGCCCCTTTGATATGAAATAATATGTCTTTTTCACATTTTTGTTGTCACTCTGGGCTGGGATTGTGAGTCGAACCCTTATTTATTTATTTATTCCATTTGAAATATATCGAAAAACATAGACCGAGGCAATGCACCAGATATGGTATAATTTTGTTGGCTTAGGTACATATTTTGAGTGGAGAGGTAGCTCTTCTATCAAAATCGACCAAGACTTGCAGACTGGCCGCATTCCTATTGCAACTCAGGCAATTTAGACGAGATATACCATGGTAAGAATGGATCCCTGAAATGCCTATTATTTCTTGATGGGGAATAATCTTTGTATTAACCAAATGCCTCTAGCGAGTTTCTCAAAGTAGGAAATAAGTTGATCTTTAAAAACCTAATGCAGGAATTTACAAAAAACATGAAGCAAATAAATTAGTTCTATAAAGCAGTGACCATTATGAATTCAGTGACAGTTGGATGAACATAGTAGAAACCTTGAATGAATATGGTTCTAAACCACTTTAGAAATTATTTGCCTATGCGAAGTAACCCAAAATCAAACAAAATGTTCAGTTGGGTATTGCTTCTCATAGCCATTGTAATCATAGTAAAATCTTCCCCCCTTGGCAATATCCGTTATCACAACAAGGAGAACCTTGGACTCACCATCGACATTGTATCTGACACAGTTCAAGTTTTGCTTCTTTTTCTATTTCATGTATTCAAATACGGTCATCAAATAAGAATAGAAGAAAAAAATCATATTTTGATAGAAGATGATAAGAAGCCTAAAAATTTTATGTTAAAAAAACAGAAAAAGGCCAGCACACTAAAAGTTAACTTGCATTCCTTATACTTTGATCAAAATAAAATATTTAAAGTAACATGATTCAAATATTCCATGAAATAGTTTATCACTTATGTTTTGTGGTTGTTTATCCCATTGATAAAATGTGCTATGTTTCCATGTTTATCAGGACAAATGAAGAGATCCTTCGACAAGTCTCTTGTGGAAAGAAAAGTCATCATACAGTCCCCATCATCTTTTTGTCTCTTACACAAATAATCAACATCCTTTGTGTACTATGTGATAATGGTGAGGTCCTTTATATTGTTATTTGCCTCCATTGTGAAACTACGTAAGACAAAATATAGCTTCTCAGATCAATGAAATCCTAAGATCACAAATGTTCTACAACATACATTTTAGACTAGCATGGAAAGGGAAGGAATTAGGAAATATTCCATACCCCTCACGAGGGTTGTGAACAACAAAAAATGGAGGCCACTCTTCCCTTCTACACATTGCTTTAAAGAGTTCAAGGGCATCCCTATCTTTCTTTGATTCCACAGGTATACAGAATTTAGAAAATAAATTAGCAACTCTACAGCTAAAATAGTTTTACATGTTATTTAATATATGAGGGACAACAAATTGGTTTGTACCATATATGGGAAACCCATTTCTAATATTTCCCTGGATTCTCTTTTGACCTATGTTTATTATCCCTAATAAATAGGATTCAATGTAATATATCTATGTTTAGAGCCAAGTATAGTCTATATGTGTTTGATGGTCTTTATGCCATCGAGAATACAGAGATTGGATCTACCAATGAGACTCTACTTGCATCCCATCATTTTCCATCATGGCCTTGTTAGCCAATCCTGGAGCCATAACAGGCCTATAGGTCAATTCATCACTAAACTCCACTCCAACAGAGTAAGTTTTATAGCAAGAGATCCCATATGCTCCAATCTTCTACCTAGATCTTGGGTTGGTACAAATGGAAGCAACCTTCTCTTCTTTTTAGTGAGAATCAATCTTGCAGTATGTCTCTTGGTTTTTCTGAATTATGAATCCAGACGAAAAAAATGTTATGAATACAAACAATTGATTGTTAAGATTCTCAGGCAAAAAATTTCAGTAATGGGAAGATAAAAATTCAATTCAACATGTACATTTTCTAGGTTGAAAAATGAATATCAAAGGGAATCACAGAAAGCCATGATATTTTGGGAATTCAAGCCCTAATTAAATCTCATCCTTAACTTAGATTGAATAAAACCCTTGACTAAATCTGGCTTACCAAATGTAAGAATGAATGAAGAATGTGCAATGTGTATTAAACCAAAATGAACCCAAATGAGATTTACCATTACATGACATATCAATCACATAATTTATTTGAATGCAAAAAAAGTCAATGATTTTAGTCTGCACCAAAGGAAATCCTGTACATTGCAAACAAAACTGATAGTCAGTCGCACTATCATGGTAAATCCCCTAAATTTAAAAATAAAAATAAAAATAAAAAGCCCAAAAATGGATCTGAAAGGATTGCCAATTCAGACCTTTCAATTTATCCTTGTGGGAACGACTATGACAAAACCACTCTCCCACGGGAATTTTGACAACAATGGGGCAAAGGAAATAGATGTGATAGCCCTTGTCACACTTATCACACAATAATATTTCCATAATATTGTTGAAAAGTTGTGTTATTCTTTCCAAATGCTCCTGTAAATTAATATCGTTCAATGCTTTGTAATGAAGAATGTTGTTCATTACTTTGTAATGTAGTTAAAGTGTAACTTGGTGAGAATGCAATGACAATGTGGTGCATGGGGGGCATGGATGTTGCAAAATTTATGGCCAATTGTTTTTCTTGCACATAAACACAAATTCCATATAATGTTGCATTGCTTACAACCCTAGTGCCTAGGCATAGGCTATTGTGCCTTAGACACGGGGATTTGAACTGGGTGTGGAACTTGCTAAATGACCAAAAACATTCACAACTAGTTTAGCTAACCTTGGGATGCCCCACTCCTGCGGTTTTTGGGGAAATGGTTCTCCAGGCAATCCCACTCTCATTCCCTCTTCTACTCCAATACAATGCTCTTGCAACCTTGATTCTTCCTTTTAAAATTTCAAGTCATCTTTGGAGTTGAAGAGATTGGCTTATTAGACTAATATTTGTCTATATATATCTCTACATTGAAAATTGTAGTCATGTCTTTTTAGGAGCAATGAAGGTACTCACACCATCATTTCTCTGATCATCATACATCACTGTGTCCTCGAATGTCTGAAAAATGTGTAATAGCTAGGCAATGAAATACTAAAAGAAACGTACTTACAACTTTGGCTTTCCTGTAAGGTATTTTTTTCTCAAAGCTCATGAGTTTCCTTTAAAATAGAAGTCAATCCTTTCAAATGTAGTTGGAGGCTGGAGTCTGTATTGATGATCAATTTGTGGACTTACTTGCTGAAAAATATGATACAATATTTCTAATTTTTGTGGACAGGATTGGTTTGGCCCTTGGAAAAGATAAATTTCTCTTTGGTTCACTGATGAAGACTTCACACATCACAATGGAGAACATGAGTATTACAATTTACAATGAAATTTATTCTTGTAGAATATGGTGTGAAATAGAGGTTTTATGCACATGAAAGTGGCCAGGAGGCAATGCAGTGTAATATCTCTTTCCATTATTATGTGAATGTGCAAAAAGATACCAAAGTTATCCTCAACAAATTATGGTGAACTCTATCATTAATATATTGTTTGTAGGGACGTTAAAAGGTATCACTTTGGATAAATCCTACCCTCTAAATTCCTGGCTTATCATTGATAATGAAGTGGATAAGATTGAGGAACCATTCTTATGGGATTTAGTGATGTTACTTGTAGTGTTGTTAAATGATAGTAGTGTTTGGACAAAGGCAGATACTTCCCACTTACTACATTATTTCATGGAAAAGGAGTTTCAAAATGCATCTATTGTCAATAGCTTTCCAAAGCTTATACCAAATATTTTCCAAATCCTTGTTCTAATGGTGCGAAAGAGAATTGGCAACTCAGAGGAAACCAATCAAGACTTTTCTTTGGCAGAAGTGAATACAGGAAACATGCAAGAGAGCACATGTGAGTGGCTGCAAAGAGATATTTCTGGACCACCCTTAATATTATGTCAAATGGAGCAGGTAGGTGAATGGAAACTTTTATTGACAAATCATTGTTAATTTGATTGGCTACTTGTATGAAATTGAGGAGATTTTATATCAGTTATTTTATCATGTTAAGGGTAAGATATTTCTTGTTTTCCTGGAAATTAGACATTGCCAACATAATATTTTTCTCTTGTATGTTGCATATGTAGAAGAATGGGTTCATGTGGTAGTGTCCTATTTTCCTTTGAGTTTAGTTGGTGGGATGGAAACCTTAAGGATGACGTCTACAGATTACACAAGTACACAAGAAAGAGAAATGCTCTTGGCCTCCTTGGCTACATTGTCAAGTAGAGATATAAGATTGGAACAAGCCAAAGAACTAAGTTTGGCTCAATTAATAGCAGTTAATATTGGGTATTGTTGGAAAGAATTTGGGGAAAATAAATGGGTTTTTGTACTTGCTCAGCTACGCAAATGGATAGAGTTAGTAGTTGGCCACATGGAGGAATTGGCAGAGGCAATTAATTATGTTGTGAAGAATATCAATGTTTCTACAAGAACAGAAATTGATCTTACAATAGAGTTAATAGAAAATGCAGTTAATAGGTCCAGGGATTGTCCAATGGATATGGCAGAAACAACTGTTTTCATTTTCTGTCTTCTATTTGGACTTCACAATCTAGACAGAGTGGAAATGACCAGTTCGTTGAACTCCTTAAAGGATGTCAACTAGGAAAGAGTAGAAGCTTGTGCTTTTGAAGACATTCTTCGGATATTTTTTGCTACAGGTGTAGCTGAATCAATTGCATCAAGCTCTTGTGCAGGAGAGGCCATTGGAGCTGTAATAGCACTATCACGATAGCTTGATGTTCACTTATGGGAAAATGTTGTTACTATTGTGCTTGGTGCTCCATCTCAAGAAAGGGACACATCAATGCGTGCAGTCGACCTGTGGGGAATAGGAAAAGGAGGAATAAATTATTTGTATGCTATTCTATTTTTATTTCATCCTATTTCAGCTTGCAACAATCTACCTATAATTTTATTTCAATTGATCCAGTTCATTCTTTAGGAATCACAAAAGTTCTTATCTCTCGATCAGAGGAAAGCATTGCACAAAATGGAGAGACTGATCAAACTACAGACATTGATTCATCTTCAAAAGAACCATATTTTGTTAGGGATGATCTTCATTGTGTTCTTCAGACACCACCATTGGAGCTTTTTGGAAGCCATTTAACTGCAAATAATTGGGAAATGCAAGCCTGATGTGCCTTAACTAAAAATTTTAGTGCAACACAAATTTGTTCAAGTTGGGTTTGAAATGTTACTTTTTATATGCAGTAGGTTTGTCATTTATGTCTCTCATGTGTATTATATTATACATTTGTAGGTCTGATATTTGTTAGCATGGTCATTTAGTTTTACTCATCTTCAAGCAATGCCTTCTCTATTAGTAGTAAAGGAACGAATGGTACAATATGTACAAGATTTTGGCAGTCCCTCAACATTGTTGGATTTCCTATTTCAGCATATACCATTAAAGCAAAGCTCATCACATGGTCTAAAGAAGAAAGGTAGTGCAGCTGTAATTTAAGCAACCAATGCTACATCTACTGCAAGAGAATAAAATATGACAAACTCATTATGTGTTTTTGTGGATGAGTTATGGTCAATAGGGATAGAGGAAATGGCTACACTTGCTGGTGCAGTTTATGGATTGATACTCTGTGTTGTACCAAAACATGTTCATGATGGGTTCACTAGTTTACAGGATCTATCTGCAACATTTTCTATCGAGGAATTCACCACAACATGGTGCAGCCCTCAACTTCTTGCTGATGAGTTCTCTCAGGTATGGTGATTTATTTAATGTTTGGTGAACACACATTTTTTTAATCGAAAAATAGATATCATTAATTTCAAAAAAAAATTACATATACTGCAAGGCTATGGTTTCAATAAACCAATTGAGCTGCCACTATAAGTTCCTTGTGACATTTTAAAAGAGTAAGAAACTACCATTCTGAGTACATAATGCCTTTAAAGCTATGATTCTACCATAAATTTTCAGAGTTCTAAAGATTTAACATTTTTTTCCAAGAAAGTTTTTCTAAATTTTAACATAACATAATGTTTACAAAAGAAATGCGTTTGATCATGCATATATCAAAAAAAGTAACTGGGACGAAAAGGATGTTACCATTAGCTTTCCACCATGGCCCAACCACCTGCTAATGAATCTTGCTCATGATCATCATGGCCTCATGTATTTGAATATTTTCATTGGATCATTTTAGGGGCAGGGAGGTTCTAGTCATCTATTTTGACCTTTTGATGAAGGTGGCCAGAAACAAAAATGGCTGAGATAATGGTGTTGTATTTTCCTTGTCATGGAAATTTCCCCAGCCTGTTAGTTGATCAATGTGAAAATTTTTAAAATCCATTGTTTAGTGCAAATTCAGGAATTTCATCTCAATCTTGTAGTTTGCTGGGTCTATTTCCTATGAACATTCAACCTTAGTGCTCAATTCTGAAGTATAAATTACAGCAGTATATATCTCACTTATGTTCAACCAAATACATAAGGCAACACAATAAAACTAACATCAAGCAAATGCACTTCGGGAATCTATGTTTCCATCCCTAAGGGCACAATCCTCAACACATGAGATATGAAATTAATCTTATTACATAAGATATATTGCAGCTACAAATATATCCCTTTAGCTATAATTGTCAAATCACTCAAGAAAATTTGCTAACTATTCATGATAAATCAACATACCAAACAGCCCGAGAAACTACTCATTCACCACATCAATATATGCTGAAAAACAGATCTGCAAGTACATAGTTTGGACAGCAAAGTACACTTCATATATACATAATTATGAAGTTAGTAGTGTATTCCAAGAGCTAATTACAATCTGGTACAAGATAGTCCTTCAATATTATCACAAGCTAGGACTCTCCAATGCCTCCAAACCCTATCTAAGGAAACCACCATCAATAAAAAAACCCTAACCAACAATATAAAAGACTAGCAAAGGATCTGACTAGTTAATCCACAATATCAAGCTGTTTCTCAGCCTCAACACATGCCACTGGTGCATTCTGGAACTCAACAATGACATTGATGATTTGTCTAGTCTAGTGTGTTACTGTGTATGTCTTCTAGGCTGGTGGACTAGGATCTTCATAAATAGGCCTTCCTGAATTTTGCCAGCCTTTGTTCATGAATATGATCTGACTTATTTAACACAAAATTATTATTCTCCTTCAGATTTGGAACTTTATTTTAATGGGATTTAAACATGGGTGGATGACAATAGTTAATGAACACTCATTAAAATTTAATCCTAGTAAATTCCTTGCATCTCACTCAATGCTCTTAGTGTACTTCCTTTGAACTTCATCGGAATTGTTGTCATATTTTTAAGTGTGTTTTTATAGTTTCTGGGTTTGTCGAGCTGAGGAGTAGAAGGTTTGTTTAGTTTCAATTTTGGTGAAATGAAGGACTTGAATCACAATGATAAGCCATTGAGAAATGGGGCTACTGAGGATGAGCTTCCTAGAAACTGGAACTAGTCTTCCGAAGAGATTGGTAGCCCACATACCGAAGAAAAGAAATCATGTTTTACCCATTTTTGAAATTTTAGCTTCTGACTAATGTAGCACACAATGATAGCTTAGACCTTGACCACGATAGATCAAACCCTTAGAGCAGACCTTGATAGATCAAAACTTGAGAGCAGATCTTGACATAAGGATAAATCATATCTTGAATAGGAATGGGGTTTAGGGTTTTGGAAGTCTTTCAAATAGGGTTTTTCTGATCTTGACATCTGCAATAGATCAATTAAATCCCCTTTGTCTATGCATGCTCTTTGATGTAGTAGTTATGAATATTAATGTCCATGGTTCTTGCAAGAAACACTATTTTTTTTTAGTTCTATACACTACTGATTATCAGAAGAGAGAGGCATGGCTTGAACTTATTGTAGGTTTAGATTATTGAAAATCCATGTGAAATATATTGATGCACTAACTTTTGCCTTATAATCCATGTCTTTTCCATAAATGGTATCAAGAAACATGACTAGTATCCAAAAATATGAAGTTTCTAAAACTAGGAACTTTCCTAAAAATCAAATATTAGAAAATGAGAGTACCCTTTTGAAACTATCTCTTCTCCATAATGTGTATCTACAAACATGATCAGTGTCTGAAAAATATGAAATTTCTAAAAATAATAAATACAAGGTTTACCATAAACAAAAGTCTCAGAAATATAGAAGTACCCTTGTTAAGCTCTCACCTTCCAATGCATGTGCCAAATATTGCATGTCACATGCAAGCATGAGAAACCTGCTGAAAAAATAATATTAAATTCTATAGTGGTATGGGCATGACTGAACCCTAAAATAAATTTATAAGAATATCCCATGTGAGAAACGTATTCTAACTCTAGGAATGAAGTCACGAGAAATTAAAATATATGAAAATTGACAGATGTCTATCTACAACGAGCATTACCCTTACATTTTTCTTCACAAAACCGAATTCCTTACTTCAATATAATTGCCCTAATACTATTATCAAGTAATAATAGATAAAACCTTAATGTTTCAGTGAAAATATTTCCCACGTGGGCTTCCAGTTGATCCTCTACTTCGAATAATGGAGTTGTTTCTTCATTTCCCATATCTCCATGTCTATGTTGGATTGTGTCTTCCTCCATAGCCACTGCCTTTGTGGAGCTAACTCAGTATTGATGGGGAGAAGTCTTTGAATTTGAACATTTGGTGAAGTATAAAACTGCAACATTTTTCTTAATTTCTTCACCTTGTATTGCCACTTTGACTTATAGCACTAAATTTCGAACCAAGTGAAATTGTAATTGTGAAAACAATCTATTGTTGAAATGGGATACTGCTACTTGAATATCTTCAGTCTTGTGCACCATCCTTCTTATTACAATGGAAATTTTGCTATTTTACATGAAATATGACTTATATGCCTATGACCATCCATTCTAGCAAAGGTAGTCTCACAAATTTGTGAAGTTAGGAGGGTTTCCACCCAGAGTAGTGAGGAAATGTAGTCTCAAAATATTGGATACCCAAGGGCTCAAATGTTCCTAAAAAAACATAAAAATTGAAAATCAAGTTGGATTACCTTCTCCCATTTCCCAAAACTCCTTAGGTCAATAGGATGGACCACTGCAATGAAGAAGAGCCCAAATTGTTGCCAGACTGTTCTTATCTTTGGTGTTCTTACATACAGTATTGAAAAGATAACTATATATATATATATATTCCTGTTTACAAACAACAATGCTATCAGCACTGTCATCACTAGAGTTAGAAGGAAGTGGGAAAATAGATGTAGCCAAAGCTGAGGAATTGCTTGCTAAAGCTGATGATGACATGAGTATTTGTGCTACAGTTGCAGACTTGCTTCAAAAAAATAATGCACAGATGTAAGATTCTCAATCACATATTTATGCATTGGATCAATTTGCAAGTCAATTCAATTGGATGCTGTTAGATTTATCATTTTTGATATGTACTGTTTGTATAATATATTCAATGTTTCCACATCTATTCTTTTGATGTAGAATGGTCAAGCAATCCAAGTTGGGGTATTTGGCATATACCCAAAGTTGCATTGTTCAATGAACTTCTATTGCAAGGGGCATCTGCTGAAGCTGTAGCATTGCCAAAATTGCAATCCTCTACAAACAAAAAATGGACATATATTGAGGTTGAAGATCATGAGTTCATGTCAAAGAGCCTTTTAAATGAATAGGAAGAAGTTTTGAGTGATGGTTTGCCTTGCAATAATGGGAATACCACTGTACATAGAGAAAATAGGCTTCACAATAAGAGAAGAAATCTTTTGCAGTTTAATCACAGCCATAGACCGGCTTATTATAGAACCTTCTCAAACAAAAGGTGAATATACTTTGCATAATTTTAAGTTTATTAATTATCAAAGCAACAGGTTGTGTTTTAATTTTGATAGCCTATGATGAGGAATAAAATGAAACACCTCGAAGCTCATGGATTCTTAGTATTGCAGTAGACAATAGTGAAAATTTTGTTTCTGACTCTTTGTTTTTGATGCAATGATGGCATTGGGCCTCAAAATCCTTTCAGGAAGGAATCTTCTTTGGACTATGAGAATTATAGTGATGAAGAATGGGAAGAGGTACTCATCACTAAATCTCTTTGGTAAGAGTATTTGCAGTATTTTTATTAACTTTCTTACTTTGTTAAAAATTTCAGGAAGATCTTGAGGAGAGCCTTTCTGACCGTGACAAGGATGATGAGGAAGAAAAAAATGAGGTTTCCATAGATAAGTTTAAATATAAGGAAGATGATGACAGTGATGGATTTTTTGTACCTGATGGATATCTTTTTGAAGATGAGGTAAATTCTATAGAAAAAAATGTGTTTGATGGGGTTCTTTATTCTTGAGTACATAAAAAGCCTTTGCTGTTATTTTAGTGTTTCCTGTTGCAATGTCCAATTTTTATTTGGGGTAATTGAAGGTTCATCCCCTTGTTTTAGTGTTTGTTGTTGCAATGTACTAGTTTCATTGGGGGTAATTAAGGGTTCATTCCCTTGTATTTTTGCTGGAATTTACCTCAAAAGAAGGGTTATTATAGAAGTATATAAGTTGAAAGCAATCATTTACTTACTAAGGGGATGTATATAGTTGAAGATATTTATTGGCCCTGATGACTATTAGTAATCTGTCGAACTACGCATCTAATGGAGTTATAGGAAGGGATCATGACGAAGCAGTTGCTGCAAGTCTTATTAGAAGATACCATGGGAAAGCTACATGAATTTTTGTACTGAAAGAGGGAAAGGATATGAAACACTTTGTAGATATATTGAAGATATACTTGACATTAATTATCCTTATTGATCCACCTATACATATCCTAAAATTATTCTTGTGATTTGATCCAATCCAATGTTTAAAATGCTAACTGCCTTAGAATTCTAACATATCTGCAATAGATGTTGTAGACTATGGGAGGTAGCGACCTTGAAATCAGTACTGGTCATTACTTTCAAGAGGCTTTAAAATTTCTTCATGGTGCTTCATTATTAATGGAGCCTTGCAATTCTTACAATGCAAAGCATGGAGAAACAACTCAGGTTATGAAGGTGTATACAGATACTACTAGGATCTGTGAGTAAGTCTCATAAGCTCTTAGTGTTTGAGTTGAAAGTTTTATCCATTTTTTTCATTAGTTAATTTGAATGTGAGCACACTGTATTAGCTTTACTTTAGGAAATTTCTCATGCAATTTTGAAATATAGTCATGCTAATTCAAATATTGATAGGTTAGCTTCTCTATTTATCATAAATTTGTATGAATATCATCATTGTTAAGCATTAACAACTTCTTAAAGGGTGCTAGCTCAATGGTAGAGCGCTTGCCTAATTATAGGCAGGAGGTTGGTGGTTCAATTCCTCCGTGCCCTATCATAAATTTGTGACTACAAAAACAACTAAATTCGCATATATACAACTATTAGTAGCTAATTTCCTGTATCTTAGTCGTATTTAGCTTAGTCATTAATATGTTATCGTCTAGTACTATATTTAGTCATATATTTGGTCATTAATTGTTGCAATCGGTGACTAAATCAATGACTAAATCCGTGACTAAATCATTGTCTATCAATGACTAAATCATTGACTAATAAGTCAAGCTATTAATGACTAAGTGAAATACGGCTAGCTATAAGATAGTGGAAATTAGCTACTATTAGTCGCAGACTCAAAAATAGTCATTTATATCCTGATTTTAGTCATTAATTTCTCATTTTGTACTAGTGAAGGATGGAATTGGATCGACCACTTGATCAACCAATGGGATGTCAAGGAACAACTTACAATAACCGATTGGAATCCGTTGGTTAGGAACAATAATATATTTTAACAACCTAGAAGCTTCATCCATGAGAGGACAAAGGTAAGTAAGTTGCATGTCCTTACATAGCAAGCAAGGATGTTTGGCCTTTCCTTTCTGACTCTTAACCACAGAGTCACTGGTTGAAAGGGAATCATCAGCATGATGATTAGAGACTGATGACATATGATGTTTATACAACACTTCTAACACATGGGAAATACCGGGACAGTCCTTGAGAAGGTGATCACCCTTGTAAATTCTATAAGGGAACTTAGGTTTACGCGAGCTATAAATAGGTACATCCATACTCACAACATGATGATCAATGGCTGGCGGGCTTCCAATATGATGATCATAAGTTGGACCTATGACCTTTTTCTTACCATTCTTCTTATTATCCTTCCTTTTCATCTTCTTCTTACTCTCCCGTTTACTAACATTATATTTTTCAACAGGTGAAGAGGAAGAAAGGGAAGTCGACTCAAATGTCGATGAAGATAGAGAAGGATTAACATGAGATTGATGCTAATGCAATATAGGACTAGGATACAACACAAAGGATACATTTTGTATAACATGATTGGAGAATAAACACACAGGAAATCCTATAGTCAATCTGGGGAGGTTCAAAGTGGCCATGAAGGAAGGACCAACAACTCCCTAAGGGGGAGAAACAAAAGACATACCCTAAAAAGGGTTCTCTTGGCAGGTGGTCTGGGAAAAGTCTCCCATTTATGAACTCTCTAAGAATATTTGAAGTGCCACAGAAATCAAACACTACTCAAGTATAAAAGAAACAAACAAACTATGTGAATAGGAGTGGATCAAAATTTAGGATCCTCATGAGATTACCAAGGCTTCACAACTCCCTATATACCACATAGTCCAACAGTAAAACACAACAAGGAGGATTGGGACCGTACCCTTTCCTGAATACCTGACTACCTGGATGACACATGCGTAGTAATATCCCGAGTGGTGTTCTAGATGTATTGCAATTCCAAGACGGCCAAAAAGGTTAACTCAACTGGTCACAGAAATCCTAAAAGGGTCTCACAATATCCACTAGGTACGAGGGATCTCAACTCCATAGTGGTATTGTCTAATGCACAAACATTTGACATGAGCATTCTGATATATAATTGATTATGTGAAGTAACTCTCTATAAACCTCAAGGGTATGTGAAAGGCCATTCGATATACAGACAGTACGTGGAAGAACCAAATAGTCACCAGAATGCAGTCCAGGCATAAAATAACAACTTCCACGCTTAACGATGCTGAAACACATCACTAACTTACACATAGTTACTAAATAATTTTACAAATAAGCTAGTGTTAATTTTATCTTGAGCGGTTAAGTGGATGCCTGAGGTGTATACCAGAAATGTAAAAAGAATGCAAATCCTAGCTACATGAAAATGCACATTTCTCTTTCGATGAAAACTACCTAAGGTAGGGAAAGCATTTTTTGTTAAAGAAGACAAAACCAAAGATATAAGAAAACCAAGTTCTAATAAAATCCAACTATGAAAATTTAAATATCAACATCAATAACAATTCTTGAAAATACCTATGAATTCTTATGCGAGTATAGGGGGCCGACCAAACATATTTCAGCTTTGTATGCCAAACTCTTCGTTTTCTTCCAGTAGCTTCTTAATTATCCTTACCAAACTCTTGTTGGAATATTCTTCCAGTCAATTTCCCTATGGATAATAAGCAATATAATGATTCAAATTGATGTGGTATTTTTGGAAAAAACTCACAATCTCTTTTTATTTGAAGGGAGCTACATTGTCTGTCACAATTCTCCTTGGACAACCAAACCTAGACAAGATGTTGTTTTCTAGAAATTCCATGATCACAACATCAGTGGCTCTCCTTGTGGGTATAGCTTCAATCCATTTTTTGAAGTAATTTGTTGCAGTTAGAATCCACATGCGATGTCATGAAGAATTTGGGTTGGTTTCCCCAATGAAATCTAATCCCCACTACTACAAGGGAGCTTCAACTGAAATCATATTAAGAGGGAGTGGAACTATCTTTCTCTTTCCA
Source organism: Pseudotsuga menziesii (assembly GCA_001517045.1). Taxonomy (NCBI): domain Eukaryota; kingdom Viridiplantae; phylum Streptophyta; class Pinopsida; order Pinales; family Pinaceae; genus Pseudotsuga; species Pseudotsuga menziesii. The sequence continues at coordinate 624,323 of LPNX010763360.1, forward strand.
TTAAAAATATGGAATTGATGACATGTAGTAATTTCCTTATAAATGTCAGAAAACATAGAATGCCAATAAAAACCAACTCTTAGAATCTTAGTAGTTATTACCTTCGAGGAGATATTCCCTCCAAAATATGCTTGATGAAATTCCTACATTGTTTGGTGGGCTTCATTTTCCAATAGGAAATTCAATAACACACCACCAGGATCCTTCTAGTATAAATATTGATTCATAATGTAGAACTTAGTAGCCTTCAATTTTACAGATATGGCTCTTGTTTTACTCAACCCTGTTAGAGCTTGTATATTTTGCAAAACATATATGATATCACTGTACCATGGAGAAAAAGAAAAATCAAGAAATACATGTAACTCTTCATCAAGCTGATTTGAATGATTGGAAAAGAAGTTGAGTTGTAAATATTCACAATTAGAATCTGAATTGAGTTGCAAATTTTTTGGCTTGTTTTTTTTCGCTCCCCTTTTGATTGAGTTTTATTTTCAAACAAACATGAATCTGAACAGTAACAAAAAAAAAACTTCTTTCCTAGAGTGCAACAATTCAAAATTTCTACAATCCTAGTCCAAAAAGCATAAATAGAATCAAATATGCAACAAATATCAACAATGTATAAAACAAAGTAGAGAAGAACTTCGATTTTCAAATGAATATATCAAATTGAAACTTGATAACTAAACTCTTTTCAGATATACAAATAGAAAAACAGATAATATCTACAACACTCCATTCATTCAGAAATCAAAAGGAAGATGACAAGCACCTAAATAACTCCCAAAACAGTAAGTAATTGCTCGAAGGATACCAAAATGCAACCAAAACTTAATGATTGAGGGTGGAGGAAGGGTTTGGAGATCAGATCTAAGGATCTGGAAACATATGGAAAGATCAGGTAATGTGATAAGGGATGACAAGATTGAACAAAGAGGCAGGGGATTGAAATTTCGCTCCACAACCAAGCCACTCACTTGACTAGTAATACATCTCAAACTCAACCAAATCCACTCGAAACAGAGGTAATGTTGGATTTAGGGGGTGGTATGACTATTATATGAAGCTTACAAACCATAATCCATCAAACCAAAACCCAAAAAATAAGGAAATTTGAGTTGATTTGTAAGTTTGAAGGGAAGTTTTTACCTCAGCAAATCCATATGTCATTTGTTTCTTCATCTATTCACCCATAGCATCCCTTGCAGTTGTAATGGTTGTAATGAGTTGGTTCAGCCACACCTCAATTGCTAGGACTGCACTACTTGTCACACCCTTCTCCTGTCACTTTTTCGTTCTTGAGTCTTCAAATTCTCTCTCTGCTTCTGAGTCAGTGGGGATTCATGTTGATGCTTCATCTGAATCATGGTTGCTATGTCAGTTAGGAACAAGATCAATTGGTGTGCTCTGTCTACACAACCCAGGTGTGCCTACATATGAATGGCATGCATGCTAGTCACAAACCAAGCAATACATTGGAATTTCTTCACGGCCTCCTTGAAGAGTTGCAAAATTTTCATAGATGTATCCTACAACGCTTCCCAATATAGCTAGAACTAAACGAAATAGTCCTTAACTCATTAACTTTCTTCACCCACCAAAGGTTCTAGTCGCATGCTCCCTTACAAACCTTTACTACATCCACATCCATCCCTTGATAATCTTCCAACTCCATCCAAGTCACAAGCGCAATCAAAATCAGTAGCCAAATCTAGGTGAATGGTTGCTGCCCTGCTTGGACTACTAATGCATCATCCATCAATTGGTTTATCAAGAACAACGACCAGTTCATCTGTATCCTTTTTGTACTATGCTCTACATAGGCAATAACCTCCTATTTACACTAGTTGGATCGGTTCATTCTGACTATATTACTAGCAAAAATTATTGCTACAATGCAAACAACCTAGTAATTTATGTTGTCAACATGGTATGCCCTTCCATCACACTACAAGTCATATTTCTTCTTCAGCTTTGCGGCCAACCTCTTATCATTGTCTTTCTCTTTGAAATACTGTGAAGGGTCAGGCTCGTCCTTAGGAAACCTTGTGATTTCTGAAATCAGTGCCACAGTGACTTTGACTGGCTCGTCCAGCCACAAAATAATTCCATGGAAGCACACAAAGAGCTTCTTCATGTATGCATTCACTTCATTCAATCATCCAAAGTGTGACATGTTGATAATATACAACAACCCTGATCTCACAAAACCATGTTCCTAGTCCTGTGGAATGCATAATATTGGGCCACCTTTAGCTGCTTCCATGGGTTCATAGGAAGCCTTCGTAATCTTAGTTGACGCAAGCATATCATGATCATTGTTTTCTCCTTTCACACACCTTGGTTATGTGGCAGAAATATTCAATCCACTCGGTGTATCCTTGGGGGAAAGTCTCGAGTCAAGGTTGTCACCTTGTTCTTGACTCCTACGTTCAGGATAACTCCTAATGAAGCCAAGGGGGGTAGACCCTATCAAATTACTAAGGCTAATTACATAGTGTGATGGTGTTATATTGATTAAGTTTTTTAGTATTTTTTTTGAAATTAACCAGTGGGGACAAAAGAGAACAAGATGCAATATTTAAAGCAGATAAGCACAGTAATGACACTCAATATATATATAATTGAAAGAATTGATCAAATAAATCACCAGTTCCTTAAATGGAGTCAATAGAGAAAATAATGTGCTTGCATGTGCTTGAAAGAATGTTTTAAAAATGTCTCTTGGTAGATTTTAAATTAATGTGGAATGTGAATGAATTAAATTAGGTGAGAAAGGGGACTCCAGATATACCCGAAGGGTACTTGGAGTATGTCGAAAAGTGAAATTTCATGGCTACCCACAAGGTTTTTGTGGGCTAGAACGGAGTCTCAGAGACTATGTTCGTAATGCACCCGTCAGGGTGTGACAGAGATCGGTGCCTCGAGGTCACTTTCCAGTTGTTCCCACTCCTTTGGGTATTTTTCCACCGTTTATAGTTTGTTCGAGGCGTTGGATTTTCGCCTAATGGTTTGTCAATTTGGGAGGTGAAGGCTAATTAATCTAGTCACTCAAGTGATTTTGATGTTGCTTGACTGATCAGACAAACCGCATTCAAGTACAGAGCATACACACTGGAGTCTTTGTTATTTTTAGTAAATTTTAAAAGAGGTGTTGTTATTAAAAATAAAACCCTCTAGGAACCTCTTTCGGTCCAAGTGGACCTCAATAGGGGAATCAAGGAGGGGCTGATTTTATTATGATTATTAAAAAAATTAATGATAGCAGATGAAGCATAAACAAATAATCAAACCACAATTTTCTAATTAGACTACCACGACCCTTTCTTCACCTTTTTGGCACAAAAGGAGGCTCGTGGGGTAAGTTTTAATATTACTTTGAAACCACCAGATATGTAATATGACAATGATTATAAGTCAAAGTATACTACCCCTTCATATTATAACTACACTATATTAAAAAAAGATGAAAAAATGTAAAAAATGACATGGACGCGAATCCCCCCAGGGGGAATGGTGAGAGCCTATTCGAAGATATTTTTATTTTTATTAGAATAAATTAAAATATCATAAAACTGAAATTAATCCACTTTCTCTTTATATGGAATGAGACCAAAGGTTTACAAATTACAAAATTTTGAAATTTTGGGAAGACGGAGACCCCTTGGGGGTTTCAAATGGTCCAAAAATGATTTCTGGACGGCACCTCTTCCTATTTTCTATTATAAATGCTAAAAACAAGCAATATTATCACATTTAAATATTCCCAAAATTAATTTTAAAGTACTTTTGGATGAACACACCTTTTACCCAAAAATTCTAAGTTAAAACTAGTTTTTAAAGAAGCAGAAAAAGAACCAAGAAAAGAAAGCTTTCCTTGGGATATTGGCCTGATTTTGGGGAATCCAATATAAAGCACTTAAATTTCTGAATATAACTTTTTATATTCTAAGGAAACAATAATGCATTCAATAAGATTTAGATCTACTTTCACAGTCTTGAAAAATGACAATTTTCCCTAAAACTAGATCTAGAATGCTTGTAAAATTTCTTTAGGAATGAGATCTAGTTTATGATCTTTAAGGAAGAAAGATCTATGTAAAATGAATTCTGAAATTGATAGATCTAAACAATTTTAAATCTGAAAAACAAGTAACCGAACTTTTTTTTTCTTAAAATGGAGGAAGAGGAAAAGAAGAGCGCTTGTTGCTGGAATGGATCTGCAAAAAAGACTAGTTAGTGGAATGCCGAGGGAAAATGCCTTCACAAAATAGTTGGATTCCGAGTGGATTCAATATAGATCCATAGTTCATCCAACCCCTACTACCTAAAAACTAACAAGCAATCTTGCACAAAAACCTTATGAGCTCGGGATAGAGATGTATGAAAAAAGAGAGGGATTACATGGAAATAAACTTATTTAAACATGTATAATATGAATCTTCAAACATATATGCTATGAGATATTGAAAAATAAGTAAAATTACATGCCCAACTATACTCCTATTGATTTAGCTGAATCATTCAAGCCAGACAAGATTCAAATGCAGAAATTGAGAGAAAGACACCGGTAACAACAAAAGTTGCAAGAGAATGTTAATTGCACACACATAAGAGCATTACACCGTTTTGGCCTCCATAGCTTCACTTTATTCCAATAGAAAAAGATATTACACATTATTACAACAAAAATAGCTCCTTAATCCAACTCTCACTAACTCGTAAAGGAGGAATCCATGATTTATTTATACAAAAAATTGAAACCCCGGCCCAGACGGGGTGCAAATCCCAAGGATATAGACAACTGTAGCTAAAGGAGAGTCCATCAATGCCTGATCTGAAGCTGAACTGAGCTTCCACTGAGTCCAATTTTCAATCAGAGGGCTGATTGAGCTGACACATCAACCTGCTGACTGAGTCATAAACCACAGAGCTTCCAAAAGAGCCCACACATGTGGAGGAGAGAGAGAGGGCATAATTCCCCATAAAGGAGACTGAAGTTCAACTCTGGATCTGCCCTGAATAGCTCCTTCAGTAAAGGAATTGAAATCTTTGGTTAATCTGGTGCCAATGAGATTGGTTTCAATCAAATCAATTGAGAATCCATTAATCTAGGATTTTGTATTTGCTCCATTATTCATCCATTTATCAATTAAAATAATCAATAACTGATTTTTTGGGGCTTTCTGACCTGAATGATGGAAAATCACTCAAAACATGGAAAAAGTGGGTCTATGGGTTTACATGGCAATATTAGGTTGAAAATGAGTACCCCCATGACTGAAACTAATTATTTGGCCCACTTTTATTACAAAACCAATTTTTCCAATTAGACTATTAAAAAATAGCCTAAGTTTTGTGGAAAAATGAAAATTTAAAAAACTTTAAAAAATTAAAGAAAATTAAAAACCTAGGGGGAATTAGACATTTTCATATGACTCGACCATGATGCCTAGCATGTTTATACATTGACACATAGACTCTAATAACCTGAATAGGCCTAAGGTCCAAGCTGACCACCCCAACTTTGTAGGTATTGAGTGAAAAACTCAGAAATGATCAGTCGTTTATTCAACAACCAATAATAACCAAGGGAAAAAACACCCTGGGCTGACCAGATTGACAAATAAAGTCTAAAATACCGAGTCTTTTATAGACACTATCATGCTAGAACATCTTATTACAACTCCCCCATGGGGTATGAACATGTGATATATTACAACAAGCACTTCCCAGAATCACTTTCGAACGTCTTCTCAAGTCCGAAAAAAACATCTTTGTTCGATTCACCAAGCTCACTTGATAAAAAAAACACTAAGTACAACTTAGGTGGTAACATTTGGCTCCATCTAGGGACACATGCTCTGAATAATCTTCTGATCAAATAAGAGGATGTGAGAACTCTGGAATCTATAGGTCCTGCATAGAAATTAAAGCTTGATAGTAACATGTATATAAAAGAAATCAACTATAAAAGCAGATTAATGTACAGAATTAGTCTATGATGTACAAAAGAGCAATATTTTACAAGACTAATATACAAAAGAAAAAATTTCAAGGTTAGTACTATGGCACAAAACATCTATAATACAACAATATGATACATGAAATTTAAAAATACATGCAAGGAAAGGTTTTGGAAATTGGCCCTGAAACCACCGATGCCAATAAAGGCATCAAATTGTCTCGAAAAAGAACATCTTGAGGAGAAATCCATTCATTGGTAGGCTTAACCTTTCTCCTTCTAGGTCATTTAGATAGAAATAATTTGTTCTTGCTACTTCATCAATGATATATGGCCCCAACCATAAGCTGTTGAACTTTTCGTGTTTCCCAGGTTTCTCCCATCGTTTGTCCCAACGCAAGACTATGTCACCTACTTGAAAGGATATAGGCCGGCTAGATCTATCAAAGGTTCTCTTGACTTTGTCTAAATTTCTGATACTTTAGTCAAGAGAATTTCTTCTACTCTCATCTAACTTGATCAACTGGTTGATCCTGTTCTGAATGGCATCCTGATCTGAGTTAAAGGTCTGGAGAAGCTGATACACTGGAAGCCTTAAGTGGATAGATAAGGAAACATCTAGGCCATAAACAAGTTCAAAAGGACTCCTTCCAGTTGAACCTTTTTTTGTGATTCTATCGGCCCATAATGCAAACTTGATCTTTCTATCCCAAGCCTTTTTATTATCACCCATAGTTTTCTTGATTATTGTCATTAAGTTTTTGTTACTTGACTCATCTAGACCATTTCCTTGGGGATAATAGTTGGATGAATGGGATAGGACAATGTCGTACTTGAAACAAAAGGATGACATCTCAGAGGAAACAAAGCACGTGCTATTATCTGTGATGATTCTGGCTGGCACACCGAATCTTGTGATAATCTTATCTTTTAAGAAATCCATGACTACAGCATCGGTTGCCTTCTTGGTGGGTATCGCCTCTATCCACTTGGCGAAATAATCAGTGGCAGTGAGTATCCAAGAATAACCATTGATCGAGTTATCTTTGAACTTACTGATGAAATCAAGCCCCCACTGTTGGAAAGGGGCTTGGACTACTATTGGATTTAAATTCAAGGCTTTCATTTGTTGTGTTCCGGTGAACAACTTACACTGAGGGAAAACTATGATAGACTTGTGCACATCTGAGAAAAGGTTCGGCCAATAGTAGCCTACTCGAAGGATTTTATGGGCAGTTGTTCTTGCTGCAAAATGTCCACCACAAAATCCTGAATGGAACTCAACCATGATTTTTTTGGACTCAGGTTCATCGACACATCTAAGTATTAAACCATTAGGGTTTCTCCTACCCAAACCATCTTTTGTTAAAAAATACTTAGTTTCTTTTAACCTTAATGCTCTTCTTTTATGGCCAAGTAAGTGATAAGGGCATGTAAGGTTGCAGAGGAAAAAGATGACATCAGTATACCAAGGGTGTTGTTCTAATCTCTGAAGCTCGTCTGATACAATTTGTTCTATAACTTGGTTTGCAATATAACAAGTGCTTTCTTGGTGGAATTGATCACAAGGTCTACACCATGGAATTACTTCTTCTACCATGTTAGCTGAGTCTA
>LPNX010763360.1:641428-696681 GCA_001517045.1 Pseudotsuga menziesii
GTGAACGGAAGAATATAAATAGAGAGTGAGAGTCTCTCTATTTATCACTTGTACACACATCATTCACTCTCTTAAGTGAGGCGCACTTGTGGAGAAGGAAATATACTGGGACTAGAAGACCACTACTGTTGGGATATCTCTTACTATTTTGGTGCTGATTTTATCTCTAAGGAAGTTGCGGGGTTTTCTCATTTATGGTTTCCCCGAGGAAAACTCTTTGTGTCTCTTGTCTCTTGTGATGTGCTTATGTTTTATTGCTGTACTTTTTATTCTCTCAGTGAAAAGATCCTAATATCATAATGCTAGCTTATTTGATGAAAAACTAACATGGTATCAGAGCTAACCTGAGAAGAAGACATTGTGCAGCTACAGGAACTAGGGCTTCCTATTTTGTGGATATTCCTCCACAGATTCTCAGTAAAAGTATGCTAGGATGACTCTCCATTGAAGGGTGCATCTTTCTGTCGATGCAGAATTCAATTTCAAGCATTTTCAGTTTTGATGTGGAAATTAGGGATTTCTACAGAAGAGGAATTTTTGAGTGAAACCAACATAGGATTTTTATCCTCATCAAAACCGAATTTTAGAGACCTGGATCAATAAATTTGGTTGGGTGAAACTCCGGGAAAGTCAAACCCTAGTTTGACCCTGAGCTAGGAGAAACCCTAAATACTAAAACTGCTAAGTTTTGGTACAGTCGCTATATTCTGATATTGGAGAAGTCTCAGAAGCTGAAAATTGTAGGGGCCGAAGATAAAATCCTGATGAACACTGTATCCAAACATCAGCCTCATATTCGCTACATTCTGGGAGATACGATCTCTCAAATTTAGGGTTCCAGCCTCTTCCAGAAATCATCCATAAACAGGACACATGGGGAGAATTGCAATATCTTGGGCTACAGAGGTCCAAATGGAATTTATGAAGCTGTTAAAGAAAGGGAACGGACTTTAATTTCGGTAGTATGAAGATCAGACTCGGAATATGAACCAGTGACACGTGGCATGACATACAACTTCGCTGTTCTGAACAGTCCTGTAAAATGTCACCTTGGGAAAAGGATCATAAATCCCAAATGGTGAAACGAATTCTGATGAAATATTTGGTGTTAGATCAGGGACATGCAAGGTTACCTTAGTACGAAATTTTAGATACAGAGAATCAGTAATATCGGAGATATCATAGAAACAGTAACAGGCATTTCTGCAGAAGAAATTGGAAATCTAGGGCTTCATGTTCCGGGAGCTTCCCTCCACTATTTTCAGAAAAGGAGTACATTGGACAGATCCATTTGAAGAGATATATTTGTCTATCCAATTAGATTTGAAATATTCCAAGTTTTGAAAATTAGGGTTTCTGTGACAAACCCTAGATCAGCCAGCTCCGGAACAAGGACAGACACCTCAAATTGGTAAGATCTAATCCTTTGCTATTTCCATTTGAGGTTCTCATTTCAATATTATCTATCACAACAGCTTGATGATAAGCTTGGTGAAGTTGAAAACTTCCAAGCATATAAGTATTTTATCTCTATGAAGAAAACGGATTGGACACCTACATGAGTATAGAGATTCCAGTTTCAGAGGGAGACGAGGCCAAAGAAGACATCATGCTCATGCTGCAGAGGATGATGAACCATCCAGAAAGAGATCCAGATATGAAAGTGAAGATTCTTCAAGAAAGGATGAATATGTTCTGATATCAGCTCTCATAGGTAACATTACTCATGGAAGTGATTATTGGCTTATAGACAGTGGGGCTTCCAAACAAATGACGAGATTCAAGGAATCCTTTGTAAGACTCTCAGAACATGAATCACCTCACAAGGTGAAACTAGGAGATGACTACCAAATAAAAGGTAGTGGGGAATATTCATACGAGCTAGACTCTGGTAAGTCTCTAACAATTAAATAAGTATTGTTTGTTCCAGGACTCAAGGAGAACCTTCCCTCCATTTCAGCATTGATGCAAAAGGAATGCGGGTTGCATTCATAGATGGTCAAGTCATCATGTGGCCAAAAGGAAAGACTATCGATGATGCAGTAGTAATTGGAGAACAAGTAGAAGGCTTGCACATGTGCATTACAGAGCACTACCTATTGCAAGCAAATCTATTGAAGGTCTTCCAGAATTTCAAGCTATTTGAAGGGAAGAACAGAAATCAGAATATGACCCTAAGAAACCAGTTGAAGAATGTAAAGATCTAGAATGCAGAGACCATGCACTCATAAGAGTCTCTCAAATCAAAGAACAACTTGAAGTGGTAAAAGAAAAAGTGAAGAATGCAGAAGTGGTGATGGCCACCTTGAATGGCCTCCCAGGATTGTGGAATTCATTTATTCAAGGAATGTGTTCCAGAAGAAAATGATTACTTTCAGTAGACTCCGTGAAGAAGAAGAAGCTCTACCCATAAGAAGAGAAGATAAGACGGGAGAATTTGAAGATCCAGCTCTCACCATCCAAAGAAGATCCCTCAAGCACTGAGGAATATGAAGAAATCAACTCTTGAAGAACCTCTTATCCACCTCAGCATTTGGATAAGAACGATGCGATTATAAATGAAGAAGACGATGAAGTTGAAGGCTTAAGGAGTCTACCCATGAAACAAATAAAGATAAGTATTCAATTGTCATTTCATGATATTGTTTTGTTATGCATTTGTTTATATTCAGTTATTGTATTATGCATGATAGGATGTTTGCATTCACGATAGTATACTACTAATATGCATGTGATGGGTAAGTAGCTCATGGTGCTATACAACTCTCCATTGCTACTTATCTAGAATGAAACCTCTTTGCTAACATATTGGATTAGTGCACAATCTCAATATTGTCTTGGTAGCGATGGAAGGCATCTAGAAAGTTTCAGTGAGATATGGATGAATGTTGTATTGGCTAAAGTAGTTGCATGATCATATATTTATGCATAATAACTTGCCAGTATGAATATTCCTTATGAAATGTTCTAACCATACAAATGCATTTGACTTGTAGGAAAGATCGCATACAAGCAAAGAAGAATGAAGACTTGTTCTGAAGAGCAAGTGACGACATTTCAAAATGAAGAATAATGTGACGAGTGCAGTGACATCATTGATGCAGAACCTTCCAGCCACCAAGAAAAAAGGGAAGACCAGTTTAAGAAGAATGATGTCAGCGCGTAGTATCGAGACCTGAGGAGAAGTTCATAGTTCCATCATGTAGTAGATGGAAACATCGTGGGATACAAAGCAAGATTCGTAGCACAAGGCTTCTCACAAAAAGAAGGCCTAGACTACGAAGAGACATTTACAGCTAGTAAGAGCTTAAACACATACATGATGAGCCTGATGAAGATCTTAACCTTTGCTACAAGGTTGAAGATGCAAGTCTATACAATATATGGATACATAGAATATTAGTAGCATAGGAAGCTACTTGTCACTCCGGTACAGAATGTTTTTAGTGCATAGAGCACAGAAGACAGAGGGAGTATGTTGCTTCGCTTCAGAGGGAGTGACTACAGAAGATCTAAGGTTCGACATGGTACGACAGGATGGACAGATTACTGATGATTCTAAGCTTTACTAAGAGTAAAAAGAATTCCAACCATTGATTCGAGGTTGAAGACGGAAGACCAGTGATACTCCTGTTATGTGTCGATGCACTATTGTTCTAGGTATGGAGGTGTGGCAGAGTGTGGATGGAATCTTCCTTGGACAAGGGAAGTATGCAGTAGAGATCCTAAAGAGGTTTGTGATGATGGAATGCAAGGCTATGACCACACCTATGGCATTGAACATGAAGCTATTAAGTGATGCTTCATCAGAGACAGTTGATGCTACGATGTATCGTCAGATGATTGGGTCATTGATGTACCTGACGAACATGAGACCATATATTTGCTTTGCTGTGAACACCTTGAGCCAGTACCTGACAGATCCGAGAAGTGTTCACTTGAATGCTGCAAAGCATATTCTGAGGTACCTAAAGGGTACAATTGATTATGGGCTCAAGTACGATACGAATCAAGAGATTAACCTGGAATGTTATGTTGATTCAGATTGGGAAGGTAGTGCCCTTGACAGGAAGAGTACTTTAGGATGTTGCTTCAGTATGGGATCAAGTGTGATCTCTTGGTTTAGCAGGAAGCAATCCCGTGTGGCATTGAGTACAGCTGAAGCAGAGTATGTTGTAGCTTGTTCAGCTAGTTGTGAGGCAGTATGGTTACGGAAGCTACTGTCTAATATATTTGATCTCCAGTTAGATGGTACTTGTATACATTGTGACAACCAGAGTTGCATGAAGTTGTCAGAGAATCCAGTGTTCCATGACAAGTCGAAGCATATCGAGATCAAGTATCACTATATCATGGATATGGTGCAGAGAGGAGCAGTGAAGCTCCTGTATGTTGCGATGGAGGAACATATAGCTGATGTATTGACGAAGCTATTGGCTAGGCTGAAGTTCAAGTAATTTAGAGAGAGACTTGGTGTTCTCCAGATCAAGGATTCCTCCTAGAGAAAGTGATGTGACCCATATCCATTCTGACATGGTGAGAGGATTGGTTCCTTCCATGGTTAGATGTAAGGGCTGAGCCATTCCGTCATGGTGAGAGGATTGGTTCCTTCCATGACTGATATGAGTGCTGAGATCCATAGCCATTCTGACATGGTGAGAGGATTGGTTCCTTCCATGGTCAGATGTAAGGGCTGAGCCATTCTGTCATGGTGAGAGGATTGGTTCCTTCCATGACTGATATGAGTGCTGAGATCCATAGCCATTCTGATGAGCAGGTCAGATGTAAGGGATGAACCATTCTGACATGGTGAGAGGATTGGTTCCTTCCATGATCAGATGTAAGGGATGAACCATTCTATTCATGGCTAAAGGATTTAGTTCCTTCCATGTCAGATGTGAGTGTTGGCCATTCCGACGAGTAGGTCGGATATAAGTGGAACTGCCATTCTTGGAATGGAGCTACCTAGTGAGGTACCAGGAAAAATCAGTTTATGACTGGGGGCCGTTCTGATATGACCATGAGATTTGTTCTCACATGATCAGATATGAGTCACATATGAGTGCATGGCCATTCTGATGTGGTAGAGGGATGTGTTCCCACTTAATCATATATAAGGGATGAAGCCATTCTGTCATGGCTAAAGGATTAGGTTCCTCCCATGTTAGATATGAGTGCTAATCCATTCTGACTTAGTGTCAGATATAAGGGTTATCTCCATTCTTTGAATGGAGCTACCTAGTGAGGTACCAAGGATCCTCAGTCTAGGATTGAGAGCCTTTCCATAGATGGTGGTAGTTTGAGTTCGCACCATGCTGTTGGTTGTAAGTGCTAAGCGTTTCCTTAGATGGTGGTAGTTTGAGTTCGCACAATGATGTTGGTTGTAAGTGCTGTGCCATTCCACAGATGATAGTAGTTTGATTTCCTATCATGCTGGTGGTTGTAAGTGCTGAGCCATTTCACAGATGATGGTAGTTTGAGTTCGCATCATGCTAGTGACTATAAGTGCTATGCCTTTTCACAGATGGTGGTAGTTTGAGTTCGCACCATGCTGGTGATTGTAAGTGCTGAGCCTTTCCTCAGATGGTGGTAGTTTGATTTCGCACCATGCTGTTGGTTGTAAGTGTTGTGCCATTCCACAGATGATAGTAGTTTGAGTTCCTATCATACTGGTGGTTGTAAGTGCTAAGACATTTCACAGATGATAGTAGTTTGAGTTCCTATCATGCTGGTGAATGTGAGTGCTGGGCCTTTCTGACGAGTAGGTCAGATGTAAGTGATGGGCGTGCATTTCTGACGAGTAGGTCAGATGTAAGTGCTGGGGGAAGACCTACATGAGGGTATGCCTACAACCAGCATGAAAAAGGGCTGGCTCTGTAGAACTTCCTATGACGAGAAGAATCATGAGATAGCACCAGAGATGATCTAGATCGAGTGATGATCGAGATCCAGTAATGATGATCCAGCAGTGATGATCCAGATCAAGAGATGATCCAGATCCAGTCCAGTGATGATGATCCAGATCAAGAGATGATCCAGATCCAGTGATGGTGTTCTATGATGATCCAGATCGAGAGATGATCTAGATCTGATGAAGATGACTTGAAGATGAAGATGCCTTGAAGACGAGATGATCTAGTTGGTACAAAGAAGAAGACCAGTGCTAAAAATTGTGTCGAAAGAATACCTTCCTAGTTAAGAGGGAGTGTTGATGTATATGTAACTTCGGAATGTATTCTTCTATGTATCTTATGTATTGTAACCCGATGTTTATTCCAGGATGTTTCTATTATGTATTTTAGTCATGTTGTCATGACCCGATGTTCCGATCGGGAGGATTAATAATGTAAACAAGTCTTGTCAAGTCATTAGGTAAGTCCCCACAATTTCGAGGCACTTGAGTTATTATACACTAATTAAGGTGTAGGCTCGAGTAAGTAATTGTAAGTTGAGCCTACTTGTGAAAGTGCAATTCAAGTGAATGGAAGAATATAAATTGAGAGTGAGAGTCTCTCTATTTATCACTTGTACACACATCATTCACTCTCTTAAGTGAGGCGCACTTGTGGAGAAGGAAATATACTGGGACTAGAAGACCACTGCTGTTGGGAGATCTCTTACTGTTTTGGTGCTGATTTTATCTCTAAGGAAGTTGCGGGGTTTTCTCCTTTATGGTTTCCCCGAGGAAAACTCTTTGTGTCTCTTGTCTCTTGTGATGTGCTTATTTTTATTGATGTACTTGTTATTCTCTTAGTGAAAAGATCCTAAGATCATAATGCTAGCTTATTTGATGAAAAACTAACACACTGCACCAAGACTTGGATTCCATGACTGGAAAAAGGAGTTCCATGTGCATGTTGACGCGTCATCTATCGCACCTGGCATAGTCCTAACACAAACAACAGAGGGTACACTTTACCACCCTATCACTTTTTCTAGTAGAAAACTATCAATAGCAGAAAATAACTACACAACAATGGAGAGAGAAGGCCTCGCTACAGTCTATGCGCTTCAAAAGTTTCAACACTATTTTTTGGGTGGTCATTTTTAGATCTACATTGACCATTCAGCACTAAAACACCTAGTCAACATGCCATTGTTGGGAAGGAAGATCTGCAAATGGCTTCTCCTATTGCAGGAATTTGATTATGAGGTCATAGTAAAACCTGGTGGGCTGAATGTTGGGCTAGACCACCTTTCAAGGATAGAAAGTGGTGAAAAGCCAACCAGCTTGGAAATTTTTTTTCCAGATGCGCAACTATTTGCGATCCACATGATGGAAGATCAAAACCATGATTTTAATGCCATCATTCACTTTTTGAGCATAGGATATACACTAGAAGGAACGTCAACTAATCAAAAGAAACAATTGGTTGTTAGAGCTACTGAATATACATTTATCGCTCGACACCTTTGTAAGCTAGGCACGGATGAAATACTGCACCATTGTGTATTTAAACATGAACGATCTTGGGTTATGAGTGAACCACATGCTGGTGTTGCAAGAGGACCCCAAGCTACGGCTGCACAACTAGTCTAGGAGCTAAGGAAAGGTGGTGAGAGAGCATCAGGAGAGGCTTATGTACCATCACCACCACCAACAAGAAAACATAAAGCTACCACTGCTGTCGATAACCTAGGGAAAGCACTAGTAGAGGAAGACCCAGAGGGAGAAGACCTCATGGAAGAGGACTCACCACCACACGTAGATGTGGATGCTGGTAGAGAAGAGCAATAATTCCCACACTATGTTTAGCCCAGGAGAGCTGAAGCGGAGGAGGTGATGCTTCCGAAGAAAGTGCCAACAGTGTTAGTTTCACCCTGGATTCCTAACAAGGTACTCCTACTGAAGAATCTGATACCAAAGATATCCAACTTGAAATTTGAATATGTCGACACTCGCTTGCAGTTTGGCTTGGATATAATCAACTGGATGAGTACAAAATCTAGACCTACTTTGGCGCAGGTTTTAGTACCGATGCAGTGGGCTAATGGCGTTGCCAACGCAGGACTGATGGACTTGTCATTAGAGGAAATACGGGGTCTAAAATGAGCCTTATAAGAAAATGCACCAAAAATAAGTTCTTGTGAGTTGGAATTCAAGAACCAATATAATTCCAATAAAATGAGTCAACCATAATGGTTGAATTGACATATTTGTCATAAAAAAAACTACTTCTTTTGTTTGTATTTTCAACATATCTCCTTGTCTTTTTACTCAAATTTCGATTGGGAGAGCTCGTTGGATGTGGAATTTGATTCTGCATCCAACAAGTACCCACATCACATACTTTTGACGGACCCCACTACCATGAAAACAAAAATACCTGAAAAAATGTGATGATGACATCATCATCACATTTGTTCAGGTATTTCTTGTTTTTTGGATAGCAAGGTTAGTCAAAAGTATGCAGTGTGGGTACTCATTGGACGTGGAATCAAATTCCACATCCAATGAGTTCTCCCGATCGAAATTTGAGTAAAAACACAAGGAGATATGTCGAAAATATGAACACAAAAAGTAGTTTTTTTCTTTTTTGCTCCAAAATTATTAAATATTATTTTATTATTTTCCTTAGGAGTCCCATTTTAGACCTCAAAATTCCTCTAATGTGTTCATTCCACGTTTCGGCCACAGTCTGCAGGTGAATACATATGTGAAACAACTTCTGGTCTGTTTCCATAGAGGGTGCTTATGGCCCCGATCGACTATACTAGACTGACGTCAAGATTATTTCTTCTATCGTTGGTATGCCAAAACAATGGAAAGACCCGACACTGTATTTGAATAGCAAAGACACTGCCAAGATAAAACAAAAGTATAGCCTTCAGTGCATGGTGATGAGATTTCAGATTGACCCCATTGAGGGCAGCACAGTCCAGTTCACTACAAAACTCCTCTCTTGCAAACTGTTGTACAAGATGAAGTCGACTCAATGTACTACTAGAGTAGTAGAACTTGCAGAAATTTGCAGATAAGGAGTAGTTTTCAATTGGTCAAATTTTATGCTCAATGAACTGATAGATGATGCGCAACAAGCACAAGAGGAGGACAATCATAAGTTCCACTACTCCTGGCTGCTCATTATAATATCATTCATTATGTGGTCCAACCCGTTGGAATACTAACAGGTATATTTCCCACTACTTTTCCTTTGTGCAAAGTATCAAAACTTATGGGAAAGGAAGAAGAACAGGGACCACCAGATGAACAATAACCTTAAGTTTTTTCTACACATCGACGCGTTGTGCGATGTTGTCAGGAAAACCCACAGAATCTAGTGCACGATAGTGCACATGTATGCGACCTCCATAAATTTCTAGGATGGTGCACATAATATGATCTTGGAACCCAAAAATGATCTAGCAAATCAAGTACACCACGATGGATTCATGATCACAGATGAGGATGTGGACACCATTATTAAAGGCTGGTCTAGGGAATACGATGGCCCATTGGAAGAGCCGCTACCTGAATACCAAAACCAAGAAGACCCACTAGTTCACCAAGATGTAAATATTGGGGCGGGCTGTGATGCTGGAATTGGCTAAGGAAGTGGTCAAGGAAATAATGGAGGCAACGGCCAACATAACCACTTGTAGGAAGAGGAAGAACAAGATAATCCTCATGGAAATGGTGGCTCTAATCATAGTAATTCAGAGTGCATGACTAGTCTGGACAATGTTCGAACCCAAGAGGGACACCCGTAGTGCAAGAAAATAAAAAAAGGAAAAGAGGCTAACACAAGCACACTGACAGAAGATGATGTACATGAGATTGAAAATGATGTCGCTAAGTTCATGCAAGACAACCTCGCCACTCTGAAGAGACAATAGGTAAACATTGCTGACCAAGTTGGGAGCCATTTGAATAAATTGATGGAATCCATTAACGAGGTCAAATCCACTGTGGAGGATGAGACATATGGCATCGATCCCAATGTTCCATTAGTCACACCAAAGTTAGTGCCACCAATGAAAGTAAATATTTTGTGGTGGGCACTAGAGATAGAAACAGAGACAAGTGCAATTGATGATAATAGAACTCGACAGATTGACTTCTCCAAGCTGGACTTGAGTGAAGTCTATGAAGTTCAGAAGGCAGTCGTATCCGAAATATGACTGAGGGAAAATGTTGTTTCCTATCATGCAACAAAACAACAAAGGAAGGTGAATAAATGTAAGGCCCTTCTTAAGGAAAAAGAGCTATAATTTGAAGGGCACAACTCCCTCCTTGCAGAGAAGGAATAAGAACTTGTAGCATGTGTTGAAAGCCTCGTCACATTAGCTGACACCATAAAGAGTGGGATTGTAGAGTTCCCCCCTGAGGAGGGATAAGAATATGAGGACTCAATAGCTAAGGTTTACCGATTTGCACAAATCACACTCAAACAAGTTGAGGAGCTTCAAGCGAGATAGGTACTGAGCACACCTCCTGAGGTCTTGAGGAACAAAGAAGAGCAATGTTTGAGGCTGTTGAGAAGACTAGAGAAGGATAAATACTCTGCGCAAAGGAAGCTGAAGCCATCACTACAATCTTGGGAGCACTGCTAGAAGATGAAACTATAGAAAACATAAGGGAGACAACGCGATAGTCAGATATGAAAATTAGTGTTGCAAAGGAAGAAATGAAGAAACTGTCGCTTGAGGAAAACATTACTAGGAGTGCGGAGATCAAGTGTCTACAATAGGAAGTCTAGGCGCTTCGAGATCAAAAGCGGACTAGGGAATCCAAGGTCGATAAACACCAATCAGAAGCAACCCAGCTCACAATCCTTCTTCAGCCTGTGCAGTAGAAACTCCAGCAAGTCACACAGTTGTTGGAGGAAGGACCATCAAAAAATATTAGTTTTGACCGTGTAGAGCAGTTGGCTGCATAGGAAGAGGAATTAATAGGGGAAGTTTCTAAGGTGCAACAGATGGTGAAGGAATTCCAGGACAAGGTTAATCCTCCCGTGCAACTTGAGATTGTGCCTAAAACATAAGAGCTTGACAGAAGCTAACTTTTGGGGACAGGAAATTTTGGGAAGACTTCCATTTTTTCTTAGTGGATTGGGACGAGCTACATGTGAATTTTGGGGGCCTATTGGGATAGGAAAAGTGAAAAAGGAAGAAGTTGGCACGCAAGCTAGGAAGAAAAATTATGTGTAATGAAGAGGAGAGCAGGTCACAAAGGAAGTAAAGGAACCGACGTGAAAGGATAGAGCATACGCGGGAAAGAGGAAAGGAAATCTTGCAGGGGTATAAGAAGGTAATGGTTAGAAAGAAACAGATGAAGATCATGGCTATTGAAGACAATGTAAGCCTGCAGACAATGCATGTATGAAGGAACATTTTGTAATCTAGGCCGATAGTGCCTTGTGTCAGTCCGTGCTAGCCTGTAACCATTTTGACGATAGATCATGACCTATAACTAATGAGCAGTATGTAGTCGACCCTTTGTGGTCCAGTATAAGATATAAATAACAAGAACCCGTTGTGTATAAGGGTTGGACATTCGTCATTTTTGTTAGAGGACATTCGTTAAGGTCCATCATTTTGTTGTTTTATTTATTCTATTAAGGAAGTCAGGGTAAGTAGAAGAGAATACTTAAAGAAGAGTCTAGTAGAAGTAGAAGGATGTTGAGCTATCGATCCTACACCTGTCCGCGTAGACCGCTAGTAGTAGAATGAATCTGCAGCTGAGTGCATAGATAGTAAAGAGAAGAGTCTAGTAGGAGTAGATAGAAGAATAAACCAGAGAGCATGAGAGAAGATTGAGTCAAAAAGACATATCTTAATAATAGTCCGTAGATCACAGACTGCAAGGTGCTATACACAATTTCTCATGCTAAATGAAGAGAACCTTGGTGGTTTTTCCCAGATGGGTTTCCACATTATTTCCCATGTTGAATGATTGGTTGTTTTGAGTGTTTATGTGAATGCTGAAGTATTTTCTTACTATATATTGCTTAGTTATAGTTGAATGTATGCACTATCTTGTTAATTAGTGAGTGAATGAAAGTTAAAAACACTACGGGAATGTTGTGTATAATTTTATGGTTGAATTCATAAGTTAAAGAGCGAGTCGCAACTGTGTGTCGGTATAAAGAAAAAGTTGTGTCACACTAGTTGTGCCAGTTTTTGAGGTTAAGGACAATGTTGTGTTGTGTGCACTGACATACAATTTTTCCCAGTCGCACAGGAATAGACTCCATTGTGAAGTTTCCTTTGTCGAGCACCTTGTTTGTGTGCCAAGGGACTATAATTCCCTCACCAATTGTGGAAACATGGTTCTGGCAGTTACCCATTAGATATATCAGGTGAGACTGCGCCTACCTCGCAGGTGTTTCCGACTAATCTTGCTCTGTCGAGCCAATTTCTTATGGTTTATTGTTGGTATTGTGTTGTTGTTGAACCATGTATTGAGCCAAGAAGGTGATAGAGGCCAACAAAACTACCCATATTTTAGAATATTTAAATGATAAGATTATTTTCTTAAAATTTATAATGGTTTGGTTTCCTATTTCCCATTCAATTCCCAACAATGCAGAATATGGATTTGTGTCCTCAACAATGTTGATTACTTCAAAGTCTGAATATGTTCTTAATCCTTTGACTTATACATGAAATTGAGTTATTATACCAATTTGTAGTACCTTTGACTTGTTCACAATCCTTATTTGAATGGGAGACCAATCCAGTCACGATTTATTCATGCTCTGCCATGTTTTTCTTGTTAGTATGTTAACATCCGATCCCAAATCTAATATGATATAATCCATATCATATTCTTCTATTGTGCAGTGATTTGCATTTCACAGCTTGTCTTCAATCTTTTCCCGATATGATTAACACTTTTTTCAGTTTACATATCATTCATAGTTTCTTTTATTAATTCAACCATTTATGTGACAACGTATGTATCGTTAATTAGTTCTAAACAATTTTTGAAAAATTCTTTAAGCTTACTAACTTTTTTCATTGGTTTCTTCCTTAATAGTTTTTCAAATCGCTCAGGCATGATTTTGTTAAATTATTGTAACTTCAGAATATATTCCAGATGTATTGATTGGGTTCCTCCTTCAAGAGATGAGTTTGGTCTTGTTAGAGTCATCTAAATAATCAATGTAAACTTTTGAATCTAAGTCGGGTCAATCATACCCAAGTGTCAATATAATAAATGTTATTTTAAGTTTCTTGCTAGACAATTCAAAACTATTAGTTTAGAATTCAATTCAACTAAAGAATATAAATAGGGAGGCACTCCCCTTCATTTGTACTCACTCACTCAAGTTGTTTTGCAAGAGAGAAAGATTATTGCTCCAGAAAAAAGAGAGAAGCAGTTTTATGGGTTTTACACTACTTTGGTTGAGTTCTATACTAAGGAATTTTTGTGGGTTTTTCTCCCTTGTGCTTTCCCCAAGGAAAATATTTGTGTTCTTGTGTTCTTATGGTTTTGTCTTGTTATTATTTCAGTGATATTCTAGTAATAATTTGTTTTAGGATATCATCTAAGAAGAGTAAGAAAATTTATCAAGGGATCAGAGCCACCTCGAAAGGAAGAAGTGCATAGTTAGGGTTTTGTTACTCCGAACAAATCCCTTGACATATCAACCAAGAAAGAGGGCTCTCTCAAATCGCCCCTGAAGAGAGCATCTGTCTATGAAGACATAACTGAATTCTAAGAAATTTTAGTTTTGGACCTTTTACTCCTGCTAGGACAAACTAGGGCTTCAATTTTCTTGTTACTCCATCATCAATATCATGAAAAGGAAGATATAATATACCTCACCCTAGGGACTCACATCCTCTCCATCACTCAGCTCTACCAGTGATCCCAACTAAAAATTTAGGGTTTCAACATCAAACCCTAGGTTGCCTAGAAGGAGGTAAGTCAAGAGCGGTTTTCTTCAAGTAAGTATTATTCCTATTTATTCCATTTGAAGTTCTCAGTCTACTAAAAATGACAAAGGATACCAAGCTATATGAAAATCTTGAAGGTGCTGAAAAATTCATAACATGGAAGTATAGGATCATGCTCATCGTATAAGAGAATGATCTAGACAAATTAGTAAAGGAGGAAGTGAAAGAACCAGAAGAAGTTGAATCCAAGTCCAAGTACAAGAAGGATATGATCATTGCTAAAAGTATCATCGCTGACTCCATCAAGGATAACTTGATTCCTCAAGTATCATGAAGGGAGACTCCAAAAAAAAATGGTTGATGCTCTACCTGTTCTATTTGAAGGAAGAAATGCTAATATGAAGATGACCCTAATGAATCAACTGAAAAGTGTAAGAGCTCAAAATTCATTGATGATGTAGTCTTACTTTACAAGAGTATTTCAAATCAAGGATCAATTAGAAACCATTGATGATATGATTGAAGAAGCAGAAGTTGTGATGAGAACCTGTTGATTCCTAAAAAAATACAAGGTACTGACAGTAGGTATTATCCCCAAGAATCGTTCCCAATTAGATATTCTATTTTTTGGAATGGAGAATCCATCTGGTTAGCGGCCCAGATACCGTAGAATTAAAAGAACATTTTCAATATATTTTACTAGTTGCGGGCTGATCCAGTGTTATGTAATTTTATATTTTATGATGAAATGCAAGTGCCTATACTAAATGGAAGTGACTGATGAGTAAGAGCCTCACTATAGATGCACAGGTTCTTACCTCCCGCTTACCACTCTTGCCTCATAATCACTTCTACAAAATCAAAGAAATAATTAATCTATTCTATCTAACATATCCCTAGGGGAGCATAGATTATATTTAATTTGAGTAATGTACTGTAATGTTGTTAGGAAAATTCTACAGGTAGCTGTAAAACTCTACATACATAATTACAACAATAAAAAATAAACAAAGGTAGGCTTTTTTTATTAACTCATTGATTACTCATTCATTTGCACGTGATTTCTAATAACAAATAAAATCCTTCATAAACTGCAGAAATAATTCAACAGGTTGGAACGATATCATAGTTATGTAGCAAGCTAAAACATAAATAGTTCACATTCAGCAATCCACATAATCCATATGGAAACTCGTATAGTCTTTCCTCCAGCAAAATTTGGTTATCTTTATTTATAAAAGAAGTAGTTCTCATAGGAACAAATTCAGCATATGTGTGCTATAAAAAATTCCTTTCTATGTTCTATGCTACCACTATTTATACTTCTACACATGAATCTTAGGCTTCCCCTACCCTTTAGGCTTCTCTGACTCTTCGATTACAAAATTTTGTCTTCTAGTGACTTGCACTAGGAAAATAGAAATAAACTAAGATAAATCACAAAAGGTTACACATGTACAAAGGAAAAACATAGGAGGACCTAGCTAACCCTCTAATGAACCCTTTCCATGCAATAGCTTCTGCGATGATGACCTTAAGTCTGTAGGCTCCAACAATCTGACTGTCACCTCATGAATGGCCAGCTGTGACTTAATTTTTGTTGTGTTGGGTGGAGTCACTCTGAGCTGGTCTTCTAGAAGGAAATTACTAACCATGACTTATACAACCAAATTATTTACCACTTTCTCATTTAGGCATTTAAATTTTTGTATTCCTAGCTCATCTTCCTGCAACATGTCTTAAAGATATTTCAAATGCTCCTCTTAATCAGGAAATTCTTGGATTGTTTTGCTGAAGAGGGTTGACATCTGTTATGTGTTGTGACCATCGTCTTGTAAAAATACATACATTTTCCTAAAGTCTTCTCTACCCCAACTGTTAATCTTGTAACGCCCTTGCTTATGAAATCCACGAGTTCCAATTCTATTAGCAAGCTCTTAGTATTCTTTTGTGGAAACTGCTCAAGAAATTCTGCATTGGTCTCCATCCATGTTAGTTATCCCTGAATACTTTCTACAACTTCCAATGTATTTGTTCTAAAATAAATGGAGATCACTGATATTTCTTGTAATCTTGTTTAATATTGTTGAATCTTATAGACCCCATCTACAGTCTTTAACGGTACCTAATATATATTCCTCTTTATCAGGAGGGAATGATCTAGGAGAGGTGCGATATTAACTTGCCTCTCATTTTCTACTTTCAACTAATTTTCCAAAGAACTATTTTGTGTCGCTAACTCTTCCACTTGAGCCTGTAACTCTTCTACTTGCTTATCAGCCTCACCTTTTTGTACTTCTAGTTTTGAAATCCTATTTTCTAGGTCTCTCTTTTCTCCATCACTTATGGTATTTGAAAGTACCAAGGCCTCCTTTTATGCTTCTAAAACCTTATGGGCCTCTTGGATATTATAAAACTATAAAAGAGTGGCCTCATGTTTTATTTTTATTTCTCGACCTTCTCCTCTTTCCTTCATCAAAGTATCCTTCACTCTCTCCACCTTCTCTTTGTACTTCTCTACAGTTTCTTTCAATTTTTCCACATTATAAGAATTTTGTTGAGCAACTGTGACACCAAGCGAGGCCATCATTTGTGGATATTCAGATGTACCTTACATGACAGGTTTTTCAGTAACTGTAGTCACCTCAGGATGGGTTCCCACGTTTAACTTCCTTTTTACCCTCCAAATGATGGCTTTCTGCTTAGGATCAAATACCACCCTATCCAAGGATGCAATTGCATTTTATTTTGATGGGGTGAAAGGTACTAACCCTAATTCTACTAGAGGGAGGTGACCACCTGTTATTATGCTTCCTGAGGTAGAAGGAGGATCTTTTGTATTGTCCTAGGCAACATCATGTTCTTGATTCTCCCTTTCTAGTTCCTCTTGCTATTTTTTCCTCAGTTCTTTAGCTCCCTTCTCAGCCTCTTTTCTTTCTCTATCAATTGTTTCTTCTATTTGAATTTGTTCTTCTTCCTCTCTTTTCTTGTGGGCCTCTTCAACTACTAATCTCTCTGCTTCTTTGACCAAACTTTGGGCCTCTTCTTCCTTCTTCCTAGAAACTTCTTCTTTCAGTTTCTGCTGCTCAGTAGTGCTAGTACTACTGCCATTGCCCCCTGCTGCTATATTATTTTTTATTAATCACTTATTTAAAGTTGTCATATTACATGCATTTTTGAAAATTTCTTCATTTTTATCACACTAATCAGAGTACTCAAAATTGTCCTTTACCATTGCATAATGTGCAGCAACGTTTCCCCAGGAATCATTCCTATGAAATATTATCTCACCGAAATGAAAATATTCCAGGTCTGTCAAAAAATTTGGTGTGATTTTAACTTTAAAAAACTTGTAGCTTCCCACATAGAAAGGCATTGGTGGGTAGACCAATTTCTTCATGTTAAACAGAAAATTCCCAAATCCATCCAAGAACAACTATCTCACTACTTCTTATGCATGATGTAATCATTGGCATACCTAGGGAGCAGTGATGGGGATATAGTCCTCCCATGCATCCTTAGATAGGTCCCTTATTCAGAGAAACAATAGTCTCCATGCTCACTTATCACCTCAAGTTCTCCCTCATACATACACTTGTATTCTTCAAGAAATATCAAGTAGTAAACTGGCATCAAAATTTCCTCACATATAAGCTTATAAAAACTGTGATACTGATGGGGCCATAAGATCTAATATTGGTTGTTTCGAATGGGCAGACCCGGGTTTACTTTACTGTACCAACAAAACCCCTTTCTCACTGTCCCTTTCATCTATAGACCGCAGAGCAGCCTGAAGTCTCACCCGAAGTGATCTTGGATGGGTCAACTGAAGACTCAGATGTCTTCAACTGGGTTCTGTACCATCCTAGTGGTTCTTGTCTCTTCTTATCCAGCGGGATCTCTCTATGGAAGCGATCTCTCCTTCTAGATGGTGCTGGTAGGAAGCGGAATCTTATCGCATCGTAGCTTCTATGGTGATGCGCAACTTACTCTTTCGCTCAACTCCTTCCCTGCGATATCTCACACCACAGCTCCCCAGATGATGCGATATCACCTTTCTATCCTATAATATATCCTATAATGAGGCTCAATATGTGTATCAACTCTCAAGGTCCTGTGACCTCCTTCCTAGGTCTACTAACTCTGTTAACCTTCACAAGAATGTTAAACAACTTCACTTAGACCTCTACAGTTTAACACGCTAACATCAACTACATTGAACTCATGGAACTCATATACCGGAGTCACCTAACATTATAACTGTCAAACTATTATGAACCAATCACTGATAAACTCATATACAGGCTACTTAATACATTCAACTTGCGTTTAACCCTCTATGTGCTATAAACTGAGGCATAACATACATACGTCCATCAACTGATAAGCAACATTCATGTAACATATAACAGATAACACATAAGTAAAGCACAAACACATGAAATAGTTGCAAAACACACGGATTTTACGTGGTTCACCTCCAGGGGGGAAGCTACGTCCACGAGAACTGGTTTTTATATTATATCTTGAGAGAGTAAACACAGTTCCACTGCAACCTGATATGCAGCCTTGAGATCTTCTGGGAAACTCTGCGCACACAACCGGGAGCTCTTCTCTCTTAGATCTCTTCTCTAATAATATTTCCTTCTCTTACAATATACTCTTCCTCTCTCTCTCTCTTTCTCTCAATCCCTGCGGATTGTTACAGTAGGATAATTAACAGGTTTAATACAGTAGGATAACTAACAGGTTTAATACAGAACCAGATCTCAAATATTACAATACTGAGACACTAGAGACACTGAGCTAGCCAAATGACTCAGTGGCTACCCAACTGTCTAACTGTCTGACTGTTTGAATAGCTACCCAATTGTCTGATTGTTTAACCCTTTACAATACAAAATACATCCTTATATAGGAATCTCAAAGGTCTCGCCATTACAAAACTGTGGGCCTTTCCCAATAGTAACCCAAAACCCTAACTGTGACAGTCGATGCATCTGTACTATGGGCTACCGCTTACCGTCACACCACAGCTTTCTGCAATATTTCATGCTTCCCGGCGCTGATCGTTGGTATGGGAGTCGCTTCCTACTGTCCTTTGCATTCAATACCTTGGTCTGTTGCTCCTTTTCTCTTTATGAGGGTAGCTGAGCCCTCCTTTCTTCGCCACTGCCTTAAGTGCAGTGGTTGAGCTCTCTCTTCTCGGCTGCTCAGGTACTGTCTTCTTTGACTTCTTTGTCCCGATGTAGCAGCTTTTCCTGTAGCTGCGGGACCCTGCTCCAACAAATATGCGGTGTAAATGGAATTCTTGGCATTAGTCCAATTGTAGTTCAATTTTGAGAATGGGTAATGGCACAAGATGCATTAAATTAAATATGATCCCATGTAGAATTCATATTTTCTCTCGAGCAGTCCTCTTAGTCCAACACTTATGCAAGAAGACAGACTGTTGAAAAAATTGTCTTCCCAGTTGAATACAGTGCCTTGCATAGTCACATAACACATCAATGGGATCCATCCTATCTTTTATAAATTTGCATTGGCCCTAACAAAAATTCTATTTAGCATAAGGGAAACAAGTCTATGAGGAGAGAAAAGGCTAGTAGTTTCATATTCGCTTCAAAATGACTTTCTTGTCGAAATTAATTTCTCGCTATCATTATCAACTTCGCATATTCAATATAGTATAAAATGAAACTATTTATCCAATCATCTGTCATGTTGATTTCTGGAACCGGTAGATTGCATGCTTTATATATTTAAGAAGGAGTGAAAGAAGCAAAGCCCTTTCCTTCGACATTGTATATGATCATATGATTTACATCTACTTTAGGAAAAATCCAACCAATTACCTTGAAATGGAGAAACACTTAAGGCCGTGTCGATACCTTTGTGTTACCAGATCTTAAGATGTTTTCATATAGGGGAATATCTTCCAAGATAGCATAAAGAACCTTCTAATATTTAATAATGGGGAAAATGTATCCCCACTTAAATTCTAGTTAAGCTCCAGTAACTCCTTTGGTATCTTCATATATTATTTCAATTTTGGGCTTGATCTCCAGGTCCGATTCCTTCTCAACAACCTTAGCTTTCATCTTTCCTTTCTTTTGCATGGTGTCAAGTGCGTACTGAGGCTGTGAAAAAAACATCAACACATAGCTTAGTGATCCTTCGGTCAAACCCATGCATTTATGAAAATGAAAACTATTGTAAAATCATAAGATATACAAGAAATGTGTTAATGAATCATATTTTCCGTGCATTCATGGAGAAATAACTAATATCATTTTTACCGAGCCATCCATAGTAAAAAAATTTGAATAAAGGTTAAACCTGAAGAGAAATGATCAGTTCAAGAGTGAGTTCTATCTACGTCTTTGGGAACACCAACCCTAAATCATTTGGAGCTATAAGAATCACCAAAAAATGGCTTCAAACCTAGCGCAAAAACCTCCCTTCGTTAACCTTACTAATCACCAGAAAAAAAAAGTCTAGGGGACAATGATAACTTCAACGATCTAGGTCAACTTCAAAACTGCTAAACAAATGCGATAACCACAGAGGGAAAAATTATTCTTGATTGAAATCCTAGCCTGGAAACCAAAAACCAATATCATCTTGTTGAGCTCGCTCATCCCCCTATCGTTGTAAACAAATTAGAACCAGGAAAGGAAAAATAGGTGAAAAACTCAACCCACCCTAGTCTTATCCTCAACATACTAGAGGTTTGATATTTCCATGCTAGGGGCCATATTGGTAGAGGAAAAAATGGCTTGGAGAAGGAGAATAACCACGGTCGGTTGAAAAATAGGTGAAGCGAAAAATTGGGTTGCGTCATTTAACTCAAAGTAGACCAAGACCCTAAAGAGGATGAAAGATAGACTTTAACCACATTAGGGATGGAAAACATAAACTGTACATGAAGAAATCCTGAAATGCTAAAAACCAAACCCCGTAAAAGTAAATCTCCATACTCCTCTTTACCAAAACTAAAAAACACAACAAGGGATGAAGCCTACCTAGAAAAGGGTGGCTCGAAGCTTGGAGAAATGTCTGGCTCAGACCCTGCATAGAATCCAAGTGGCATATTCTATAAGGAATGCTCAAAATGTGTTATCCTTAACAAACTTTAACAAACCGTAACACCCATAACAAACCCCCAAGGCTATATATAGAAAACAAAAGAACATTCATTCAATGCGGTGGTTGGGGCATTAAGACACACGAGTGGAAAATGGTGTTTGGCACCCAAGTTCAAGTTCATCAGAATCCCATGACATCGATAAGGAAAAAGTGAGCACCTTCCAGTAGAGTCGGCTCAAAACCAAATATTTAGTCGCAACAATCAATTTTCTTTGTAAAAAAAATCCTAAACGACATCGACAAGCTTATCCGACGTTGCGGCGATGAAGAACCGACGATGAGCCGTAACTTTTTCTATCTTTGTTGGAAATAAAATCAAACTCCTCTGACACTGTCACAGAAAATGCACCAAGAATTCCCAACCAAAGGCTTGTTGGTAGACACACAAATAGACGCCCGATCGACAATGAAATCCTGAGCCGAGCTGACACTTTGACAACCAAAGGAATATCTAGCTGTAATGGTCAGCTGGGCAATGGTGAAATGGCCCACCGAGGAGCCTTCGGCTTCGAAGGCATAAATCCATTGACCGTATTGGCTCTGAAACTTGAATCTATCCACAATCGTTGGTTGGAAATCATATTTTTTTGACACAATTTGAAATCGGCTAGAAAGTGTCGCGTCAGAAGTCAGGGTTTTCTCCATTATGTTGGAAAAATCCAAAATTTATTCTGATACACCGAGAAATATTTTTTTTTTAACTTGAATAAAATATTTTCAAACTTTGTCTAGAATAAAAGCTAAGTCATGTAAACCAAAATTTAAGGGTTAAAGAAATCAAACACTAGAATTCTACGGAGGGGCCCTAAAATCATCAAAATTTTGGGGAAGTGGTTGCAGCTACAACAATTGGTGATTGGCTGGTGAACGCAGATCTCTGAAAAAAAACTATCTTTCAAAACAAAAAACCTCTTCATGGCATTCAATAGAGTATCTTATCTCACTCTTTTCCAAGATTATTTAAGAGTCTAGACTTTCTAGGAATGCAAGATTCATAACATCTCATTGATTTTAGTCCCTTGGGTTACGGTAACTAGGTTCAAAAGTCCTGATAACTATTTTGGGGCCAAAATGTGGTATTCATTTACCTCTCTATTTGGTTTCTTTCGACTATGACACCACAAGATCGTAACAGAGTTTGGACGGATCCATTCATTTGTTCCTCATTCCCATGCCTTTTGCATTCTTTTAATGCTTAAGACTTTTTTCTTTTGAGTCTTCTTGAATCACTCCTTTTATATTTGAGATTTGATTTAGGTTCTTCCATCCATAGTGGCTTTTGTGTGAATGATAGTTTGTTTCAGCTCATATACAGAGAAGAACCTTTTTGAGCAATCTAATGATTTTATTGATTTATGTCTTCAGTATATCTTTTTGATATATATTTTCTTTCTTGGAAATTTGAATCTTTATATTAATCCTTTTGGCTTTCATTTGTGGCATGAGATTATTTTGAATACCATACATTTGTTCATTCTGCTTCCTTTCTGTGGGTCTTTTTCTGGTGAGCTTCCTAGGACAGATATTAATGTGAAGTGGATGGATCCCAAAAATAGTATTCTAGACTTCATCTACCTCAGTTATTTTACAGGGTTTAAAATATAACTTCAATGTGTTCTTAAAACAAATCCCCTTCAACAGCCTATCAAACTAAAGAATCGTGTTCTAATAAAAAAATTTCCATAGATAAATTTGAATGAGCAGTTCTTGGATTAAAATATTGGCAGTTTGTCCACATCCAAATGTCCCCCAATCACCAAAAGATTGAGCTGGATTAATCTTAAATAAAATCTAAACTAAAGAAAAATACTTAAATAAATCAAATGCAAAGAAAAGAAAAAATCAGCTGAAAGAAAGTAAACACAACTAAAAAAAATCAGAAATCAAAAGGAAAGATTTATTTATGTACAAAGAGCTCCTACAGTATTAATTGAAATAAGGTTTGAGAACCAGACCATTGACAGGAAGATTCTCTTCCCACCCTTGTAAATCCTGTAACTTATAAGTTGAGGGGACTAATGTTTCAACAATCTGAAATGGGCCAACCCATAGGTGTTGAAAATTTTTATGTTTTCCCTTTTCATCATGCAGGTGATCCCACTTAAGAACCAAGTATCTAAATTCAAAACTTCCCTTCCTGGACTTATGTTTATCAAACCACCTTTTAACAATATCTTACTGGTGTTTAAACCTCTCCTTAGACTTGAGCCTAGACTCCTCCAATTTCAGCAAGGTATTAATTTGAGCTTCTAAAAATTCGCTACCAGACCCACGTGATGCTTGGGCTAATTGAGAAGATGGCAGTAAAATGTAAGGAGGTAGAATAACTTATTTCCCATAAACTAGAGTATAAGGTGACATGCCTAAGGAATTTTGGGGGGTGACCCTATCTTCCCAAAGTGAGTTTGGAAGAGCTACATTCCAACATTTCCTTGATTTTCTATGACATTCTTCTTTAAAAATCTTATAAGGTTTTTATTAGTTGATTCAACTAACCCGTTACCTTGTGTATAATAATTAGCAGAATAGTGCAACTTCATTCCTTTTTCATTCACAAATTCAGTTAGATTAATTCATGAAATGTAAGACACATTATCAAAAACTAGCAAAATTGGAACCCAAAACCTGGTCATGATGTTTTCTTCTAAGAATTCTATGACCACCTCTTCATTCACTTTACGTAACGGAATTTATTCCACCCATATTGTGAATTAATCAGTGGCTGTGAGGATGTATTTGTGTTGCAGTGGAGAATTTGGATTGATTTCTCCAATGATTTCAATTCCCCATTATTCAAACGACTCCAAAACAATGATTAATTGCAATGGTCTAGCTGCTTTTACTAGTCTCCCACCACTTTTCTCACATGTGTCACACTTCCTTACATAACCATGAGCATATTTAAACAAGGATGGCTAGTAATATCCAACTCTTAGAATCTCATGGGAAGTAGTGTCTCGTGAAAAATGTCCTCCAGTTGGACCATCATGCAATTCTTTAACAACTTTAGATGTATCCTCTTGTTCTAGGAATTTGTGAAATACTCCATCATAGTTCTTTCTAAAAATAACTCCATCAATTATCTGGTAAGATGATGACTTTAAACGAAGTGCTCTTATTTGTTTAGAATTACAATTTTCTAGTAAATATCCTTGTTGGAAGTAATGTATCAGATCTATGTACCAAGACTCCGGAGCTGTAAAGATAGGACACATATCAATCATCTGTAACTCGGCTCCATTTTCCAAATCATCTTCTTCATTGTTTTGATTTTCATCCATTAACTTGCAGAGTCCTTGTCCTTTGATAATAGTGGCTGGTTTAAATTCCAAATCATTTTCTTGTAAGCTTTCACCCAATTTCCTCTTCATTCTCCAAATTCCTTTTGTACGAAAAGGGTTCAGATAGTTGGGTGAGGGATAATTACTTTGGTTCTATTCTTTATAATGTAAGGACTGAATTCTTTTACTACTTTAAATATGGCATACACTTGTTTTTAATGGCATTATAGTTCAATTCATCACCTTGTAACCATGTGCTCATAAATTATATGGGGTACTCATCTCCCCCTTCTTCTTTCTTTGTAAGCACTACTGTGAGTGAGTTATCAGAAGCAAAAGTGTACAAGATAAAATCCTTTTCAAAATTAGGAATTTTAAGATAAGGTGCATGAGCTATTGCCTATTTGATGTTGTTAAATGCACCCTTCTCTATGTCGGTCCATTTAAATTATACACTTTGTTTTACCATTTGTTGCAAAGGATTTACTATTTGGGAAAAATAAGGAACAAACCTTCAAACAAAATTTATAGTCCCCATGAAGGATTACATACCTTTTTTACTGTGGGGTAAGGAAATATGTGCTATGGCCTCTATTCTCTCTAGGCCTACGGAGATTCCATTTTTTGAAATAATGTGGCTGAACAATTTTCCTTCTAATACTGCGAAGATGCATTTCTTAGGATTTAAAGAGATACCATATTTTCGACAATGGACAAAAATTTGTTTCAAATGAAACATATGATCTTCCCTCTTGTTAGAGAAAACCGTTATGTCATCTAGATAAACTACCACATTGTGGCCAATTAAACCCTAGAAAGCTATATCCATATGCCTTTGGAAAGTGGCTCCAGCATTGATGATGCCAAAAGGCATTCTTCTATAAAAAAAATCTCCCCACTTTGTTTGAAATGTGTTTTTCAACCTATCTTTTTTTGCAACCAATACTTGGTTATAGCCTGAAAAAC
Source organism: Pseudotsuga menziesii (assembly GCA_001517045.1). Taxonomy (NCBI): domain Eukaryota; kingdom Viridiplantae; phylum Streptophyta; class Pinopsida; order Pinales; family Pinaceae; genus Pseudotsuga; species Pseudotsuga menziesii. The sequence goes on from LPNX010763360.1 coordinate 666,670, forward strand.
CATCTAAGAAGGAGAAGAATTCAGAACCTAAAACCATCTGTAATATTTCCTCCATTGGTGGGACTGGATAATTATATTTTCCTAAGGCTAGGTTTAGATTCCTGAAGTCTATGCATAGTCTTATTTCACCATATTTCTTTCTGAATGGTACCAGATTTTCCACCCACTCTGAGTGCCTAACTCTAAAAATGATCTTCACATCAAGTAACTTCTTCACTTCATTTTGGATCAAGGGTTCCAGCTTGAAATGCATTTTCCTCAGTGGTTGTTGAAATGGTTTCACACTTGCCTTAATAGGAATGACATGTTGGATGATGGAGGTGCCATAGGTCTTCAAATATTCATATGCCCAAGAAAAAAACATCTTTATATTGTCGAAATAAACTAATAAATTTTCTTCTCTGACCTGGTGAACACCATTTTCCCAAGTTCACATACTTGTGTTCAACCTATGCCCCAAGATTAATCAACTCATACTGCATAGATGGACTATTTTTTTTTATATTGCCAGGCTTTCTAAACTTTCTATTCAAATTGAGCATTCCTTTGAACGTTCTTACCCCTTTAGGCATGAAGTTCCCACTTTGAAGATTGGCTTGATTTTCTTCATCATCAATCACTGAGTCCTTGAATGTCTCATCATTTGTTAAAAAGTCTAATATTTGCTGATCATCATCAAATACAATCAAATTTGTGACATTGTCTAGTATAGATGGTCTGAAAATCAATTGAATTAAGCATTTGTTTTAGTAGGAACTAATCTTGTAGAAGAAGTAGCTATCAGCTGTTGCATTTTGTAATCTAGGAATTGAATTGATATTGAAGGAATTGAAATGTGTTATAAGCTCCCAGACTTCATTTTGGTATCCTTTTAAGTGTGGTGAAAAACAATGAATTGTGTTTCGAACTTGTCTAAAAATTATCTCAGAGGATTTATCTTCAAAGGTATGTGGAAAGAGTCGGCAGACCACATCTTCATGTTCCATGGCTAAAATCTCCAAATCCAAATAAAAACTTTGCAAGTGATCATCCACGAAAATGCCTTTTCCAGGGTCAAACTTAGGTAAATCATTTTCAACATTCTAAGGTAAAGCATGGAAAGGAGCAACCAGGTTGAGTGGTGTTCTGGCTCTCCATGCTGGTGGTGGATTAGGGTTCATAGGTTGATTAGCATTTGGGGGTACATTTTCAGCCATGATTCTATGTAGAGTCTATGGTGGAGACTAAATAGGTGACTAAAATGGAGACTGAAACACTGGGCAATATGGTACCAACTAATCAAGCGGTTGAACAATCTCTTGTATATACAAATTAACTAACTGTTCCAAATTTCCCACCAAAATATAATCTTCCGTGTAAGTAGGTACTCTTCTGGGTAATTTCGAGATTGTCTGCAATCCTCCAAGTTTCTTTACATAAGACCTTGTATGTCTCCTCAAGTGGTTAACTACTTCAAAAGGAAAATGGTAGAGGTGTTCTAGAACTTCTACTTCAAGGTTTACTCTTTCTTTGGGAATGAAATATTCAGTGTACCTAGTCTTAGAGATGTCACCAGTGGGATAGTTTCTATTAAATAGCTTCCTCTACTAGCCATGAACTGGCGGCCCTCCTTCTAGTGCCAAAAATATTGATGACTGGAAAAATACTAGGTACTGACAGTAGGGATTCTCCCCAATAACCATTCCCAATTATATCGTCTACTGTTTGGAATGCAGAATCCGTCCGCTTAGAGGCCCGACTACCATAGCATTAAAAGAACATTTTAGATATGTTTTATTGGTTGTGGCTTGGTCCATTGTTTATGTAATTTTATATTTTATGATGAAATGCAAGTGCCTATACTAAATGCAAGTGACTAATGAGTAATATCCTCACTAGAGATGCACAATTTATTACCTCCCATCTTACCACTCATTCCTCACAATCACTTCTACAAAAGCAAAGAAACAATTATTTTATTCTAATCTATTCTATCTAACCTATCCCCAAGGGAGGAGAGATTATATTTAATTTGAGTAATGTACTGTAATGTTGTTGGGAGAGTTCTACAGGTATCTGTCAAACTTTACATACATAATTACAACAATTAAAGATAAACAAAGGTAGTTCTATTTTATTAACACATTCATTGCTCATTTGCACAATATTTCTAATAGAAAATAAAATCATTCATAAACTGCAGAAATAATTCAATAGGTTGGAACGATCTCACGGTTATCTAGCAAACTAAAACATAAATAGTTCACATTCAACAATCCACATAATCCATTTGGAAACTCATACATTTCTTCCTCTAGCAAAATTTGGTTCTCTTTATTTATAAAAGAAGTAGTTCTCATACAAATAGATTCAGCATATGTGTGCTATAAAAAATTCCTTTCTAAGTTCTATTCTACATCTATTTATAATTCTACACATGAATCTTAGGCTTCCCCTATCCTTTAGGATTCTCTAACTCTTCGATTACAAAAAATTGTCTTCTAGTGACTTGCACTAGGAAAATAGAAATAAACTAAAATAAATTAAAAAACGTGCCACATGTATAAAGGAAAAACTTAGGAGGACCCAGATGACCCTCTAATGAACTCTTTCCATGCAGCATCTTCTATGGTGATGACCTTAAAGTCTGTAGGATCCAACAATCTGACTATCACCTCATGAATGGCCAGATGTGACTTAATTTCTACTTCTTTGGGTGGAGTTACTCTGAGCTAGTCTTCCAGAAGGAAGTTACTAACTGCATCTTGTGCAACCAAATTATTTACCACTTTATCATTTAGGCCTTTAATTTTTTGTATTCCCAGCTCACCTTCCTACAACCTATCCTGAATGTATTTCAAATGCTACTCTCGATCATGAAATTCCTGGATCCTTTTTGCTGAAGAGGTTTGACATATGTTATGTGTTGTGATCATCCTCTTGTAAAAATTTATACATTTTCCCAAAGTCTTATCGACACCATCTTTCGATCTTGTAACAACATTTTTGCTAAAATCCATGAGTTCCAATTCTATCTGCAAGCTCTCAGTAGTCTTATGTGGCAACTTCTCAGGAAATTCTGCATTGGTCTCCATCCATGTCAGTTGTCCCTGAAGAATTTCTGCAACTTCCAATGTCTATGTTCTGAAATCAATGGAGATTGTCGAGATTTCTTGTAATCTTGTTTAAGACTGCTTAATCGTGTAGACCCCATATGCAAGATTTATTTGTACCTGATATATCTTCCTCCTGATTAGGAGGCAATGATCTTGGAGAGGTGCAATATTGACTTGCCTCTCATTTTCTACTTTTAGTTGATTTTCCAAAGAGCTATTATGTTCCTCTAACTCTACCACTCAGGCCTTTAACTCTTCTTCTTGCTTATCAGCCTCAGCTTTCCATACTTCTAGTTTTGAAATCCTATTTTTTGGGTTCCTCTTCTCTCCATCACTTATGGTATTTGAAAGTACCAAGGCCTCCTTTTATGCTTCTAAAAAATTATGGGCCTCTTGGAGCTTCTCAAACTATGAAAGAGTGGCCTCATGCATTCTTTCCATTTCTCATCCTTCTCCTCTCGCCTTCATTAAATTATCCTTCACCCTCCCCACCTTATATTTGTACTTCTCTACAATTTATTTCAATTTTTCCACATTATAATCATTTTCTTAAGCAGTTGTGACACCAATCGAGGCCATCATTTATGGATTTTCATATGTACCTTTCATGACAGGTTTTTCAGTAACTATAGTCACCTCAAGCTAGGTGCCCACCTTTAACTTATTTTTGAGCCTCTAAACGATGGATTTCTACTTAGGATCAAATACTACCCTATCTAGGGATACAACTTCATTTTGTTTGGATGGGGTGAAAGGTACTAACCCTAATTATACTAGAGGGAGGTGACCACCTATTATTACACTTCCTGAGGTAGAAGGAGGATCTTCTGTATTGTCCTAGGAAGCATTCTATTCTTGATTCTCCCTTTCTATGTCCTCTTTCTCTTTTTTCCTCAGTTCTTTAGCTTCCTTTTATTCCTATTTTCTTTCTCTATTAGTTGCTTCATCTCTTTGAATTTTTTCTTCTTCCTCTCTTTTCTTCTGGACCTCTTCAGTTACCAATATCTATGCTTCTTTGACCAATATTCGGGCCTCTTCTTCCTTCTTCCTATCCACTTCTTCTTTCATTTTATGCTGCTCAGTAGTGCTACTATTTCTTCCCTTATCCTCTGCTGTTATATTCTTTTTTCTTAATCGCTTATTTAATGCTATCATATTACATGCATTTTTGAAAATTTCTTCATTTTTATCACAGTAATCAGAGTACTCAATTTTTTCCTTTACCAGTGCGCAATGTGAAGCAACATTTCCCTAGGAATTGTTCCTATGAAATATTATCTCACTGAAATGAAAATATTCCAGGTCCTTCACAAAATCAGGTGTGCTTTTAACTTTCAAAAAATTGTAGCTTCCCACATAGAAAGGAATTGGTGGGTAGACCACTTTCTTCATGTCAAAAAAAAAATTCCCAAATCCATCTAGGAACAATTGTCTCACAACTTCCTTATCCACGATGTAATCAGTGGCATACTTAGGGAGTAGTTACGGGGCTCTAGTCACCCCATACATCCTCACATAGGTCCCTTCTTCAAAGAAAAAATAGTCTCCATGCTCACTTATCACCTCAAGGATCCCTCATACATACACTTGCATTCTTCAAGAAATATCAACTAGTAAATTGGCATCAAAAGATCCTCACATATAAGCTTATAAAAAATGTGATACTTATGGGCCCATAAGATATGATATGTTGTGTAAATGGGGGTCTTTGCATTACTCCAATTGTAGTTCAGTTTTGGGAATGGGTAACGACACAAGATGCAATCAATCAGATATGATCCCATGTGGAATTCATATTTTCTCTCCAGAAGTCCTCTCAGTCCAGCACTTATGCAAGAATATAGTCTGTTGGCAACAATGTCCTCCTAGTTGAAGACAGTGCCTTGCATAGTCACATAATACATCAGTGGGATCCAACCTATCTTGTATTACTTTCCATTGCCCCTAATAAAAATTATATTTAGCATCAAGGAAACAAGTTTGTGAGGAGTGAAAAGGATGACAGATTCATATTCACCAGAGGCTTGCTGTCGAAATGGTTTTCCTGTTATCATCATCATCTTTGCACATTCAATATATTCTAAACTCAGACTATTTATCCAATCATCTGTCATGCTAATTTCTGGAACCAGTATATTGCATGATTTATATATGTAAGAAGGAGTGAAAGAAGAAAAACTATTTCTTTCAACATTGTATATGATCATATCATTTACGTCTAGTTTAAGAAAAGTTTAGCCGATCAATTCAGCACAGGGAAATATTTCAGGCCATGTGGATAACTTAGTGATCCCATATCTTAAGATGTTTTCATATAGGAGAATATCTTCCAAGAAAGCATCAAGAACCTTCTGATCTTTGATCATGGGGTAAATCTGTCCCCACTTGAATTCTAGTTCATCTCTAGTAACTACTTTGGTATCTTCATAGATTATTTCAATCCTAGGCATGACCTCCAGATCTGATTCCTCCTCAGCAGCCTTAGATTTATTCTTTCCTTTCTTTGACATGGTGTCAAGTGTGGACTGAGGCTGTGACAAAAAAAACAACACATAGCTTAGTGATATTGCAGTCAAACCCATGCATTCATGAAAACAAAAAATATTGTAAAATCATAAGATATACAAGAAATCTTTTAATGAATCATATTTTCCCTGCATTCATGGAGAAATAACTAATATCATTTTTACTGAGCCATCCATCATAAAAAACTTTGAAGCAAGGTTAAACCTAAAGAGAAATGATTAGTTCAAGTATGAGTTCTATCTATGGATTTCGGAGCGCCAACCCCAAATCATTTGGAGCTATAAGAATCACCAAAAAATGGCTTCAAAACCAACGCAAAAACCTCCCTTCATCAACCTTATTAACCATGAGAAAAAACTAGTCAAGGGGATAGTGATAAATTCAACCCTCTAGGTTGAATTTGAAGCTGCTAAACAAAGGAGACATCCACAGAGGGAAAAATGCTTCTTGATGGAAATATTAGGCCAAAAACCAAAAACCAATGGCTTCCTGTTGAGCTTGCTCATCCCCCTATCATCGTAAATGACTATGAACTAGGCTAGGAAAAACTAGTAAAAAACTTGACCCACCCTAGTCTTATCATAAAGATACTAGGGGTCTGAGGTATCCATGTAGGGGCCAGAGTAGTAGAGGAAAAAATGGTTTGGAACATGAGAATAACCACAGTCATTTGAAAACTAGGTCAAACAAAAAATTGGGCTTGGTGATTTAACACAAAGCAAACAAAGACCTAAATAGGCTAAAACACAGACTTTAACCATGACAGGGATAGAAAACCTAAACCATACATGAATAAATCCCAAAACGCTAAAAACCAAACCCTGTAAAATTAAATCTCCATACTCCTCTGTACCAAAACTGAAAAACACAACAAGGGATGAAGCCTACCTAGAAAAAGGTTGCTTGAAGGTTGGTGAAATGTCTAGATCAGATGCTGCGTAGAATCCAAGTGGAAGATTTTGTAAGGCGTGCTCAAAATGGGATGTCCTTAACATACCTTAAAAAATTGTAACACCCGTAACAAACCCCCAAGGCTATATATAGAAAAAAATAACACACATTCAATGTGGTGGTTGGGGCATTAAGACACATGAGAAAAAAACATCATTTAGCACCCAAGTTCAAATTCATCTGCATCCCACGACATCGACAAGGGAAAAGCGAGCACCTTTTGGTAGCGTCGTCTCAAAACCAAATATTTAGCCACAACTATTTGCTTGCTTCATAAAAAACATGCCAAAAATAGCATCAGCATGCTTATCCGATGTTTCGGCAATGAAGGACTGTCGATGAGCCATAAAATTTTTCTCCTTTATCAGAAACAAAATCAAACTCCTACCGACACTATTGGAGAAAATTTACCAGGAATGCCTAACCAAAGGATTTTCGGTAGACACACAAATAGACACCCAATCGGAAATGAAATCCTGAGCCGAGCTAACACTTCAATGACAAAAGGAATATCTAGCTGCAATGACCGGCTGGGCTATGGTGAAATGGCCTGCCAAAGATTCGTCAGCTTCAAAGGCATGAATCTATCGATCGTATCGGCTCCGAAACTAGAAGCTATCTACAATCATCGATTGGAACTCAAATTTTTTTCCTATGCAATGTGAAATCGACTAGAAAGTGTTGGGCCAGAAGTCAAGTTTTTCCCCCTTATGTCAGCAAAATACAAAATTTCTTCTGACACACCACTGGGAAATAATTTGTTTTAACTTTAAGAAAAAAATTTCAAAGTTTGTCCATAATAAAAGCTAAGTCGTGTAAACAAAAAATTAAGGGGAAAAGAAATCAAAATCTAGAATTCTACGGAGGGGCCCTAAAATCATAGAAATTTTGGGGAAGTGGTCACAGCTGCAACACAACCCTAAATGTTCTTCTAAGATATTAGGAAGCCTTTATCGGAGGATTTTGTTCAATATGGAAACTAACCAAATTCGGGAATCTATGAGAAGAATGCATTCAATAAGAAGAAAGGATAGCAACCAGAGAAGAAAAACTAAATGAAAATGAGGATCAAGCCTTGACAGCTCATACCAAAGGAAAAAGGAAGATTCATGACCATCCTCATAAGAATAAAGGGTTTAAGAGACCCAAGAGATACTTCTCAAATTTTGAATGCTTCACTTGCGACAAGTTGGGACACATTTCCATCAACTATCCCATGAAAGAAGAGAGGATAAAAAAGATGAGAATATTTTAGGTCCATGCTAATGAAGATAGTAATCAAGAAATTGAAGAAGAAGCGAAGAAGGATGAAGACTCCAATGAAGAATATGTTTTAATCTTTTCTTTAACATGATTAGGGTCACTAGGAAATAACACCTGGCTAGTTGATAGTGGTGCCTCCAAGCACATGACAAGTTACGAGGACTCTCTCTCATGCCTTGTACAAAATGAATCCCCAGAAAAAGTAATGCTTGGAGATGATTCCCAATACCCCATTAAAGGAATAGGATAATACTAAAGAACCATCTTCTTTACCAATACTAAAGAACAATATTCTTTCCATTTCATCCTTGGACAAGAAAGGATTCAAGGATTCTTTTATGGATGGAAAATTTCTCATGTGTACAAAAGGTAAGACCATAGATGATGCAATAGAAATTGGAATTGAAGAAGGAGGACTCTACAAACTGAAGGGACATATAGATTCAACATTAGAAACTAGTACTATAAACCCATGTGAGCTATGGCACATAATACTAAGAATCCCTATACAGAAAGTGGCGGTAAAGCCAAAGTGATCTTAGATATTATCCACTCAGATATGGACAAATGCAAACCACTTCATTAAGTAGGTATTTCTACTATGCTTATTTTATTGATGACTACTCTTGCAAGAAATGGATATACTTATTGAAAAAGAAGGATGAAGTACTTGAAAGGTTTAAGGAATTTAAGGACCTAGTAGAAAAAATATTGAAAAATGAAATAAAAATTGAGGTCAGATAATGGAGGAGAGTTCACATCAAATGAATTCAAATATTTCTGTAGAGAATATGGGATTAACTGGGATCTTACCATTCACTATAATGCACAAAAAAAGGGTGTGGTATAAAATAAGAATAGATCTATCATGGAAGCTGTGAAATCTATGATACATGATCAAGATCTACCAATGCACCTATGCGAAGAAGAAACCAGAACAATAGTATACGTACATACATAATATAATCTCCCACAGTGCCCTTGGGAGCAAAACTCTAGAAGAAATGTTTTCTAGAGAAAAGGCTGAAGTAAGCCATCTAAATATATTTGGTTTTCCTGTCTACATTCACATTCCCAAGGAGAAAAGTACAAAGTTAGATCCTTCAGGTAAGAAGGGATTGTTCACAGTATATAGTGAGGAATTAAAATCTTATCGGATCTATATCCCAGGATATTGTCAAATTGAACTTGGAAGAGATGTCACATTTGATGAATATACAACCTTTAGAAATTCAAATAAATATAAGGAAGATGAAGAGGAGCATGAAACTACCAAAGCTCGTGAAAGTCCTAAACCATTTAGGAATGAAGAAGAAGTTCATATGCTTGGGAATCATGATAGGACAGAACCTTAGTTAAAATAATAATTAACCAGTGAAATTATTTCTTGAAAGATAAAACCTACATGGGCTCGTAAAGTAATTAAAGAAAAAAAAAGACATGGTGCCCCAGAAGGAACCACCCAAGAAAGAAAGGAGCCAAATTAATACCCTAGCTATATGTCTTTGATGTGTGATATAGTTGATAAAGAACCAACATGATTTGAAGAAGAAACAAAACATAAGGAGTAGTATGATTCAATGGTCGAAGAATACCAATCCATTATAAAGAATCATGTGTGGGAAGTAGTACCAAGGCTGAAATAGAAATTAGTGGTATCCTTGAAATGGATCTTCAAAACTAAACACTCATCAGATGGTAGTATAGAGAAGTACAAAGAAAGATTTGTAGCTGGAGGATTCTCTCAGAAAGAGGGAATTGACTATGAGGATACCTTTGCACCAGTAGCTAGGTACACCTCAATCAGAACCATCCTTTCCTTGGCATCCAATATGAAGTGGAAGCTACATCAAATGGATGTGAAGAAAGCCTTTCTAAATGGCTTGATTGAAGAAGAGGTATATATCAAATAACCAAAAGGGTTTGAGACTAATGATCAGAAAAATTATGTATCACTACAACAAAAACCTGTGATTATTGTCTCTTTTAGCTTCCTTTTTAGCGTCCACTATCACTTTTAGTGTATTTTTCATCATTTTTTGTACAAAGTGGATGATTTTCCATGGGATGGCACTTTCAATGGATTTATTTGCATCCCTTTTTAAAATTTAGCACTATTTTGGATGGTAATTATCATCCCAATTAGCATCCCAATTAGTGTCCCAATTAGCATCCCAATCAACGCCCCTTTTTAAAAGTTGACTCTACTTTGGACACTAATTAGCATCCCAATTAACATCCCAATTAGCGTCCCAATTAGCATCCCAATTAGCATCCAAATCAATGTCCCAATTAGCGTCCAAAAAAACATCCCATATAATGCCAAGAATAGCCTCCAAAAAAATTGTCCTGAATAGCATAACACCACATATTAATCCCGCGATGGGAATTGTGCCATGAATTTCGCCAAAAAAAACATCCAACATAACACCAAGTATAGAGCCGGGAATTGTTCCTAGAAAACATCCAACATAATTCCAGGCATAGATCCAAGTATAGCGCTTGGAATAATTATAGAAAATTCAAAAGAAACCACACTAAGAATTGCACTAGATTTAGAACGAGGAATTCTGTTCAGAAAACGTTCGACATAACATCATATATATCAATGTCAATGATCATGATTCATGTGATGGTACATTTGGATGTTGATTTATCATAGAGGCACCTAAATGATCATAATCATGGCACTTTTAGATCTTGATTAATCCTAATGAGGGGTAAATTACCTTAATGTCACCTAAATTTCTCTAATGGAATTTGAGTGTCCCCAACAACATTTGATAGACCGTAATTTCATTTAATTGACCCTTACAACATGATGATGATGCATCATGATAATTATGATGCAGCGTATGGATAAGATTTGATAATTATAAGACTATATTATCCATTCTTGTGAGGTAGTAGGGATCCTTGCTCATTATTATAGATATTATATTAATGATGACTACAACGATGATAATGACATTGATTTATTGTATGATGATGATGACAATGTGGATTTCAATGATGATTATGCATGTGGTATCACTTTTGGATCCTGATTGATTCTAATTCCACCTAAATGTTGGTAATGACATCTAAAAAATCATATTATTGTTGCTGAAACCCACCAACAAAGCCTCTTCAACAGGGGTTCCCACTCTGTCGACACCCAACCAGCGCAATCTCCCTAAGTGTCGGCCCATATAGGTTTTACCCTGCCCAGTAACGTCTATGAAGTAGATGAGGTCTCACCTGAGATGTTCAAGGGAGAGCTGTCGGAACTGAGTTTTCAGCAGTGGGGATGGAGGATATGGAGATCCAACAGGAAGAAACCATAACAGCTAGATGCATAGCTTGTAGTTGACTTTAATCCATTTCCTCAACTTATAGAGTGTATTCAGAACTTATGCAGTCATTATAGCATCATACAGTTGTCACAATACTGATAATACCACAACATTTTTCATAAAACATATCAACTCATAGTGCAACAGACAGTAGCAAACTTTAAAACATATCACATTGATATAACAGAAAGAGACTAAATCATAGCAACATCATAACAAACAGGTCGCAACATCATAACATATTAGATCGCAACAGTGATAACAGAAATGATTTGTGCCACAACCGTCATAACATATTAATATTGCGCAAAGGACCCACATTACACAATTTTTCTCCAAAATCGGAGACTGCATACATCAGGAAAACCCAGATAAATCACAGATACATAGGAAATTCTTCACAGAACCAGATCACACTATACCTTATGCCCCAATTATCCTCTGATGTGATTCTCCTATGATAATCATGATTCTCTTTTTCCTTGTATTTTCCTCCCCCCATCTACTTGCAAAACTAGATCTATAAATAGGATTGCACCATTACATTGATGGTCCACTTCTAACTAACTTATAACTGCTAATGACCTACTCCAACAAAACTTGGTCAAATAACATATAAAATATTCAAAGCGGTTATTCTTCTGCCCATCATGCTAATATAGCCTTTCACGGTACTGCATGAGGTTGCGCAACTACCACGATGCTGTGCAACTCACTTACCAAAACCCTTGCCAACAGTCCCCCAACATAGTCTTGTGGCTTGTCCTTGATCCACGTCAGGTTGACAGGGTATGTGTTGATGTCCATGCCTTGAAATCTTCAAATTGTTGTGCAATCTCACATACCTGAAGCTAGACTTTGTCAACAGCCCTCTGACAATTAGTTAAATCTTACTTCACTGGGTGCTCTTCTCTAGCCTTGTTGTTGACCATTTGTCGATGCTCTTGTACTAGCTGCAGCATGGTGACTTCTTTAACAGCCAGTTGTCCACCAATTTCTTGAAATTTATCAAGCTGAGCGCAACGCTTTTGTTGGCATTCCTATGCACAGGCAACTCTCTGCTATAAAACCTTCAGTTCCTTGGCCTGTGTGATTTGTACCATTAGTGGCATGGCCTTTAGTGATGTCTTCAAGGTCACTAGTTAACCTTTGGCTTCTTTCACTTGTGCAGTTAGCTGATCAGGCTGCTTGTCCTAGACAACACTCTACCAAAATTGCGTTGTCTCTTCCATAATGGTTTTGGCCTCTTGCTCCATGCTTTCGAACTGATTTGCGGTGTCTTCAATGAATGCTTTCATTTCCAAAACCTGCTCCGGTAGTGTCATAGGTTGTACCAGGGAATTGAGCATCAAATTGGTATCCTGAAGCTGATTAATAGTTTTCCCCAATGTTTGGCCTTTTCAACTCAGGTGAGTTTCGTCTTGTTCTCAAAAATTTGTTGGAAGGATTCAAAAACATCCAACTTGACTTCACCGCACCTGGCACACATTTGTGCCTATTCAATGATCATGTGGTCTTGTAACTTTTTTAGTTTCTTAATCTATTAAGTATCCTTTCACTGTATCTCAGCTTGTGTCACCTTCAAGGTGTCAATTTCTCAAACTTTTTCTTCTTCCAGCTTCACCCGAACCTGATGTAGCTCGTCTACCTATTTCTGCAACTTCTCTGCGATGCTCTGTGATTGGACATAGCACTCAATCAATTATTTCTATCGTTCCACCAATTCTAGGGTAGTAATGTGCTGTAAATCCACTAACACCATAGCAGAAAAATTGTTCAGGTCCAAATCCACACTCTGGATCAGTCGCAACAACTGGTGAAATTCCTCATTTCTTGCATCGATCACAGTTGGGGGAACTTGCATGTTCCTAGCTCGGGGATCAAAGATAATCGATGGGATGTCCTACATCATGGGTCACATAGATGGATGCCTAGAAACAATTCCAAAAATTTAATCTACTTGATCTCTTATCACACCAAATTCTTCATGGTTTGACTCTCGGATCACCTTTTTCACATCTGTGGATGAGTCAGTGACCGCTTTGATAAGCCGTTGTAGTTGATCCTCCATCCTCAACTTGGTACCACTACCCACCTCATATTCTTGGTGCCATTTGGTGTGAGTCTCCTCCTGCATGCACTGTGCTGCATCCTCAGGGTCTGTTGATGACTTGTTGTCAGAGTCATGAGTGCTCAGCTTCATTTGCGCAGGCTCTTCTGGGGCATCCAGTGGTTTCTCTTTAGATAATTCCTCGTAACTCACTAGGTTTTTCCACTTCATCGACCACTCTTGGAAAATGGAATCCAATTCTTCTGTCATGAATTTGTAAGGAAAATGTAGCCACTGTTGGTCAGGGTCCCACCACATCTAAATGTAGATAGTGTGGGTCCCAATGGAAAACTAAAAGATCTGCTGATACTTGGCTGCGGCGTAAGGAGAGACATGGGAAATGATAATGGCCATGGCTTGCAATTATTCCCAATAAAACCAAAATTGAATGGCATAGTAGATCTGTTGACTAGGCTCTTCAACCCACCATAAGTTTTGATACCTTGCACCTCGGCACACCTTTGCTGCATCAACTACCATCAGTTGATAGTTTTTTGGTTCCATCCAGGAAACTAGTGCAATAAGGATCAACAAACAACTATATCAAAATGATCACCCAACCTGAGTAGTAAGCATGTCTTCTAGCAACTGATTTAGCAAAAACAGACACCAATTCATTTGCACCCCCTCAACACACTTCTGGGCGTAGGAAACAACACCCGAATTGCATTAGACTAGTCTATTTCCTTGAATGACCTTAATTGGTAGAATCCTTTCACCGATGCACACCACCTGTGAGTTAATGCTATCGATGCAATAAGCACGGCTATCATGCTGTAAACCAAAGAAATCCTTTAGCTACTTGGAAATCCTTTTGTCAGTGTCTCTCCCATGGATATATCGCATCAAATCTTTCTCAGCCTTTAGCAAGACTGTGATGCTTGCGATCAAATCTACTGTAACAGGGATTGACGTATTAAGCCAAGATGTCCCTCCATGAAAATAGGCCAACAATTGCTTCATGCACACATGAGCTTCATTCGATCACCCAAAATGAGTCATATCGATGAGCCCCAACAATCCATATTGATCTAATCCACTCGCCCAAGGTTAAGGAATCCACCAAATTGGGGCACCAGGCCCCATCGAGATTGACTCATAGGGATCATCCCTAACATATTTGTGAAATAGTAGGCCATGGTCTTCCTATTTTAACCTGATGAATGCAAGGATGATGTCAACCAAGAACTTCATCCCCTCCAGCAGCAGCGGCAATTTTGGTGGATACTTCTGATTCTTTGACAGCTACCTTGGCTTGGTTCCTGGATGCATAGGAATGACATATTCCAAAATGTCATGAATAGAGACACCTCGAGGTGCCATAGACTCAATAGCTCATGAGATCGACGGCCCGGTCTATGCAATTCCTTTTCCTGGCACTCTCGTCGATGTGTGAGTTTGCCTCTTCTGCGGTTGCGTAGGACTGGGCCTCTGAGCTTGCTGCTTCCGCTTGGGAATGGATGATGAACCAACTGGAATGCTCATAATTTCTTCTTCAATATTCATGGGCCGAATAGGGGACTCGTACTCACTTGAAATCTCAATGGAGTCGAGATCGCTTAGCATGCCTTAGGCCTCAACCCTTAAAATGCACTCGACGACTCTAACCTGCAACACTACAACTCACTCAATAGCTCACACCACACTGCACAGTCCCTTTTCTGCTCGCTCAACTGAACAATTCCATCCTTATGCATCCCATGCACTTTTTATAGCCACCTCTAGCTCAAAACTTAGTATTACCAAATATGGTATTAATGACGCCAAATCCACCGACGATCTTACTCCTCTAATGGTCAAATCACTCCTTAATTCAGGTCACTTCAACAAGCACCACTGGAAAATTGTTTTAACTACCTACATTTATTACTTGATTTGGCCAACCCATATCCATGCAAGTGTCATAAGTGGTCAACCAGTCATCGCATACAAAATTTAACCTTACGTAGCCTCTCCCCTGGGGCTCACCTTGCTGTTATGAACTAAAATCTTCATTTTTTTAGTGCCTCAAGTAGTGCATGTCGCTGACCCCGACCTATAGGGATTTACGCAACTCCCATTGACAAGCGTCAGTAATACTGCACCATCTAATTGTTGTAATTGAACTGCACCGCTAGAATTAATGGAATGAACAAGATACAGACCTAATCAATGCATTTGTAACTTACTTGGATGCTTGATGAACTTACTATCATATAATAGCACCAAATCTCCTGCCGCAAACTATTTTTTCTTAATGTGGTGATCATGCCATGCCTTCTGTCGATCCTTCACAACCTGTTGGTGGAATCCAACAATAAAGTGATCTTCTTCAAGCTGGATCAACTACATAATTCATTCTTCTAATGCTTCTACATCATCCATGCCCATCCTTGCGGAAATGCATAGACGGGGAAAAATATACTCCATGGGAATGAATTCCACTTTCCCATAGACCATCTTAAATGGTGTCTAACCAATTAGCTATTTACAAGTAGTGTAATAGGCCCATAGTACCAATAGAATTTTTAGCTCCCAGTCATCCCGGTTAGCATTACATACCTTAGTCAATGTTGTTTCCAAGATTTTTATTAAATGCTTTGATGGTCCCATTTGCTTGACGCTTTCACAATTCGGTTGATGAAGTGGCTACCTTGGTCACTCATCAAGATCCTATGACACCCAAATTATGTCATGATGTTTTCAAAGACGAGCCTCGCTGCCATCACAGCGGTACAATCCACAACTAGTGTAGCTTCCACCCACCTAGTGAGATAGTCGATTATAGTAATAATGTATCATGTACTAGTCCACTTCCTTGGTGTATTAATAGGACCCACAAAATACAAAGCCCATTTATCAAATGGTTACAGAGTCACCTACAGCACTAGTGGCATCTGATCACACTGCGATGGTTTACTGACATGCTGGTAGACATTGGATCTCCTCGCATAGTCTGCGGCATCATTATGCAACGTAGGCCACCATAGTCCAGTGCGCAACACCTTCTGCACAGTAGTTCAACCTCCATAGTGGCCTCCCACAATTCTTGCATGTGCTTCTTCGAGAATAAGACCCTACTCATGTAGTAAAATACATCGTCACAAGATTTCATTTCATCTAAGATTATATAACTGCTCAACAATTAATTGAAAATCAGAAGCCTTTACTACTAGCTGCTTCTTTTGGCCAGTTGACATGTCCTCTGGGGCAACACTAATGGCCAAAAATTGAATAATTGGTGCATAGTGATCATCTGTGATGTCAACACGAAACAATTGCGTATCTGGCAAGCTATCACTAATGTTGGTCGGTTCTATGCAATTCTCGATGCGAGACATATGATCTGGGCCAGCATTCAATCACCCCAGCTTCATAACTATTTCAAAATCAAACTCCTGGAAGAGTAACAGCCACTAATAGATATTCCCCCCTAACACAGTCTTATTGACCATGTATTGCAAAGTAGAATGATTAGTGAACATCTTGAAATGTCTACCCAACAAGTAGTGCTAGAAAATTTTCAGTTCATAGACCATCACCAAGCCTCCCCTTTCTATTGTTGTATAATTTCGTTTAGAAAAAGATAGCTTTCTACTGGTGTATGTGATGGGGTGATCTAGGTTTCCCTCACCTAGTTGCACAAGAATGACCCCCAGTGCGATAAAAGAAGAGTCGACATGCACATGGAACTCCTTATCCCAATCAGGAAAAACCAGTATGGGCGCAGAGGCCATCTTCGATTTCAAAGTGTCAAAACTTCCTTGAAATTCCTGAGTCAATTCATAGGCTACATCCTTCTTTAGTAGTTTCTCCATGGGGGCAGTAATCACAGCGTATCCTTTGATAAAGTTGTGATAATATATGGTATGCCCTGGTGTGGCCTGAAGCATTTTGAGATTAGTTGGTGGTGGTGAACTGAGGATTAGCGCGATCTTTGTCGGATCGACCAATAGACCTTCTTTGCAGACTATGTGCCCCAGTAGCATGCCAAATGGTGCACATAAAATACACTTTTTAGAGTTCAAGGTGATCTAACGCTAGCAACACCTTTCCAGCATCAGTTTTAGGTTGTCCATATGGTCCCTAATTAGTCCATAGATAGTCGAGTCATCCATATACACCTACAGGAACTTTTGAATAAAATATTTAAACACAGCGACAACTACGAGAGAGAATACAGCTGGTGCATTCTTTAGCCCAAACGACATGACTCTATATTGAAAACAGCCCCACTCATTAACAAACGTAGTCTTAGAGTGATCCTCCTTTTCAATTCAGATCTGCTGGTATCCTGATAAGCCATCTGTGAAAGAATACATCTCCTAGTCGCCTACGCCTTCAAGAACTTCATCTGTAAAAGGGTTCAGGAATGGATCATGTACACATGAATCATTCAACTTCCTTAGGTCGATGCAAATGCATATTTCTCATATCTTTTTATCTTGGACCACCATAGGACTTATCCACTCAGATTATTTTATAGGCTCATTCATCCCAGCATCAAGCATCTAGTCAATATCTGCCTTCACATGGTCCTTATATCATGGATTCATTTGATACAACCTCTGTCGCATCGATTTGGAATTTGGTTTCAACATGATTTTCATTTCCCCTAGGTCTCCTAAAATTCCCTTCATCTCTGAAAAATGTGTCAGAAAAAGGTCTTGGAATTCATGTAGTAGGTCTATGACCTTGGCCATGGTCTCCTCGTCCCAGTAGTCTCTGATATTGGAAAATTTTGGCTTCCTTTCCAACCTAATGTTGAATTTTTGGATCCTGAGCAGTTGACTGATTGATTTTTTCAGTATGTCGAGGGCTGTAACATCGCGACTTCCTTTGAACTCTAGAATATTAACATTTTGTAAATCATCATCATCTTCAGCTTCCCTAGACAAGTTTTAGCAGGTCATCATGGATTGGATTGAACAATGCGCATTTGGATCAACTGGATAAGCGACAAGGGTGACCTTGAGTATGATGTCGCAAATTATTTGTAAAAAATTGCACACCTCTAGGTTGATGTCCTGAAGACTAAACATTTGCACAAAATAAATAGAAAACTCCTCCCAAGTGGTTATAGTCTTGCACAAATATGCCATCACGTATGAGGATCTCGACATTTATTCCAGAGTGTGAATGAGAGCATGGACCCATTCATCTCTAGGTCATGACACCCATAAAGTCTAACACTCGATTAAATGACTGGTGGGATCATTCTGTCCATAATATATCCTAGCATGATATACCTCTAAATCACCGAAGCACACCATCATCAATCTAAGGCACTGTTCCCAGTCACAGATCATTTGTTTGTGTGTCACCCACCATCGAGACGGAGTAGCCTTTAGTGCTACATCAAGAGCCAGTATCCTTTGTGGTTCAAAAACTTTCTCTTCAAATTCCTGAAAGAACTCAGATAGTCCATGTAGTCCTTCATAAATGGTAAAATCGACAGTCTCAGTTGCAACATGTGGGAGAGACTATGTAATAAACCCACATTTCTTGAATGATACTTCATGCAACCTATTCTACCAATTTTCCAAGGTGTCCTCAAAGTCATAGGATGTGAAACTTGCACTTTTCCATCCAATTTCTCCATCGAGGGTAGGATGGATATAGTCTTTAGATATGTTATAAGCATGATCCCAACTTCTCCTAACTTCATCCTTTACAGGTTCAATATATCGTCGTCCTTCCTGAGGGTCCATAGGAGAAATGACCTTGAAATTCTAGTTTTCAAATTTCATAACTCACTTTTGGAAGTTGATAACTGCCATGCTATCATTAGGCCATCCAATACCTACTAGTGCAGGATAGGAAGTACCATCTTCTATGACTTCTATCACATCAAAGTTAACATGCGTTTTCATACCTTCAATGTCGACAACCAATTTTGAAATGTGAGCAATGGGCTGAACCTTCACCTGATTTGCTAGTCACATCTGTACCAGCGACCATCCCAATGTTGGATTTCCCATTAATTTCTAGGTTTGCTTGGTTAGAATGTTTACATCTGATCTAAGATTAAGAATGACCGATTCAACCTCATAATCTCCACTCTAGATATTCATCCTCATCTCCTTGCCTGTCTTCCTTTTTTGCAAAGAATTCACAGCAGAATCCTTCACTACCTTATCTGGGTGGTGCAATAATGTCTCAATATCGACAAAGTAAATAGTGTCCCTTGCTAATGATACACAACTCTCAAATAACTTCCGCAAGGTACCATGCTCTCGCAATGGTCCTGCCTCTACAGATGGATCAAAAGAAAATTGTATCTCAACAATTGGTAACTTACCTGGATTTCTCCCAATTGTATTCTTTTCCCCAAAGAAGGTGTCCTTCTCTGTCGCAATATCAAATGCCACCTTTTTCTTACCAGTGAGCTGAACTTGCAGCCGCGGTCCATTATCTCCAATTGTCACACCAGCGCGAGTGACAATCCCAACGTCGACATCCTTCATTCACGGCTCGACCTAAATGGTGGAAAATGTCGATCCTTGATTCAAGTTCAATGGTTGATTTATCAGTTGGTTTTGACTTTGAGGTGGGTTCTGGGTTTGAGTCTGTGGTGAGACCTGGTTCTGCATTATTGGTGGGTTCTGTACTTGGAATGCAGGCTGATTCTAATTATGTACATTCTGTAACTGAGGAATATTTCCTACCTACCATTTTGCAATCAATTGAGGAAACTTTCAACATCATGATCAATGGATGCACAATATTTAGTCTATGCATGAGGGCACTCCCTCTAATAATGCGTAAATACCCCATAGGTGTAGCACTGGATTGATTCACGATTTCAACTAAATCCTCCTCCTTGACCTCTGAACCCTCCATAGAATTCTCCTTGCTGAAACTACGTTTGGACCATCTCTTGCTGCGATGGGTTTGGTTGCTGATGGACATAGTGAATAGCTTGAACATATTGTGGCTGATTATCCTATAGTCATGGTGCCTGGTTATACTGAGGGTGTGCCACCATTTGTGGTGGAGGTGCAAACTGCGACTGCGATATAAACTGGTGCTGCAGTTTCATGGGGACAAACTGCAATGGAGGTGTTGCTTTATATGACACTTATGCTGCTGGTTGTACTACTTGTGGTTGTTCTTGCACTATCTGGGGGTCCTCACCTTTCACAAAGTATGAATCATACGTCCTTTCCTAGAGCAAACCATAAGCTCAACACTTTTTGTCATCATTTCCAACTGACCGACAAAATGTATAGTACAAATTGTCTTCCTTGGTAACCATCTTTTGCATGTAATCACAGTTCTCATATTGATGCCCATAGACTTGACATATGCAACACAATGGTACACCAACACAACTCAATGGATTCGGGGCTCCTGACAGCAAATAATTCTGAAACATTGGATAGGTTTCCTCAGTATGTCCATCTGCATGGCAATGGGTGCACCAAAGATCATCATGATATTCCTTGGCCTTTTTTATATCCTGCAGTTGGAGCATCAAATTGGCCAACTGCGCTTGAATCTGGTTCATTTCAACTACAGATTCTCCTACTGGTGATGCCTGTAATTTCATCATGGTCTCTAGAGCCTCGCTCTGTGTCACAATATTTTGATGCATTAGCAATTGTCAGATATGTGGGACAAGCGTCGCGATGAACCATTCCTTGTGGTGAACATCTCTCATCTGAAAAATGACCTGAGCCATCAATGTCTTAAAAAACTGATCAAATTCCCAAATCATCTCATTGAGGAACTATTTGATCTCCTTTAATTTAGTAATATACTGAGCCTCAGATTTTGGCTTCTTAAATTATTCAAATAACCCCGTTTAGATCTCATCCAATGTCTTCGCAGTACCTCCTTGAGGGATCGATGTGAATCTCATGAACCAGTCCAGCACACGGCCCTTCAGAGTAGTGATCAGCTGACTTTTCTTAACATCATCATCGACAGTTTATCAGGCAGTCCAGATTGCCTCACATTAGAACCAGTACTACTCTGGATCATCAGTTCCATTCCCATTAAATATCGATAAATTCATTTCACGGCCAACCATCCTGGGCCTTCTTCATCCTGTTGGTGCTCTATTACTAGATTGTTGCTGACACATCAAGCAAGTTTACGCAGAGTGTGTATTTTTTCCATGTGGTGGAGGCGTGGACACGTTCTTGCTGGGGTTCGATCCTATTGTCCTTTCGGGCGTAACCTAGTCCTGGTCATCCTCGTCATCACAAAAAGTTTGCTTCGTCCTGTGTGGTTGTTCTTCACGGCATTGCACTTCGATTGCAGCAGGACCTTCTCCTGTACTCTGTCTCTTCTCTTGAAACTTTTCTCCTCCCCTTATATAACCACTTGTTTCCTCAGTGACCTTCACATTCTCACCATAACTCATTCCCATATACCCCTTACCTTTTCATGCATCTACCCCCTTCTGTCACGGTTCCTACATCCTCCGAACACCAGAGTTCCACTACTCTTGTTCCATCTTTAGAATACCTTTTCACAAACTAGTTGCTTAATGGACAGCTACAACGACAACATGGATCTACCTCGAGGTTCACTGAAGAACTCTCTTTCTACTTCACTAAAGGACTTATTGGTGTCAATTGCAAACTTGGTGATGTATCCTTCTAAGATATTATCCAACCACACTTCAACTTCCCATGATGCCTTATTATTGGTTTCTTGTAACTCCTGGATCAACTTTGGGGTCCAGGATGTCATCTCTCCTCCTTAAAATTTTGTATTCTTCTTAGTGAACTTTTCCAGACATTCCTGCAAGAGGACAGGAAATTCACAAAAGAACCATTCATGAGAACTGTTGTGGATATACCTGTCTATCTAGTGGCACGTCCACAACTTCGCATTCTAATTTTCAGCTTCATACAACTCCCATAACTTTAGATCAAACCACCCTTTGATCTCTGGTCGATTTGGATGCCAAAACATATCCTCCTCTTAATAGCAACTTGGGTCTTGGAAATGAAACCATTCATTGGAGAAACCCATTAGCAAAGCCTCATGGCCAAAGGTTCCCACTCTGTTGACCCCCAACAAGCACAATATCCCTAAGCACTGGCCTGGACAGGTTTTACCCTTCCCAGCAACGTCTGCGGAGCAGATGAGGTCTCACCTGAGATGTTCAAGGGAGAGCTATTCGGAACCGTGTTTTTGACAGTGGGGATGGAGGATATGGGGATTATATGGAAAGACACCATAACTACTAGATCCAAATCTTCCAGTTGACTTTAAGCCATTTCCTCAACTTGGAGAGTGTATTCATAACTTATGCAGTCATTATAGCATCATACAGTTGTCACAATATTTCTAATACCGCAGCATTGTTCATAAAACATATCAATTCATAGTGTAACAGACAGTAGCAGACTTTAAAGCAGATCACATCGATATAATAGAAAGAGACTAAATCACAACAACATCATAACAAATAGGTGGCAACATCATAACAGATTAGATCGCAGTAATGTTAACAGATAAGATTTATGCCACAATTGTCATATCATATTAATCTTGTGCAAAGGACCCACATTACACAATTATTCTCCAAAAACAGAGACTGCATACATGAGGAAAACCTAGATAAATCATAGATATACAAGAAATTCTTCACAAAACTAGATCGTACTAGAACTTATACCCCAATTATCCTCTGATGTGATTCTCCTGTGATAATCATAACCCTCTTTTTCCTTCTATTTTCCTCCCCCAATCTACTTGGAAAACTAGATCTATAAATATACTTGCACCATTACATTGAGGGTCCACTTCTAACTAACTTATAACTGCTAATGACCTATTACAACAAAACTTGGTCAAATAACATATAAAATATTTAAAGCAATTATTCTTTTGCGCGTCATGCTAATTTGGCCTTGCGTGGTACCGCGTGAGGTTGCACAACTGCGACGATGCTATGCAAATCACTTACCAAAACCCTGCCAATAATTATCATTGAAATAATTGTAACAACATATAAATGAACTTAATAATTACATGACATTAATGCTAATATCAATGAGTGATTAAGAACACTAATGGCATATGAGTGGCCATAATGACAATAATAACGATGATTTTGTTAACAATGTACTTAATGTTGACGATGATGATGATAATGAGGATGATGATCAAGACGATGTTGATGTATCATATGGCATTGATGATGATGATGATAACAACATTGATGTCCATGATGATGATGAAAACACCAATGTCCATGATGATGATGACAATGTCAATGTCCATGATGATGATGCATGTCATAATACTTCTAGATACTGCCTTATAAGATGACATCTTTTAAAGAGAAAAGCAATTAGTTGCTCAAGTTTTATTGATCTAGGTTGTGCCCAGGTGCACACTGGGGAAAAAAATTGACTGAATGAGTCGAGTACTATTATGGTAGAATCATATAAGAGGAACCAACACATCAGGAAACATGCCAGGTCGACAAGAAATATACACACTGATAATGTGCAAGAATTCGATCCAAATTATTACTTCTTATCCATGAAAGATGGAGGAATCTGATGATGTATATTACATTAATGTACATGCTCATATAGGATGCTGAGATTCTTGGGTTACTACCCTCTACGTTCAGTTACAAAAGAATTTATAACATTTTAGAAGTTCAACCATCGCAGAGCATGTTGGTATGATGTATGTTGAGGTAGAACTGTAGAGGCAAACCTGTCGAATGAGCATGTTGAGGTGAACCTGTCAAAGGTGAACCTCTCAAATGAACATGTCTAGGCGAACTTGTCGAAGGAGAAACTATCGATTGTTTTTTGGATCATTCCTCCTTCCTTAATAAATAATGGTCTCTGTTGTGTATTCATTCAGGTGATGAAACTTGTTGGCTATTTTAGTAGTAGAGCACCATTTTCTTTGTGTAGGGAGTTCTCTAGCTTTAGACACTTGAAACAAGGGAATGGAGTTTGAACTTGTATGGTTTATGCATAGCCCCACAATGGTGTTTCAAATAAGAGGTTCCTGAACATCTACATGGATGTCTTCGGTTTTTGCTATCTGCAAGTTGTTTTGTTCCAACAATGGTGCATGGTATGGTCGAAGTATATCTATATTGAAAACTGGATGTAGGCCAAGGCATGCAAGAATGTCAAGCTGAAAAGTGTTTTCTCTAATCTGTTTAAGGATACTATATGGACCATATTGTAAAGGTTTCATATTTATATATGAACTAGTGAAGCACTCCTTTAGATGTAACCAGACCTGATCCCCAATTTGAAATGAATGAGGAATACAATGCTTGTCATGTTGAGCCTTAGATTTTGCATTAGCTCATTGCAATATCTCATGTGCTTAATTTTGGATGTTCTATATTTGATCTCTGAACTTCAATTCTTTCTCCACTTCTCATCCTTTGAAGTTGGTGTCGTTCAACTATGTTGAGGAACTGATTAAGTCCATAGGCACTGAGGGTTGAAATTTGTAACATATATAGAATGGAATCTTTCCCATAGATATGTGTTGAGAATGATTGTAGCTGTGATGTATGTATGGAAGGTTTTCATCCCATGTTCGACGATGCTTATGGTTGTACATTCGAAGAAGTTGTGTGAATAAGAAATTTACAACTTCTGTTTGTTCGTCTGTCTGTAGATGGAAGGCTGTCGACAAAGAAAATATTGAGTCGATTTGTTTCCAGAGATTTTACCAAAAGCTATTGATAAATATAGAATCTCTATCATAAATAATGGTCATCGAGAGGCCATAATGTTTCCACACACGTTCAAAGAAGATTTTAGCAGTCTGTTGTGTTGTCGTGGTCTTCCTGAATTCTATGAGTATATCCATCTTGGAAAATATGTCGACTACTACTAGTATCACATCATGATCATGTTTAGTAGTAGGATATCCCATCAAGTAGTCCATAGCAGAGATTCCCATGGTCAACTAGGAACTGGAAGGGGTGTATATAGTCCTTGTCATCGATTTGATAGTTTAGCAATGGAACAAAACACGCTTGATTGAATGTAATTTTTGACGTCATATTTAAGTGAAGGATGGTAGAAATACTTTTGGAGGATAACAAGAGTTTTTGTGATTCCAAAATGTCTTGCATTCTTGCTATACTGTGCATCTTAAATGAGCTTCTGTCGGTGTTCACTGGTCGGTACACAAATTTTTCCAAGCTTGTATAGCAAGGTGTCCTTCAGGAAGTAGTCATTAGTCGACAACTTGTCGATTTTAAGCTATCAATAGATTGTAGAAAAATGGCAGTCTAACGAATACATACTCATTACTGTAGATAGTAGAGCAATGGGTGGTATGCTGTGACAATCGGTTGTGGCATTGGATTTTCATTTCTGATACTTAAATACCAACTGAAATTGTTGCAGGTAATTCATCCACTTGAGTTATCAAGTTGTCTGTAGATTCGACTGGGATGAAGCGCACTGCAAAGGTTTATGGTCAATGAGGATGACCATTTACTTTCCAAGAATGTAGTGTCTCCATTGCTTGAGAGCTTGCATAATGGTGTACAATTATTTTTCATATGTACATTACCTTCTAATAGTCTCATTGAAAGTCTTGGAATGAAACATGATTGGGTGACCTAACTGAGTTATCATTGCGCTGAGGGCATAGTCAAATGCATCCATCTCAATCTCAAACGGTTGATGCAAATCAGGTAATACAAGTGATGGTGTAGTACAAATCTTGTTTTTTATTTATTCAAAATATTTTTGTTGTGTCGGCGTCCATTTGAAGACAGTTTTCCCTTTTCCTTTCATCAACTGATTCAAAGGCCATGCGATGTGATTGAAGACAAGTATGAATCATCGATAGAAATTATCCAAACCAAGAAATCTTCTTAGTTCATGAATGTTTTGAGGAATGGGCCAATTTTTTAGGATCTGTACTTTTTTTGGGTCGACATGAATGCCTACAGAGTCAATTACATACCCCAAATATTTGATGTTGGTCATCACAAATGATCATTTTTCCATGTTTAGATATAGTCGATGCTAATGGAGAGTGTCAAATATTTGTCAAAGATGTTTGACATGCTCTTCCCATGATCAACTAAATATCAAGATATCGTCGAGATAGATAATGACACATTTACCAATGAAAGGTCATAAAAGGTGTTGGTCTCCTCTGGGCAGACCTGGGTTTACTTTATTGTACCAACAAAACCCCTAGCTCACTGGCCCTTTCGGCGACAGACCGCGAAGCGGCCTGAAGTCTCACCCAAAGTGATCCTAGATGGGGTGGCTAAAGAATCATGTTTCCTCAACTAGGTTCTGTAGCATCCTAGATTCTCTTGATTCCTTAACCAGTGGGGTCTCTCAGCAAGGGTTATTTCTCTCTTCCTAGTTGAATCTACTATTAGAAGGGCTCTTATCACATCGCAGCTTCTAGGACGATGCGCAAACTTACTCTTCTTCTCAACTCTTAACCTGTGATATCTCACACCGCAGCTTCCCCGCCAGTGCGATATCGCCTTTCTACGCCGCGATATTTCCTATAGTAAGACTTAATATTCTCATCGACTCTCGAGGTCCAAAGGCTTCCTCTATGGGTATAATAGCTTATTTAACATTCATTAAGGTGTTAAACATCTTCACTTAAACTTCTACAGTTTAACGTGCTTAACATCAATGACACTCAACTTGTTGAACTCATATACAGAAGTCACTTAACACTGTAATTGTTACTGTCATGAATCAAGCACTGATAAACTCATATATAGAATACTTGATACATTCAACTCACATTTAACCTTCTATGTTACTGAAAACTGAAGGATAGCATACATACATTCATTAACTGATAGCAAAAGTTCATGTAACAGATAGCAGATGGAAAATAAGTAAAGCACAATCACATGAAATAGTCGCACAACACACGGATTTTATGTGGTTCACTTCCAGGGAGGAAGCTATGTTGATAGGAACTATGTTTGTATTATATCTAGAGAGAGTAACACAGTTCCGCTGCAACCTCTTATGCAGCTTGAGATCTTCTGGGAAACTCCACGCACTCAGCTGGGAGCCCTTCTCTCTTAGATCNTCTTACAATATATTCTTTCTCTCTCTCTCTCAATCCATGTGTATTGTTACATTCATGCTGAAGGAGTCAGCTGCTGGTTACAGTAAGATACTGTAGGTTTTACAACAGAACCAGAGCTCAACTCTTCCTCAAGGTCTTACAACAATGATGAGAACTAGTAACAACCTGACCAATTAACCAACTGACTGTCTAACTGACCAACTAGCTACTAGCTAACCCTTCATAATACAAAATCCATGCTTAAATAGGTGGCCCAAAGGTCTCACCATGATACAAAACTGTGGGCCTATTCCAACAGTAACCCAAAACCCTAACTATGACAGTCGGCCTTTATGTACTTTGGACTGCTGCTTCCTGGTCACACTTTATATTTCTATAGTCTTCCATGATTTTCAGCGCTGATTGTGGGTATGGGAGCCACTTCCTTAGTCGCTCCCCTTCTATCCTTTGTCTTTAATACCTCGGCCTGTTGCTCCTTTTCTATTTATGAGGGTAGCTGAGCCCTCCTGTCTTCATCGCTGCCTTAAATGCAGTGGTTGAGCTCTCTTCTTAGCCGCTTCAGGTACTGTTTCCTTTGACTTCTTTTCTCTGATATAGTAGATTTTCCTGTAGCTGTGGGGCCCTGCTCCAACAGTCCTCTAACACTTACCTGTGGCTCGTCCCTAAGCCACTAATAGCTGGCTTCTCTTGTTGTAGCTTCTCCTTGGCTTCCTATGAAGTCCTTGCGAGTCTCTCCTTGAGTCCTGCGACATCTTTGTCCATAGCTTCGACACAGTCTTGTGCCGCTTCAAGCATGACTTGAGTAATCATGGGGTCTTCTGCATTATCAATTTCACTTTTTCTTGTAGTGAACTCCTTGACCTTCTGCTCAACCGCATCGACCAGCTCTGCGATTTGTTCCTAATACGATTGAAGCATATTATTAAATTGTATCTCTTTTCCTTGCAACCACTACGCTTCCTATTGAAACCAGTTCATCTCTGTCATCTTCTTCATCTTTTCAAGAGCTCCTAAGATCTTGACTTATTCCTTTATTTGTGCTACTGCATTCTCTATGTTCTGGATGGTCTGCTGCAATTCCAATTTAGCTGGGAGCTCTTCTAGCTCCGACAATGTCTTCGTCGCATTAGCTAGCAATGACTCTGCATCATCTATGTGACACTTTATCTACATTGAAGTGAGTCTAAAGGCTTGTTCCCTTTCTTTCTTATCTATCTCAAGTGTTCCTAGTGCTCGAGCCTCAAGCTCAGCAATCTGCGCCTTGTGGTCTTCCTCCATCTTAACCATCAATTTTTTTCTTTTCTCCTTTGTGCTTTCTATCATCGTTGGCATCGTCTTCTATAAACTTAGTTCATATATCCCTCTTATATTTCCTTACCTCATTGTCATGCTCATGCTTTGATTGCTTGCGAGACCTTCAAGTGACTGCTTCACCTGGATCACCATTGAATCCCTCACACAAGATATACTCCAAAGTTGCATATAGGTCTCTTCGTGGATCAATAGCTCCTTTAAGGATCTTGAGCTTTTGAGAAGCCTTCCACAGATATCCTTTCCTCTTTATCTGGGTTAGAACTCATATCACAATATAAATCTATATCTTCCAGCCTTTTCAAACATTTCATTCAGTCTGGATCCTTCCATATGAAAACTATACAAACAATGAATTCCATTCCAAGAACAAGCCTTTGTCTGTATTGAGAAAATATCTTGGATATGGTGGTACTTCATCAACCTTTTCCTTCTCTTTATTTTTCTCAGGTTTACTTTCTTCCTCTTTCTTTTTATCCACCTTTTCCTCACTCTCCTTTTCATCTTTCTTCTTGTCGGTATATTTCTTCTCATCATTTTTCTTCTCTGTTTTCTTATCTTCAATGATCTTCTCGTCTTTCTTTTTCTCTGCTCTGAGTTGGAATCTTCTACTATCTGAGCTTGACTCTTCATCCTTGGTGTCTACCTAACCTGTGGTGCACCTAATTTCACAACCCTGGGCGGCATCGTCATAGCAGACTCGAGGCCACCACGCTGGAATTGTCACACAACGTCTTCTAAAGGTTCCTTCTCAGACATAAACCACCTGGTGCAATACTCTGGACTGGCAATGGCTACAAAAATAGGGAAACTAGCACTCTGTAACTGGAGTATCTCTGCATAGGGAAAACTCTACAAATTGCTCTATAACTCCCAGAAATCACAAAAGTAACCCTTCTGTATGAATGATCTGCCTATTTATAATGAAGGCAATAATATTTGAAGCAATGGTCGCTTAAGCTAGACTCGTTGGTGGCATTTATTGCATGGATAAGACAACACCCGGCACCCCGGTCCTCATTAATTGCTGAAAATCCGATCAAATCTCCCTTGAAAATTGTGTACAGGCACCAGTCTCGACCAAGATTTACCAAATATAGGACAATCCTTGTACTGTTTCCAAATATAGGGCAACGTATACCTGTCATATCTAGATTAATTTCTTGTTAGAGGGCGAAGTGACTAGCCCTATGTCCCGTTTCAAAAGTGTCTTCATGGCACGGGGAACATCGCCTCGTTGCGATGTCACACCGCATCGTCCTGAACCAAAATTTGGCGTGAAACTCCGCAACGTTCAAAAACTCCACAAGCGTCCTATGACTTGCACAAAATAAACGTTCCTGCTGCGATTCCTCCTACTTAGAACCCTTTTTTTTCAGGGGGGGGGGGGGGGTAGACT